>RXON01003935.1:0-342495 GCA_009667805.1 Leptobrachium leishanense | reverse complement strand
CGAGGGCCAATGGGACTTGTGTGGGCGGGCAGGGATTCCCATTGTTCTGACTTTGTGGTATTGTTTATAAATATATGTGGTGTGTAAAAATAAAGCAGATTTTCTAGTGCATTCAGCTCCGCCTGGTGTCCTTTATTCTCGGCCGTATTTCTGAGATCCAGCGCGGTCTTCAGAGTACGGCATCCTAAGATAAGTTCCGAACCGAACACCCTGTGCCTGCATCTCGCATCAGGACATAGGTGCATCGTATGGGCATCGACCGGCCAAAGATTCGACCAGGTCCCTGTTCCGACATCCGATCCAAAGCCGCGGCGCAACCTCCGCGCTTCGGTCTATCGAGCGGCATCGACAGAGTAAGAGATCCGAATAATTACTTGAAGGGTTCCGAACGCCGTAAGAACGAATAATCGCTCGAAGGGAAATCCGATCGCCACCCGAGGGAAATTCGATTCCCACACCCGAACGGCCGTTCCGCAGAACGTTTCATACACCAGCAAGGTCAGTGAACCAGCTGCTCGAGACGCTGAGTGCCGTGTGGCTCAGTGGTCGGGCTGGTTTCACGCAGGGGTCCCCTCCACAGCCCGCTAACCCTTTCCCAGGGTCACTCCAGGCCACACGAGATGCGAGTGCCGTGTCACTCGGTAGTCGGCCAGCGGTAAGCGCAGTGGGGGTACGCAGATAGGAGCACACCCGCAGGCGGACAACACTCATTCCGCCACAGGCCATATATCCATGTGTGAGCATGGGGCAATTAATCCATGTGTGAGCCTGGGGCAATATATTCATGTGAGCTGGGCAATATTTTTATCCATGTGATATCCATTTTCATCCATGTGATATATATATCCATGTGAGCCTGAGGAAATATATCCATGTGTGACCCTTGGGGCCATATATCCTTCTGTGAGCATGGGGCAATATATCCATGTGTGAGCCTGGGGCAATATATCCATGTGAGCCTGGGGCAATATATCCATTTAAGCTGGGGCCATATATCCATGTGTGAGCCAGGGGCAATATATCCATGTAAGCCTTGGGCAATATATCCATGTAAGCAGGGGCAATATATCCATGTGTGAGCCTTGGGCAATATATCCATGTGATCCTGGGTAAATATATCCATGTAAGCTGGGGCCATATATCCATGTTTGAGCCTGGGCCAATATATCCATGTGATCTGGCCTGGGGCAATATATCCATGTGTGAGCCTGGGGAAATATATCTTTGTGTGAGCTGGGGCAATATATCCATGTGAGCCAGGGGCAATATATCCATGTGTGAGCCTGGGGCCATATATCCATGTTTAAGCATGGGGCAATATATCCATGTGTGAGCCTGGGGCAATATATCCATGTGTAACCCTGGGGCCATGTCACGGAATGGCCCAACACCCTCAGCCAGGGGAGGTTCGTGGTGACGTGGTTTCTTGCATAGACTCTTAGGTGCCGTTGCACCCGCGTTTTTACGCAAGTTATTTTATTTAGATGTGGTTTTGTGTGTGGTGTAATAAAAGTGTCCCCGTATGTGTATTGTGAAATGTATGTAAATTCCTTTGTGTGCCTTGCCCGCCGCCATTTTCCCAGCTCCTCGTGGATCCGGTCGAATCGATCGGATCGGAAAATGGCCGATTCGGACCATCCAGTCGAATCGTAAAATGGTCGATTCGGACCATCCGGTTCCGAATCGGCAACTCCCCGATTCGTAACCACCAATACGAATCGGGTCCCGGGTGCCTCCTGCCAGCGAGGGCCAATGGGACTTGTGTGGGCGGGCAGGGATTCCCATTGTTCTGACTTTGTGGTATTGTTTATAAATATATGTGGTGTGTAAAAATAAAGCAGATTTTCTAGTGCATTCAGCTCCGCCTGGTGTCCTTTATTCTCGGCCGTATTTCTGAGATCCAGCGCGGTCTTCAGAGTACGGCATCCTAAGATAAGTTCCGAACCGAACACCCTGTGCCTGCATCTCGCATCAGGACAGCGGTGCATCGTATGGGCATCGACCGGCCAAAGATTCGACCAGGTCCCCGTTCCGACATCCGATCCAAAGCCGCGGCGCAACCTCCGCGCTTCGGTCTATCGAGCGGCATCGACAGAGTAAGAGATCCGAATAATTACTCGAAGGGTTCCGAACGCCGTAAGAACCGAATAATCGCTCGAAGGGAAATCCGATCGCCACCCGAGGGAAATTCGATTCCCACACCCGAACGGCCGTTCCGCAGACGTTTCATACACCAGCAAGGTCAGTGAACCAGCTGCTCGAGACGCTGAGTGCCGTGTGGCTCAGTGGTCGGGCTGGTTTCACGCAGGGGTCCCCTCCACAGCCCGCTAACCCTTTCCCAGGGTCACTCCAGGCCACACGAGATGCCGAGTGCCGTGTCACTCGGTAGTCGGGCCAGCGGTAAGCGCAGTGGGGGTACGCAGATAGGAGCACACCCGCAGGCGGACAACACTCATTCCGCCACAGGCCATATATCCATGTGTGAG
This sequence comes from Leptobrachium leishanense, assembly GCA_009667805.1. NCBI lineage: Eukaryota > Metazoa > Chordata > Amphibia > Anura > Megophryidae > Leptobrachium > Leptobrachium leishanense. The sequence goes on along the minus strand of RXON01003935.1, from coordinate 340,009 downwards.
CATGGGGCAATTAATCCATGTGTGAGCCTGGGGCAATATATCCATGTAAGCTGGGGCAATATATCCATGTGTGAGCCTGGGGCAATATATCCATGTGAGCCTGTTGCAATATATCCATGTGAGCCTGGGGCCATATATCCATGTTTAAGCATGGGGCAATATATCCATGTTTGAGCCTGGGGCAATATATCCATGTGTGACCCTGGGGCCATATATCCATGTGTGAGCATGGGGCAATTAATCCATGTGTGAGCCTGGGGCAATTTATCCATGTGAGCCTGGGGCAATATATCCATGTGAGCCTGGGGCAATATATCCATGTAAGCTGGGCAATATTTTTATCCATGTGATATCCATTTTCATCCATGTGATATATATATCCATGTGAGCCTGAGGAAATATATCCATGTGTAACCCTTGGGGCCATATATCCTTGTGTGAGCATGGGACAATATATCCATGTGTGAGCCTGGGGCAATACATCCATGTGAGCCTGGGGTAATATATCCATTTAAGCTGGGGCCATATATCCATGTGTGAGCCCGGGGCAATATATCTATGTAAGCCTGGGGCAATATATCTATGTAAGCAGGGGCAATATATACATGTGTGTGCCTGGGGCAATATATCCATGTGATCCTGGGTAAATATATCCATGTAAGCTGGGGCCATATATCCATGTTTGAGCCTGGGGCAATATATCCATGTGTGAGCCTGGGGAAATATATCTATGTGTGAGCTGGGGCAATATATCCATGTGAGCAAGGGGCAATATATCCATGTGTGAGCCTGGGGCCTTATATCCATGTTTAAGCATGGGGCAATATATCCATGTGTGAGCCTGGGGCAATATATCCATGTGTAACCCTGGGTCCATATATCCATGTGTGAGCATGGGGCAATTAATCCATGTGTGAGCCTGGGGCAATACATCCATGTGAGCCTGGGGCAATATATCCATTTAAGCTGGGGCCATATATCCATGTGTGAGCCTGGGGCAATATATCCATGTAATCCTGGGGCAATATATCCATGTAAGCAGGGGCAATATATCCATGTGTGAGCCTGGGGCAAAATATCCATGTGATCCTGGGTAAATATATCCATGTAAGCTGGGGCCATATATCCATGTTTGAGCCTGGGGCAATATATCCATGTGATCTGGCCTGGGGCAATATATCCATGTGTGAGCCTGGGGAAATATATCTATGTGTGAGCTGGGGCAATATATCCATGTGAGCAAGGGGCAATATATCCATGTGTGAGCCTGGGGCCATATATCCATCTTTAAGCATGGGGCAATATATCCATGTGTGATCCTGGGGCAATATATCCATGTGTAACCCTGGGGCCATATATCCATGTGTGAGCATGGGGCAATTAATCCATGTGTGAGCCTGGGGCAATATATACATGTGAGCCTGGGGCAATATATCCATGTAAGCTGGGGCAATAAATCCATGTGTGAGCCTGGGGCCATATATCCATGTGTGAGCCTGGGGCAATATATCCATGTGAGCCTGGGGCAATATATCCATGTAAGCTGGGGCAATATATCCATGTGTGAGTCTGGGGCCATATATCCATGTGATCCTGGGGAAATATATCCATGTAAGCTGCGGCCATATATCCATATTTGTGCCTGGGGCAATATATCCATGTGAGCCTGTTGCAATATATCCATGTGAGCCTGGGGCAATATATCCATGTAAGCTGGGGCAATATTTTTATCCATGTGATATCTATTTTATCCAGTTTTATCCATGTGATATATTTATCCATGTGAGCCTGGGGCAATATATCCATGTGTGACCCTGGGGCCATTTATCCATGTGTGAACATGGGGCAATATATCCATGTGTGAGCCTGGGACAATATATCCATGTGAGCCTAGGGCAACATATCCATGTAAGCTGAGGCCATATATCCATGTTTGAGCCTGGGGCAATATATCCATTTGAGCCTTGGGCAATATATCCATGTGTGATCCTGGGGCAATATATCCATGTGTGAGCCTGGGCAATATATCCATGTAAGCTGGAGCAATATCTTTATCCATGTGATATCCATTTAATCCAGTTTTATCAAAGTGATATATTTATCCATGTGAGCCTGGGGCAATATATCCATGTGTGACCCTGGGGCCATATATCCATGTGTGAACATGTGGCAATATATCCATGTGTGAGCCTGGGACAATATATCCATGTGAGCCTAGGGCAATATATCGAATTAAGCTGGGGCAAAATATCCATATGTGTGCCTAGGGCCATATATCCATGTGTGAGCCTCGGGCAATATATCCATGAGACCCTGGGGCAATATATCTATGTGTGAGCTGGGGCAATATATCCATGTGTGAGCTGGGGCAATATATTCATGTGAGCCTGGGGCAATATATCCATGTGTGAGTCTGGGCAATATATCCATGTGAGCCTGGGGCAATATTCCATGTGTGAGCCTGGGGCAATATATCCATATGTAAGCTGGGGCAATATTTTTATCCATGTGATATCCATTTTTATCCATGTGATATATTTATCCATGCGTGAGCCTGGGGCAATATATCCATGTGTGAGAATGGGGCAATATATCCATGTGAGCCTGGGGCAATATATCCATCTGTGAGCCTGGGGCAATATATCCATGTAAGCTGGGGCAATATTTTTATCCTTGTGATATCCATTTTCATCCATGTGATATATTTGTCCATGTGAGCCTGGGGCAATATATCCATGTGCGACCCTTGGGGCCATATATCCTTGTGTGAGCATGGGGCAATATAATCCATGTGAGCCTGGGGCAATATATCCATTTAAGATGGGGCCATATATCCATGTGTGAGCTTGGGGCAATATATCCATGTGAGCCTGGGCAATATATCCATGTAAGCTGGGGCAATATATCCATGTGTGAGCCTGGGGCAATATATCCATTTGATAATGGGTAAATATATCCATGTAAGCTGGGGCCATATATCCATGTTTGAGCCTGGGGCAATATATCCATGTGAGCCTGGGGCAATATATCCATGTGTGAGCCTGGGCAATATATCCATGTGTGAGCCTCAGGCAATATTTTCATGTGTGAACATGGGGCAATAATCCATGTGTGAGCCTGGGACAATATATCCATGTGAGCCTAGGGCAACATATCCATGTAAGCTGAGGCCATATATCCATGTTTGAGCCTGGGGCAATATATCCATTTGAGCCTTGGGCAATATATCCATGTGTGATCCTGGGGCAATATATCCATGTGTGAGCCTGGGCAATATATCCATGTAAGCTGGGGCAATATTTTTATCCATGTGATATCCATTTAATCCAGTTTTATCCATGTGATATATTTATCCATGTGAGCCTGGGGCAATATTACCCTGGGGCCATATATCCATGTGTGAACATGTGGCAATATATCCATGTGTGAGCCTGGGACAATATATCCATGTGAGCCTAGGGCAATATATCGAATTAAGCTGGGGCAAAATATCCATATGTGTGCCTAGGGCCATATATCCATGTGTGAGCCTCGGGCAATATATCCATGAGACCCTGGGGCAATATATCTATGTGTGAGCTGGGGCAATATATCCATGTGTGAGCTGGGGCAATATATTCATGTGAGCCTGGGGCAATATATCCATGTGTGAGTCTGGGCAATATATCCATGTGAGCCTGGGGCAATATTCCATGTGTGAGCCTGGGGCATATATCCATATGTAAGCTGGGGCAATATTTTTATCCATGTGATATCCATTTTTATCCATGTGATATATTTATCCATGCGTGAGCCTGGGGCAATATATCCATGTGTGAGAATGGGGCAATATATCCATGTGAGCCTGGGGCAATATATCCATCTGTGAGCCTGGGGCAATATATCCATGTAAGCTGGGGCAATATTTTTATCCTTGTGATATCCATTTTCATCCATGTGATATATTTGTCCATGTGAGCCTGGGGCAATATATCCATGTGCGACCCTTGGGGCCATATATCCTTGTGTGAACATGGGGCAATATATCCATGTGAGCCTGGGGCAATATATCCATTTAAGATGGGGCCATATATCCATGTGTGAGCCTGGGACAATATATCCATGTGAGCCTAGGGCAATATATCGAATTAAGCTGGGGCAAAATATCCATATGTGTGCCTAGGGCCATATATCCATGTGTGAGCCTCGGGCAATATATCCATGAGACCCTGGGGCAATATATCTATGTGTGAGCTGGGGCAATATATCCATGTGTGAGCTGGGGCAATATATTCATGTGAGCCTGGGGCAATATATCCATGTGTGAGTCTGGGCAATATATCCATGTGAGCCTGGGGCAATATTCCATGTGTGAGCCTGGGGCAATATATCCATATGTAAGCTGGGGCAATATTTTTTATCCATGTGATATCCATTTTTATCCATGTGATATATTTATCCATGCGTGAGCCTGGGGCAATATATCCATGTGTGAGAATGGGGCAATATATCCATGTGAGCCTGGGGCAATATATCCATCTGTGAGCCTGGGGCAATATATCCATGTAAGCTGGGGCAATATTTTCCTTGTGATATCCATTTTCATCCATGTGATATATTTGTCCATGTGAGCCTGGGGCAATATATCCATGTGCGACCCTTGGGGCCATATATCCTTGTGTGAGAATGGGGCAATATATCCATGTGAGCCTGGGGCAATATATCCATTTAAGATGGGGCCATATATCCATGTGTGAGCTTGGGGCAATATATCCATGTGAGCCTGGGCAATATATCCATGTAAGCTGGGGCAATATATCCATGTGTGAGCCTGGGGCAATATATCCATTTGATAATGGGTAAATATATCCATGTAAGCTGGGGCCATATATCCATGTTTGAGCCTGGGGCAATATATCCATGTGAGCCTGGGGCAATATATCCATGTGTGAGCCTGGGCAATATATCCATGTGTGAGCCTCAGGCAATATTTTCATGTGTGAACATGGGGCAATATATCCATGTGTGAGCCTGGGACAATATATCCATGTGAGCCTAGGGCAACATATCCATGTAAGCTGAGGCCATATATCCATGTTTGAGCCTGGGGCAATATATCCATTTGAGCCTTGGGCAATATATCCATGTGTGATCCTGGGGCAATATATCCATGTGTGAGCCTGGGCAATATATCCATGTAAGCTGGGGCAATATTTTTATCCATGTGATATCCATTTAATCCAGTTTTATCCATGTGATATATTTATCCATGTGAGCCTGGGGCAATATATCCATGTGTGACCCTGGGGCCATATATCCATGTGTGAATATCGAATTAAGCTGGGGCAAAATATCCATATGTGTGCCTGGGGCCATATATCCATGTGTGAGCCTTGGGGAATATATCCATGAGACCCTGGGGCAATATATCTATGTGTGAGCTGGGGCAATATATCCATGTGTGAGCTGGGGCAATATATTCATGTGTGCCTGGGGCAATATATCCATGTGTGAGCCTGGGCAATATATCCATGTGTGAGCCTCGGGCAATATATCCATGTGAGCCTGGGGCAATATATCCATGTGTGAGCCTGGGGCAATATATCCATATGTAAGCTGGGGCAATATTTTTATCCATGTGATATCCATTTTTATCCATGTGATATATTTATCCATTTGAGCCTGGGGCAATATATCCATGTGTGAACCTGGGCAATATATCCATGTGTGAGAATGGGGCAATATATCCATGTGAGCCTGGGGCAATATATCCATGTGTGAGCCTGGGGCAATATTTCCATGTAAGCTGGGGCAATATTTTTATCCATGTGATATCCATTTTCATCCATGTGATATATTTATCCATGTGAGCCTGGGGCAATATATCCATGTGTGACCCTTGGGGCCATATATCCTTGTGTGAGCATGGGGCAATATATCCAGGTGTGAGCCTGGGGCAATATATCCATGTGAGCCTGGGGCAATATATCCATTTAAGATGGGGCCATATATCCATGTGTGTGCCTGGGGCAGTATATCCATGTGAGCCTGGGGCAATATATCCATGTAAGCTGGGGCAATATATCCATGTGTGAGCCTGGGGCAATATATCCATTTGATCCTGGGTAAATATATCCATGTAAGCTGGGGCCATATATCCATGTTTGAGCCTGGGGCAATATATCCATGTGAGCTGGCCTGGGGCAATATATCCATGTGTGAGCCGGGGGAATACATCTATGTGTGAGCTGGGGCAATATATCCATGTGAGCCAGGGGCAATATTTCCATGTGTGAGCCTGGGGCAATATATCCATGTGTGAGCATGGGGCAATATATCTATGTGAGCCTGGGGAAATATATCCATGTGTGAGCCTGGAGCAATATATCCATGTGTGAGCCTGGGGCCATATATCCATGTTTGAGCATTGGGCAATCTATCCATGTGTGAGCCTGGGGAAATATATCCATGTGTGAGCATGGGGCAATGTATCTATGTGTGAGCCTGGGGCAATATTTCCAGGTGTGAGCCTGGGGCCATATTTCCATGTGTGAGCCTGGGGCAAAATATCCATGTGTGATCCTGGGGCAATATATCCATGTGAGCCTGGGGAAATATCCATGTAAGCTGGGGCAATATCCATGTGTGAGCCTGGGGCAATATATCCATATGTAAGCCTAGGGCCATATATCCATGTGTGAGCCTGGGCCATACATCCTTGTGTGAGCCTTTGGCAATCTATCCATGTGTGAGCCTGGGGCAATATATCCATGTGAGCCTGGGGCAATATATCCATGTAAGCTGGGGCAATATATCCATGTGAGCTGGCCTGGGGAAATATATCCATGTAAGCTGGGTCAATATATCTATGTGTAAGCCTTGGACAATATATCATGTGAGCCTGGGGCAATATATCCATGTGAGATGGGGCAATATATGCATGTGAGCCTGGGGCAATATATCCATGTGAGCCAGGGCAATATATCCATGTGAGCTGGTCTGTGGCAATATATCCATGTGAGCTGGCCTGGGGCAATATATCCATGTGAGCTGGCATGAGGCAATAAATCCATGTGAGCTGGTCTGGGGCAAGATATCCATGTGAGCTGGCCTGGGGCAATATATCCATGTGAGCTGGCCTGGCGCAATATATCCATGTGAGCTGGGGGCAATAATGCCATGTGAGCTGGTCTTGGGCAGTATATCCATATGTGTGCTGGGGCAATATATCCATGTGAGCCTGGGTCAATATATCCATGTGAGCTTGCCTGGGACAATATATCCATGTGAGCTGGCCTGGGGCAATAAATCCATGTGAGCTGGACTGGGGCTATATATCCATGTGAGCTGGCCTGGGGCAATATATCCATATGAGCTGGCCAGGGGCAATCTATCCATGTGAGCTGGGGGCAATAAAGTCATGTGAGCTGGTCTGTGCAATATATCCATGTGTGAGCTGGGGCAAATATATACTTGTGTGAGCTGGGGGCAATATATCCATGTGTGAGCTGGGGCAATATATCCATGTGTGAGCTGGGGCAAACAAATCATCATAATAATCAGTTTTTCCCTGGGCGTGAGAGTACCCCCACCTATTTTTCCAGAAAAAAACACTGCTATCCACCATTGTTTCACTTTTGAAACAACGGTATAAATCACCTTTTTTTATATTCGGTGAACTACGGCTTCCCAGAAAAGCAAAATTAATCACCGGCAATCGAAGCTACAGCAAACGACAGTGAACTATGTTATTCATCTGTAGAAGAAGTCAATTGTGACATTTTCTGCTTTATACCGCTGTATATTTTAGAAATATAAAAGTGTCAGTCTTCATCGAACTTTGACAGAAAACAGGGTGAAAATAAGGCAGGACAACTTTGACTGAAACAACAGTAGTACCAGTGACAAACCCGATGATGAACAACTTCTGCAGGAACTACATTAAAAACTACAACATTGGCAGAAACAACAGTGAAAACTAAGTGAACTACATTAGGACCTTCGTAAATAGTGAATTCACTGTAGTTTCAACATAGTTGATCCATCTCATAAGTTTGCCAGGTTGGCCTTGTTTTCTTGGACACATATAATTTATTCATGCTGATGGACAGTGCATGGGATTGCAACCCTGCAGCATGTAGAATCCATACGCTGCAGATAAGAAATAAAAAGGGAATCCCAAGTGACCAGTCATGATTTCTTTCCTGTAGCATATTAATTATACATGTTGCAGGGCATCACTTTTCCCTGTGCTCCCCTTTGCCTGAGATAGTATTCTGTGTCCAGGAATACATAGCTGATCTGTCCACTCTATCATCATAGCTCATCTACCATTAAGTCAATTTCAATAAAACGACAGTGGTTAGTGAATAATCCCTTGTAAATCTGAATTTTACCATTCCGTCCAGGGGCTGACTGGCAACCTTTGGCCCAGGGGGCAAGCACAAGCCATAGGCCCATGGTGCAGCAACCCTATGGGGGAGAGGGGCCCTGCATCCTTTGTGCTACTCCCCCTGGGGTAAAGCATGGGCTTGCTTGATTGTGAGCTTTTGGGACATCCCTGCATGTTAAACCAGGACATGCAGTAAAAGGACCCCCACTCCTACAAAAAGATTAAAGTGGCTTTTATTATTCTGGTGAGTTGTTATTAAGGATGAGCGGTTCGGGTTCGGACAGTTCGGAGTTCGGCCCGAACTTAGCCTGTTCGGGTAGATCGCAAATAGGGATGAGCCGAACACTCCCCGAGTTCGGTTCGAAGCCGAACCCGAACTTTCCAAATGTTCTGGTCCGAACTCGAACCCGAACTCGGAACCCATACAAGTCAATGGGGCCGAAAATTCGGTTTTTAGAGTGCCCTCCAAGATGGCATATATGCTAGATATTTGCCATAAAAAGTGTATGGGGGTCTGGGTAGTGCCCTGGGGGACAGGAAACAAAGACAAAAAGTAAAAAAAAAAATAGTTTTTATACGGACAGTGAGTTTTCCATGAAATCAGGGTTAAAAATAAAAACGAAAAATAACCTGCCCGTGAAGTGGCGGATTTCTAGGATGTATAGAAATATGTAAAAACCAAAAAATTACATTTCAAATGACGGTAAATGCTTTTCCTTTAATCTATCCATAAACAACTGCTTGGGGCGGCAGTCTGTATGAAAAGAGGAGACATTTTCGGACACGCAGAAAAAGTTTACAGATTTTTTGGCGGTGAAAAGCAGGAGAGTGACTGGAGAATGGAAAATTCTAGGTCAAAATAGCCAAACCAGAAAAATTCTCCCATTTAGGCTAGGGTCAGACTAGCGAATTTTTAACATGCGTTTAGGCGCACTTAATCACGGCCGCACTAGCAGCAAATGAAGGGCAATGACAGCCAATATACGAAATACGGTGGAACGAAAGTCCGGCTGCCCAACGCAAGTGGAAAATGAATGCATTTTTCCGAGAATGCAGAACCGCTAGTACGGACGTACAGAGTGTGCTGCGTCCACTAGCGGCGTGTGTGCGTTATTTGAAGACGTCAGACCCTGCTCATGTCCGGCCAACATAACGTCCAAACACTCAAAGTTTCCTGGTTTGGTTCCGTAAAAAATCACAGACAAAAATGCGCATCGTATGACCATTTTCGCGCATTCCGTGAAAAAATAAGGCAATGCGTTCGGACGCACTTTTTGACGTCGCAGTGAAAAATGCGTTAGTCTGACCCTAGCCTTATCTCACTTTCCAAATCGGCTATTTGGTCCAGATTGTTCTCTTTTCCTGCCATTCTCCTGGTTTTCACCTTTCTCTGAACAACCCTGAGAGAGAGGTGAAAGCCAGGAGAACTGGCAGGAGAAGAGAGCAATCTAGACCAAATAGCCAATTTGGAAAGTGAGTTAAATGGGAGAATTTTTCTGGTTTGGCTATTTTGACCTAGAATTTTCACTTCTCCAGTTATTCTCCTGCTTTTCACCGCTCTCTGAATAACCCTGTGAATGTTTAATCCCGAGGTGAAAAATAACATTGCTTAAGGCTGGGGTTAGACGAGCGCAGTTATCACGTCCGTGTTGCCGCACATTTGTACATCCGTGGCAGCATAGCATTCTGAACAATGGAGCCCCACACACGAAGTACGTCCGCACGGAAGTGTGGATGCATGGCGGACGCAGCAAACGGACGCAGGTTAGGCAAGAATGTAATACTGCTAGAACGGACATGCGGAGTGCGCCACGTCCGCAACGTCCGTGTAGCTTTGTATGTGAGTGATGAAACGAGGTCAGATGGACTGCATTTATATGTCCAGCATTTTTGACGGACAGAATGATTTTTCATTTTAATTTATTTTCCCTGCTACATCAGTCAAAAAATTCCGTCAGTGAAAAAAAACGGACTGTTTGGCCACTACCTTGTTGTCAGTCAGTGGGTACGTCCGTACTGCACGGACGCACAGTCCGTACAAAATGCGCTCATCTGACCCTAGCCTTAGATGTTATTTTGATTTTTTTTCAAACACAAGTTAACCACTTGGCTGCTATAAACGCGCTCAGCGCGTCCAGCCAAGTGGTTCTCCTGTGCTATGGACGAGCTGATTCCGGCAGATTGCTGCGCCCCCCGGTGCGGGCTGACATCTTGGATATCAGCCCAGCACTCCGGGACCCCGACGGAGCAATTAGATGTCATCGCGGAGAAAGCGCCTGAAAGGGAGGGGGAGGTCCTTCGGACCTCTCTCCCTCCCGATCGCCGGGGGGCAGGGGGTTAATCCAGGCACCGTTTGGAAGGGCACAGCCTGCCCTTCCAAACGGTGACTGTGATTAACCCCTGGGGAGCCGGATGACGAATCGATCACTGAAAAGCGCCGGATCGTGATCCTCTCCTGGAGCTGGCCGATATCTTGGATGTCGGCCAAGCCTCCAGGAACTCCCCCTGAGGACTGGCGTCATCGTGCATAGCACAAAAAAATTGTGAATTGAGGTGATGTGTGTCTTGTCACACAGTCAGTACCACGCAGTAATTTTGGGGTCACTAATTTCTACAAAATATTTGGGAATTGTTATAATCCGTGTGTTCTCACTGGCTGCCACCCATCAAGGGGTCTCACTGATTTAAAAGAGGTTTCACTGCCACCCATCAAAGGGTCTCACTGATTTATAGGAGGTTTCACTGCCACCCATCAAAGGGTCTCACTGATTTATAAGAGGTTTCACTGCCACCCATCCAAGGGTCTCACTGATTTACAGGAGGTTTCACTGCCACCCATCAAAGGGTCTCACTGATTTATAGGAGGTTTCACTGCCACCCATCCAAGGGTCTCACTGATTTACAGGAGGTTTCACTGCCACCCATCAAAGGGTCTCACTGATTTATAGGAGATTTCACTGCCACCCATCAAAGTGTCTCACTGATTTATAAGAGGTTTCACTGCCACCCATCACAGAGTCTCACTGATTTATAGGAGGTTTCACTGCCACCCATCAAAGGGTCTCACTGATTTATAGGAGGTTTCACTGCCACCCATCAAAGGGTCTCACTGATTTATAGGAGGTTTAACTGCCACCCATCAAATGGTCTCACTGATTTATAGGATGTTTCACTGCCACCCATCAAGGGGTCTCACTGATTTATACGAGGTTTCACTGCCACCCATCAAAGGGTCTCAATGATTTATACCAGAGTTCTGTATATCTTTAATCTTTATACCAGAGTTGAATCAGAGTTCTGTATATATTTAATTAATATATCACTCACTATGTCTGAAAGAACAAAAAGGACAGGCAGACGCTCCCAGACACAGATAAGAGGGCAAGCAGCCCCTGTGTTGGGAGGCTGTGCCTCTGGTCGTGGTGGACGTAGTGCATCCTCTGCAGGGGCACGCTTGTCCTTTCTAACTGGTGCTGGCTGTCTTCTTAACCTGCAGCAACATACAGAGGATTTGGTGGATTGGCTAGCCAGGCCATCCTCATCCTCCGAGTCCTCTGCCAGCCAGGCTTCTAGTGCTTTACAGTCCACCTCAGCTGCCAAAGCATCTAATGCAGCCTCCATGTCCACAGCTACTCCTGCCATAACCTCGCTATCACACACGGGTAGTCAGCTGAATTGTTTGACTACAATGACAGTGACATGCTGCTTGAGGATGCGCAGCAACTACAGTGCTCTGATTCAATCTCTGAGGTTGAGCAAGGGAGTATAATCAACCTAGAGGAAGGGGGTGCCAGTGATGACACACAAATAACTGGCACTCATGTTGCCCCAGCAGCTGCAGCATACTGCCAAGTTGGCTCCAGTGACGAGGAGATAGGGGGTGAAGATGACATTGATGATGAGGTCACTGACTCCACCTGGGTGCCAGATCGAACTGAGGAATCAAGTGAGGAGGAGGGGGAGGAGGAGGAGGAGGCACAGCAAACACGAGGCACAACATCCTCTGTGACCAACCGTAGCACTAGCCAGTCCAAGGCATCAGATGTCAGAGCTGCTCCGGTGCCGAGCGCTGTTGTCTCAAAGAACACATGCAGGAACTCTGCTGTCTGGGAGTTCTTTAAGAAATGTGCAGCAGACTCCACCGTTGCTATTTGTAATCTATGTCAGAGGAGGCTGAAGCGTGGGATAAACACCGGACACTTGGGTACCACATGCTTGAGGCGACATATGACCACCTGCCACGCATCCCGATGGCGCAAAACTTTGCGTAGGTCCTCCTCCTCCTCATCTGTCTCTACCCCCACTGTATGTCCTGCCATGTCATTGCCTACAACCTCCACTGACAGGGATGATGCTACAGTAATGGATGTACCAGGTCCTTCCTCACAATGTGACAACCTCCCAGCAGCTAAAGATTTATGCAGTCAGATTACGTTGCCGCAGCTGCTGCAGCATAAGAAAAAATATAGTCCCAACCATCCCCAAGCACAGCGTCTAAATACCAGCTTAGCAAAATTACTCGCATTGCAGCTGCTGCCTTTCCAGCTGGTGGACTCTGCTCCCTTCCGTGAATTTGCTGAATGTGCTGTACCACAGTGGCAGGTTTCAAAACGCCATTACTTTTCACGCAAGGCCATTCCAGCACTATACCAGCACGTGGAAGACAATGTTATCCAGTCATTGGGAAAGGCAGTCAGCAACAAGGTGCATGTGACTTTAGACACGGGGTCCAGCAATCATGGACAGGGTCATTACATTTCCTTCACGGCACACTGGGTAACTCTGATTGCAGCTGGGAGGGATCCAAAACGGGGCTCTGTGCTGGAGCTTGTTCATCCACCACGCCTCCAAAAAGCTGCTTGTATGAGGTCTGTCTGCTCCACCACCACCACTTCTCCCTCTTCCTCCTCCTCCTCCTCCTTCTCTGTCTCTGGCAAAGTGGCAGTTAAACCGACGCCTGACAAGGTCTACGCAATGGCTCAAGCAAAAAGAAGCCATACTGTGCTTGAGCTGGTTTGTTTAGGGGACAGGAGCCACACCGGGCCAGAAATTCTGTCAGCTCTGCAGGGCCAGGTGCAGAGATGGTTAACACCACGCCAGCTTGAGCTGGGAATGATCGTCTGCGATAATGGCAGCAACCTTCTCTCCGCCCTACGCAAGGGTAAATTGACGCATGTACCATGCCTAGCACACATCCTAAATCTAGTGGTACAGCATTTCCTAACAAAGTACCCAGGGCTGCCAGAGCTTCTCAGCCAGGCCAGAAAAGTCTGCAGCCATTTAAGACGGTCATTCCCAGCAAGCATTCGCCTGGCAGAAATTCAAAGAGAATTCCAACTTCCCACAAACCGTCTGATCTGTGACATGCCCACCAGGTGGAACTCGACATTAGCAATGCTGCAGCGTCTGCACAAGCAGCAGAGGGCCATCAACGAGTACCTGTGTGAGTATGGCAAAAGGACAGGTTCAGGTCAACTTGTTTTTTTTTACCCCCCGCAGTGGCTGATGATCAAGGATGCATGCACTGTACTGTCACCATTTGAGGAGGCAACGAGGATGGTGAGCAGGGACAGTGCATGCATCAGTGACACAATTCCTTTAGTGTTCCTGCTGGAGCACACTCAGTCTGCGGGGAATTATAGATGTGGCTCTAGAGGCAGAGCAGTGGGAGGAGGAGGCCTTCCCTAGCTCTCAAGGCCCGAGTCTTTCCGCAGACAGCATTCCAGCGGGTCCTACTCAGATCAGACAGGAGGAGGATGAGGAGGATGAAGAATATTTAAGTAGTGGGGGCATTGAAGGTGGGGATTCCTCAAGAGAGGCTTTCGTGTGCCCAGAAACAGAAGGGCTAGTGCATGGCTGGGAGGAGGAAGTGCACGATACGGTCATCCTCATTGACCAGGAAGACTCGGAAGCTAATGCCACCTCCAACCTACGCTGCATGGGCTCCCTAATAATGCAAAGCCTGCTAATGGACCCCAGGATTCATGCTATCAAGGAGAGGGATCATTACTGGTTGGAAAGACTTCTTGATCCATGATACAAGGGTAAAGATGCAGAGCCCATCCTGCCCGCACAGAGGGAGCACAGGATGAAAAAACTTGAGGACGCTCTAAAGCGACACTTGTGTAACACCTTTCTAGGCACTGGTAGATTACCAAGTGCTGACACAAGTGCTTCTGAGGCTTCAGATGATCAGAGGAATAGTGGTGAAGGCTAGGGCTGCTTGACTGATGCATTTTTAAATTTTTTTAGTCCACGACGCCCAGGGACGTCAAATGTAGGCACCCATTGCCAGCGTCTTCACCATATGGTGCAGGACTACCTAGGGGCAAGTGGAGACCTGGATACCTTTCCAGCAGATGATCCACTGGCTTACTGGGTGTTGAGATTGGATCACTGGCCAGAACTTAGACAATATGCATTGCAGCTACTAGGTTGCCCTTCATCCAGGGTGCTTTCTGAAAGGACGTTCAGTGCCGCTTGAGGTTTTGTCACAGACAAAAGAGTGCGTCTGTCCACCGACTCTGTAGACCGGCTGACATTTAAAAAAATGAATCAGTCCTGGATCAGCAGATATCAACCCCCTGATGCTGACGTAACAGAATAGATTGGGGATGTCTTCTGCATTCACAAAACCTCCAGCACTGAACTCTTCCACAATACCACAAAAGGGTTACGGTATGAATGCACTTGCTGCCATGAAAGGCGCAATATTTGGCTGCACTGACGCCTGTGCCAGATTTATATCATTTAAATTTTTTGAACAACAGGGTCCAACCCTGCACTCTTCCACAATACCACAAAAGGGTTACGGTGTGAATGCACTGACGCCTGTGCCAGATTTATATCATTTTAATTTTTTGAACCGCAGTGTCCAACCCTGCACTCTTCCACAATACCACAAAAGGGTTATGGTGTGAAGGCACTAGCTGCCATGAAATGCACAATATCTGGGTGCACTGACCAGAATCATATCTTTTTATTATAGGACCACATGGTCCACCACTGCATTCTTCCACAATACTACAGAGGGGTTACTGTATGATGATACTTGCTGGCCTGGCATCAAAGGCACAATATCTGGGTGCACTGATGCCCATTTCCAGATAAAAAACTTTTCAATATAGGACCACATGGTCCACCCCTGCATTCTTCCACAATACTACAGAGGGGTTACTGTATGATGATACTTGCTGGCCTGGCAGTCTGGCACCAAAGGCACAATATCTGGGTGCACTGACGCCCATTAACAGATAAAAAAAAACTTTTCAATATAGGACCACATGGTCCACCCCTGCATTCTTCCACAATACTACAGAGGGGTTACTGTATGATGATACTTGCTGGGCTGGCAGTCTTGCACCAAAGGCACAATATCTGGGTGCACTGACGCCTTGACCAGAATCATGTCTTTTTAATATAGGACCACATGGTCCACCCCTGCATTTTTCCACAATACTACAGAGGGGTTACTGTATGATGATACTTTTCGGCCTGACAGTCTTGCACCAAAGGCAGAATATCTGGGTGCACTGATGCCTTTACCAGATGCATATCTTTTTAATATAGGACCGCCATGTTCACCCCTGCATTCTTCCACAATACCACAGAGGGGTTACTGTATGATAGTACTTGCAGGCCTGGCACCAAAAGCACAATATTTGGGTGCACTGCCACTGATGCCTGTATCAGATTCATATCCTCACAGGGGTTACGGTGTGACGGCACTGTTGGGGACACTAAAGGCCCAATTTTAAAACACCTATTGTTACTTTCATCCAAAGCCTGCATAAGTTTCACCATAATTTAGTCAAAAAATCACTAAACTTGTTCCGCGTGTCCTAAAATGTCTCTTCTTCTCTTAGAGGCTGCCGCCCCAAGCAGTTGTTTATAAATAGATTAAAGGAAAAGCATTTACCGTCATTTGAAACATAATTTTTTTGGTTTTAAGTGTTTCTATACATCCTACAAATCCGCCATTTCACGGGCAGGTTATGGGGACCTCCTAGGCACGATATTTGAAGGAATTTTTCGTTTTTATTTTTAACCCTTATTTCATGGAAAACTCACTGTCCCTTTAAAAACGTTTTTTTTTAAACTTTTTGTCCTTGTTTCCTGTCCCCCATGGCACTACCCAGGCCCCCATACACCTTTTATGGCAAATATGTATCATATATGCCCTCTTGGAGGGCACTCTAAAAACCGAGTTTTCAGCCACATTGACTTGCATGGGGTTCGGGTTTGGAAAATTCGGGTTCGGGCCCGAACCAAACTCTGGGGGTGTTTGGCTCATCCCTAGTTGTTATGCACTCATATATTTCTTACTGCTGTGCAGCTCTGTGATAGTGTAATGTGCGGTGTGTATGAGCATACCACATCACTTCAACGACGTGCCAAGTACATCCCATGCACAGAAACCTGAAACCAGAGGATGCGCTCAGCACGTCTTCAGCAGCAAATAGGTTAAAGGAGGAAAAGAGGGTAAAATTTGAGTGTCCCTTTAACCTCTTTCTACCCTGCACAAATATTTTGTTTCGTACCTGTACCTCACGATACTGCCAAGACGCTTGCTGTCATTCTTACTTTGTGGAGTGCAGGCAGCAGATACCGTGGTGATTCTAGAAGCAGTACCAGCCCTTTGGATGCAGGGCTAGGTGGCCAAGCCGGGCTGCGACAAGGACACATGTGCAGCATTTTACACACAGCAGCTTGTTTAAAGACAAATACATGCATTTACACACACACACACACAGCCATGTATCCCTACACACCAGGTAGGTAGCAATAAAACTCACACTCATACACACTGCAAATTACTGTGAGTTTTATTGCTGTGGAGCTCTGAGATACGCTCATACACACTGCAGATTACTGTATCACAGAGCTCCACACAATAAACCTCACAGTGATGTGCGGTGTGTGTGAGCATAGCACAGAGCTCCACAGCAATAAAACTCACAGTAATGCGCAGTGTGTAAACATAGAATCATAGAAAATGTCGGCAGATAAGAACCTTTCGGCCCATCTAGTCTGCCCAATTACATGGATACTTTACCTGGATTTATCTTTTGTTTAGGATAGCCTTATGCCTATCCCATGCCTGCTTAAATTCAATCACTGTTTTGGCCTCTACCACTTCTACTGGAAGGCTGTTCCATGTATCCACCACCCTCAGTAAAATAATGCTTTCTGATGTTACTTTTAAACCTTTGCCCCTCTAATCTAAGCCTATGTCCTCTTGTTTTGCTTCTTTGTTTCCTTTTAAATATACTCCCTTCCTCTACCTTGTGGATTCCCTTTACGTATTTAAATGTTTCTATCATATCTCCTCTGTCTCATCTTTTTTCCAAGCTATACATGTTAAGATCATTAAGCCTTTCCTGGTAACTTTTCTCCTTCAAGCCATACACCATTTTAGTAGTCCTTCTCTGAACTCTCTCTAAGATGTCTATATCCTTCTGGAGATACGGTCTCCAGTACTACACACAGTTCTCCAAGTGAGATATCACCAGTGCTCTGTACAGTGGCATGAGCACTTCCCTTTTCCTACTGATATTTAGGGATGAGCTGTTCAGTTCGATCAGTTCGGAGTTCGATTCGAACTTTGGCCGTTCGCAAGTTCGCGAACTTCGATCTTTTTGGGTGTGTTCGGTTTGAGTTCGCAAAAAAAGAAATTTGAAAAAATGTATAAAAAATGCTTAAAAAATACAAAAAAATCTAAACATAAAGATACTCTTTACTGCAGAATATTATAAGCAACGGTTTATTAGATATTGAATTAAAAACTAATGTGTACGTGCAAAGATTCTCACCTCTAAATGACCTGTGTTTTTCAAACGGCATAACAACAGGTGTTTTCGATACATTGTATGTATGTAGACTATACTGAGGCGGTGGGGTGGTGTCTGCTTCTGAGTGAGAAGTGGTAATTTCCCTCCTAAAACTTCTTCTAATATGCTGCATTTCACCGCTGTGTGCTCAGCTCATTGTTATCGCTTTCGCTCATCAGGTTTAAACGCGATTTGAAGCCACATTTTATTAAATGACCAACATGTTAGATATCGTTCTTTCCGGCATACTCCGCAGATTCAGAATATATCATTTTTATATGTATACGTCCTGTCCTGGCTGTATATTATGAAAAAAATGCAATAAAAATTGAATTTTTAATCATCTGCAGTGTGTAAAGTGTTTTTTTTTCCCCACTTTAGCACATGAGCGTCTGCGGTTATGTGTTCTATAGGGTGCACGTGTACAAAAATCAGAAATGGGGACTCGTTACATTTTGTTGGGGGATATTACGTGATTTATAGCAAATGCACCCCATAGAAAAAATCATTAGTGCATCATCGTTCACATTATAATTGAAATGTGAACAATATTGCTGCATTAATAAAAATAACACACAAAAAAATACATGTTTTTTTTTTTTTTTACTTTATATCTGGTCATGTTGGGTATGAACCCCCTTTCTCCACCAGGGGATTGGCCTGGGCAATATATATACGCATGATGTGAGCTGGCCTGGGCAATATATACACGCATGATGGCCATAGGCGTGCGCACAGGGTGTGCCTAGGCACACCCTAATCCCACCCGTGGCACACTCTGGGTCCCGGCTGGCCGCATCCCACAGATAGCCGCCGGGACCCTTTGCCTCTGCAAGCCTGTACTTCCCTGCTGGTCCGGTGGCTGTGGGCTCTGCAATGCAATCAGAACGCAGAGCACGTCCCACACAGGACCCGTGCACTAGCGATCCTCTGATGACCTGTCACCTGATCTCTGGCGCACGCTGACTATGTCAGAGAGCGCCGGTAGTCAGGTGAAAGGTCATCAGAGGATCACCGGTGGACGGGTCCAGTGTGGGACGTGCTCTGCGTTCTGTGCACGAATCACAGATCGCATTGCAGAGCCCACAGCCACCGGACCACCAGGGAAGTACAGGCTGGATTTAAGCTGGATGAAGCGGTCCCCTCCTCTGTCAACGGACATGTTCATCCCCCTCCCTGCAAGAAAAAAGGTAAGCAGGAGAGGAGTCAACTTTTATATACAGTATTTTTAAATATTACAATTTTATTTGTTGGCAGTGGATTCTGTGATACGCTTATATGCACCGCACATTACTGGGAGTTTCATGGCAGTGGATTCTGTAATGTGCGGTGCATATAAGCATATCACAGAATCCACTGCCATGAAACTCTCTGTAATGTGCGGTGCATATAGGCATATCACAGAATCCACTGCCATGAAACTCCTAGTAATGTGCGGTGAATATAAGCATATCACAGAAACCACTGCCATGAAACTCCCAGTAATGTGCGGTGCATATAAGCATATCACAGAATCCACTGCCATGAAACTCCCAGTAATGTGTGGGGCATATAAGCATATCACAGAATCCACTGCCATGAAACTCCTAGTAATGTGCGGTGAATATAAGCATATCACAGAAACCACTGCCATGAAACTCCCAGTAATGTGCGGTGCATATAAGCATATCACAGAATCCACTGCCATGAAACTCCCAGTAATGTGTGGGGCATATAAGCGTATCACAGAAACCACTGCCATGAAACTCTCTTTACACTCCACAATGTTAAGTTAGGTGTCAGAGCCCGGCCTTTCTAATGAGACCAAACACGATCATGTAGAAAAAATACAAAATGTCCTCATTGCCCGCTTTTAACATCTAAAGCAATGTTATTTCTCACCTCGGTATTAAACATTCACAGGGTTATTCAGAGAGCGGTGAAAAGCAGGAGAATAACTGGAGAAGGGAAAATTCTAGGTCAAAATAGCCAAACCATAAAAATTCTCCCATTTATCTCACTTTCCACATCAGCTATTTTGACCAAGAATTTTCCATTCTCCAGTCATTCTCCTGAGTTTCACCTTTCTCTGAATAACCCTGTCAGGGTTATTCAGAGAAAGGTGAAGCTCAAGAGAATGACTAGAAGAGAAAATTCAAGGTCAAAATAGCCAAACCAGAAAAATTCTCCCATTTATCTCACTTTCCAAATCGGCTATTTGGTCTAGATTGTTCTCTTCTCCTGCCAGTTCTCCTGGCTTTCACCTCTCTTTAAGGGTTGTTCCGAGAAAGGTGAAAACCAGGAGAATGGGAGGAAAATATAATTTTTTTTCATGTGTTTGAGCTTTGGGGTGCACACCCTAATGCAATAGGCTGCGCACACCTATGATGATGGCGCATCTGTGACTGTCTGTGAGCATGATGTGAGCTGGCCTGGGCAATATATATATACGCATTATGTGAGCTGGCCTGGGCCTGGGCAATATATATACGCATGATGTGAGCTGGCCTGGGCCTGGGCAATATATATACGCATGATGTGAGCTGGCCTGGGCCTGGGCAATATATATACGCATGATGTGAGCTGGCCTGGGCAATATATATATATGCATGATGTGAGCTGGCCTGGGCAATATATATATATATACGCATGATGAAAATTTACAAAGGATAAGGCACGCAAAGTGAAATTTTGATGTGTCTGAAATTGAAACGTATGGGGCAACTCTTATTTTTTTTTCGTTAATTTATATTTGTTCAATACAGTTAATTTTAATTTGTTTAATAGAGTTATTTTAAAATGGTTTAATACAGTTTATTCATATTTATTTTAACTTTACTATTAGTGCTTTTCAAACTTTATTCTTAAACAAAAATATTTTTAGCAGTTTCTTGTTGTGTCGTTGTTTTTTTTTTTTCTGGGGGGGTGCAAGTAGCTGGTCTTGATTAGGGCGCAAAATAGTCTAGCACCGGCCCTGACCACATGGTCCACCCCTGCACTCTTCCACAATACCACAGAGGGGTTACTGTATGATGGCACTTGCTGGCCTGGCACCAAAGGCACAATATTTGGCTGCACTGCCACTGACGCCTGTATCAGATTCATATCCTCAGAGGGGTTACTGTGTGACGGCACTGTTGCCGACGCTAAAGGCCCAATTTTAAAGCACCTATTGTTACTTTCATCCAAAGCCTGCATAAGTGTCACAATAATTTAGCCAAAAAATCACTAAACTTTTTCTGCGTGTCCGAAAATGTCTCCTCTTTTCATACACACTGCCGCCCCAAGCAGTTGTTTATGGATAGATTAAAGGAAAAGTAGACATGTGCATTAGTTTTAATACTAAAACGATTTAGTCCGAATTTTGGGATAATTTCGTTTTCGTATGACTCAAGAGATACGAAACTGGTCATTACAAAAAACGAAAGAAACTAAAATAAAATGGACTACATTTTAGTTTCAGTCCTTTTTGTGACATTACATTGATGAGTGAAGGAGACCAGCAATGAAGAGCTCAACAAAGCAAAGCTACAGAAAAGGTTTGTATGCGTAATCCCTCCTGACCCCTATCCGAAAATCTGACAGTGATAGAGCTCCAGAATACTCACTCGCAGCACAGACAGCCAGCACAGGAGAGGAAACCTTTACTTAACCCTTGCATGTCTATGAGGCAGACAAGATGATAAAAGCAGCTGGAGAAGGAAAACATTCAAATAAATCACACTCAAAGCTGATGACAGGGAGGACTGGATAGTAATAACCCCTTTATAACAAGCAGCGCTGGGAGAAGAGAGGGACTTTATAAAATGTGTGTTATCTCCCCTCCCGCTCTGCATAATAGGGGCTTAGGTCTGATACATTTTATATTATCCAGGAGCACTTTCCCCCTTTCCTCAACTATAATACGCGTTTTATATAAAGTCCCTCTCCTCTCCCAGTGCTGCTTGTTATAAAGAATTTTTTACGTCTGATACATTTAGTATCCAGCTCTCACAGTTATTCTGTCATTATGAGCCTTCAGTGTGATTTATTTGAATGTTTTCCCTGGATTTAAAGTGCTTATTTTATTATAAAAATCAATTTGCACCAGTCATCTCTTCTCTTAGCTTTCAGACTGATTTACGTTAAAATTTTCCCTCTCCCCTGCTTTTATATTCCTGTGTCTCCCCCACAGAGATACAAAGTATAAGTAAAAGTTCCCTCTCCTGTGCTGGATTGCATACCAAAGTTCTGCACGCTCCACATGTCAATGCAGTAGGATGTTCTATAAAGAGAGGGGCATTAATTAATGCAGGAGGATGTTCTATACATTATACATAGAGGGGTATTAATGCAGGAGGATGTTATATACATTATACAGAGAAAGGTATAAATTGAGGAGGATGTTCTATACAGAGAGGGACATTAATTAATTCAGGAGGATGTTCCATACATTATACAGAGAGGGGTATTAATTAATGCAGGTGGATGTTTTATACATTATACAGATAGGGGTATTAATTAATGCAGGGTGATGTTATCTACATTATACAGAGAGGGGTATTAATTAATTCAGGAGGATGTTCCATACATTATACAGAGAGGGGTATTAATTAATGCAGGTGGATGTTTTATACATTATACAGATAGGGGTATTAATTAATGCAGGGTGATGTTATCTACATTATACAGAGAGGGGTATTAATTAATGCAGGAGGATGTTCTATACATTATACCGAGAGGAGCCTTTTTTTAGCCCTTTAAATCCAGTGGCTGTGAGCGCTGAGATCGGCTGCTTGTTATATTATCTCTCAGTACAATGTATCAGGCTCAGCTGTTACAGTAACTGACTGTAACAGCGCTCAGAGTTTCAGTAAAACAAGGAAATAATATTGTTCTAACCTCTTATATATAAAAATATTATTTACTATTTTAACTGAAACTCTGAGCGCTGTGATGAGCAGCAGTCAGTTACTGTAACAGCTTTGCCTGACACATTGTGGTGAGAGTGAGAGATACTGTAACAAGCAGCGATCTCAGCCCTCTGAGGAGCCACTACAATAGTAATTGTAGCCACTGGTTTTCGGATGAATGAAATTAGTTTTCATACTAAAGAACTGAAAACGAATTTCTTTAGCAACTAAATAAATTGCATTTTAGGACTAATCCATTCGTTCAAAACAAAAATTTTGTGCTGTGCACATGTTATGAGACTGGCTGGCTGTGGTGTGTAGCAGCCGGCCGGTCTCATTATAAAGAGAAAAACGCAGCGGCTGAACACTGGCCCGGGGGAGAGGCATTTGCCTCTCTGTCCCTCCAGCCCACTCCGCCCCTGATTCCTCCATACCCTAAATTTCTTCATTTACATTTTTCAATCATTAAGTAGGAAATTCTTAAGTAACAGATCTGAAATACGTAAAAAATTAATTACCTGCAAATGACACTGAACCAAGGAAAGAGCAAACACTGATGATATGATAGTTGTAGAATAAACACAATGTTCTCTTTCCGATAATCTTGCTGAAAACACAACTTGGCCCTGGTTATAAAATAACCACTTCCCTTTTTGTCAGAGAGGCTCTGGTGCCAGCCTCTTCACCCCATAATAATAGTACGTGCATACAAAGGATTTTGTGGGTTACATATTTCCACACACATAGCATTTCCTTTCCAGCAGGTCTTTTTTAGCAGATATGTAGGGTCATGCTAAATATTACATACAGTGAGGGCCATATTACAACGCGAGATAGCAATTGTGCTAACAATACTTGCATTTAGCTTATATTGAGTGCTTCACTTAGAATTCTAAAGGCAAGGTGCTGCTGGTAAAGACTTAGGGCCCTGTTACATTCTTCATGCAAAAATGCACGGTAAACGCGTGAATTTTTTGCAAAGCGTCAAACGTTAACGTGCATAAATCAACGCTGGTATTACAATCCTCGTGCATTTTTTCATCCGTCAAAAAAAAACGCAAGTAAAACAGACGCGCAAAAACACGCGTGTAGTAACATTGCGCGCAGAAATCAGTGTGCGGACTGTTTTTTTCACGCGATTCAGCCAATCAGAATTAAGAACCTTAATTGTCTCACGTTAAGTTTTTGCGCCTGTCAAAGTCAATCTGAGCATATATGCTATATCAATAAAAAAAACACGCACAGCTTCTCAAATTTATTGGTTTGTATGAGTAGAATGTGTAACTATACTCTGCTGCGTTTTTTTTTTGAGCTGGTGTATTTGGTTTCAGCCAGGTTGATAGAATTTGGCATTAACACTAGGTATGAGCTGTTCGGTTCGATATGTTCGGAGTTCGCATCGAACATCGGCCGTTTGCGATCTCCGAACATTTCCGCGTGTTCGCCGCATGTTCGCCCACAATGCACCACAATGGACCACAAGGCACTTTTCCACTGGCCTGAAGCTTGTAATTGGCTACAGCCTTGCACCTGACCACAGCTCATATCATTTTAATATTCATATCATTTTAATATTGGACCGCAGGGTCCAACCCTGCACTCTTCCACAATACCACAGAGGGGCACTGTTGCCGACACTAAAGGCCCAATTTTAAAGCACCTATTGTTACTTTCATCCAAAGCCTGCATAAGTTTCACCATAATTTAGTCAAATAATCACTAAACTTGTTCCGCGTGTTCTAAAATGTCTCTTCTTCTCATAGAGGCTGCCGCCCCAAGCAGTTGTTTATGAATAGATTAAAGGAAAAGCATTTACCGTCATTTGAAATGTAATTTTTTTGTTTTTAAATGTTTCTATACATCCTACAAATCCGCCACTTCACGGGCAGGTTATGAGGACCTCCTAGGCACGATATTTGAAGGAATTTTTTGTTTTTATTCTTAACTTTTATTTCATGGAAAACTCACTGTTCCTTTAAAAACTTTTTTTTTTTACTTTTTGTCCTTGTTTCTTCTCCCCCAGGGCACTACCTGGTCCCCCATACACCTTTTATGGCAAATATCTTGCATATATGCCCTCTTGGAGGGCACTTGGATTCCCATTGACTTGCATTGAGTTCGGTTCGTGTTTGAACTCGAACTTTTGAAATTGTTCGAGTTCGAATGCGAACCGAACATGGGGGTGTTCGGCTCATCACTAATTAACACTAGGGATGGGCCGAACACCCCCCTGTTTGGTTTGTATTTGAACACGAACATTTGAAAAAGTTCAAGAGGGCATATATGCAAGATATTTGCCATAAAAGGTGTATGGGGGTCCGGGTAGTGCCCTGGGGGACAGGAAACAAGGACAAAAAGTAAAAAAAAAATCGTTTTTAAGGGAACAGTGATTTTTCCATGACATAAAGGTTAAGAATAAAAGCTAATAATTCCTTCAAATATCGTGCCTAGGAGGTCCCCATAACCTGCCCGTGAAGCAGCGGAATTGTAGGATGTAGAGAAACATTTAAAAAGAAAAAAATGGCATTTCAGATGTTGGTAAATGGTTTTCCTTTAATCTATTCATAAACAACTGCTTGGGGCGGCAGCCTGTATAAAAAGAGGAGACGTTTTAGGCTAAGGTCAGACGAAAGCAGTTTTAACGTGCGTTTAGCCGCACGAAATCACGGCCGTGCTAGCAGCAAATGACGTCCAATGCCGGGGAACATACGACGAACGGCCGCACGAAAGTTCGTCCGCGCAACGCAAGTGGCAAACGAACGCATTTTTTCGAGAACGTCAAACCGCTACTACTGACGTACAGAGTGCGCTGCGGCCGCATAGCGGCGTGTTTGCGTGATTGGGAGACGTCAGACGCTGCACACGTCCGGCCAACATAACGTCCAGACGCAAAAAGTGTTTTATTGATGATCGGTACAAAATCACGGACGAAAATGCGCATCGTATGACCGCTATCGCGTATTCCGTGAAAAAATACGTCCATTCGTTCGAACGCACTTTTTCACGGACAACTTGAAAAATGCGTTCGTCTGACCCTAGCCTTAGGACACACAGAACAAGTTCAGTGATTTTTTTTGGCTAAATTATGGTGAAACTGATGCAGGCTTTGGATGAAAGTAACAACAAGTGCATTAAAATTGCGTGAACATTAATATTTACTGCGGCGTTCACCGCATATTTGTAACGATTCCCCAGGACAGACCTGCTAGGATCCCTGGTAGCAGACCTCTAATAGGGATGAGCTATTTGGTTCGATCAGTTCGGAGTTCGAAGCGAAGTTTGGCCGTTCGCAAGTTCACGAACTTTGAACTTTTTGGCGTGTTCGGTTCGAGTTAGAATTTTTTTTAAAAAAAAAAAGTATAAAAAATGCTTAAAAAAATACTAAAAAATCTAGTAATAAGGAGACTCTTTACTACAGAATATTATAAGCAACGGTTTATTAGATATTTAATTAAAACCTGATGTCTAGGTGCAAAGATTGTCACCTCTAAATGACCTGTGCTCTCAAACGGCGTAAACAACAGGTGTTTAATTAGTGTTTGGAAATAACATGTGAATCTAATTAGTCCGGTCTCATGAATTTGATATGTTGTATGCAGACTGGGGGGTGCTAGGTGTCGTGTGTGGGTCTGTGATGGCGATGTTTCCATACATCCTAAATCCGCCACTTCACGGGCAGGTTATGGGGACCTCCTAGGCACGATATTTGAAGGAATTTTTCGTTTTTATTTTTAACCCTTATTTTATGGATACTCACTGTTCCTTTAACCCTTTCACTGCTGAGGCATTTCACCGCTGTGTGCTGAGCTAATTTTTACCGCTTTCGCTCATCATGTTTAAACGTGATTTGAAGCCACATTTTATTATACGACCCAGACATATTATATATATCGTTCTTTCTGGGCAGACACGACAGATTCATAATATATAATTTTTATATGTATACGTCATGTTCTCGCTGTATATTACAACAAAAAATGCAATAAAACTTGAATTTTTAATCATCTGCAGCATGTAATGTGTTTTTTTTCACCTTTTATCTCATGAACATTTACGGTTATATTTTCTATGGGGTGCGCTTGTACAAAAATTAGAAATGGGGACTTATTAATTTTTTTGGGGGGAATTATGTGATTTTTAGCAATCGCACACCATTGAAAAAAATCATTAGTGCAGCATCATTGTTCACATTATAATTGAAATGTGAACAATATTGCTGCATTAATAAAAATAACACACAAAAAAAAATACCTGTTTTTTATATTTTTATCTTTTTACTTTATACCTGGTCATGTTGGATATCATTCGAAAGGCCATGCTCAGGCCTTTCGATTGACACCCTCCATGACCCCCTAGCTGCCACGTTTCTGTAGATATCGGGGTTCACATGAACCCCTATCTCCACCAGGGGATTCCGGGCAGCTAGGGGTTCCCCGGCTATCTGACATCATTATGCTATGCGTGAGGATGTCAGGCAGTGAGGGGGAACCCGGGGGTGGAGTTGCCATCCAAGATGGCGGCCCCCACCAGAGCTAGGCCGCACTTCGGCCCGCAAGGATCAGCGCGTCCAGCCAAGTGGTTCTCCTGTGCGATGGATGCACTGAGCGCGTCCATGCACAGGAGGCCGCAATCGGCCAGATTCCAGCTGATTGCTGCACCCCCCGGTGCGGGCTGACATCTTGGATGTCAGCCCAGCACTCTGGGCTATTAGATGTTACAATGAACCCCCTATCTCCCGATCCGTGATAGCTAGGGGTTAATGTTTGTTATTGTTGTATCGGCCAGAGCATGGCCTTTCCAACGATACCAAACATGACCATGTAAATTCGAAAAAAAAATAAACAAGTTTTTTTGTTTTTGTTTTGTTAATGTAGCAATATTGTTCCCATTTCAATTATAATGTGAACAATGATGCCGCACTAACGATTTTTGTATGCAGTGCGTTTGTTAAAAATAGCGAAATTTTCCCCCCAAAAAAATGTAACGAGTCCCCATTTCTAATTTTTTTAACAAGCGCACCCCATAGAAAGTATAACCGCAAATGCTCGCATGTTAAAATGTGGGAAAAAAAACACTTTACAAGTTGTAAATTATTGAAAATTCAAATTTTATTGCATTTTTTTTATAATATACAGACAGGACATGACATATACATATAATAATGATATATTATGAATCTGCCGAGTGTGCCAGAAAGAATGATATATAATATGTCTGGGTCATATAAAATATGGCTTCAAAACGCGGTTAAACATAATGAGCGAAAGTGGTAAAGATGTGAAAAGCCTCAGCAGCGAAAGGGTTAAACTTTTTGTCCTTGTTTCCTGTCCCCCAGGGCACTACCCGGACCCGGACATTGTTTTTAAATGTTTCTATACATCCTACAAATCCACCACTTCACGGGCAGGTTATGGGGACCTCCTAGGCACGATATTTGAAGTAGGGATGTGCGTTTCGGGTTTCAGAAATTAGGAATTTTCACGAAATTTCCCGATTCGGGTCATTCGATGCGGCCGAAATTCCGAAATTTTTTAGATCCGAAAAAGTCGAATCCAAACTGTTTTCCGAGCCGAATCGAAAAATTTTCGGAATTTTCGAATGGACTTGAAATGTGTCAAATCGAAATCTATTGCTTTGAAACGAGAACAGACTTTCCGAAAAAAACGAAAAATTTGCCAAATCGAAAATTTTTCGGAATTTTCGAATGGACTTGAAATGTGTCAAATCGAAATTTATTTTCCCTCTATTCATGATTTCAGTTCCATTCGGGATTTCGGTTCCATTTCGGTAAGTCTGGACATCGTATATTTAACTAGTATCGGTTATATCGCTGATTCTGCAAATTTTTTTTTGTTTCCAATGATCCGATAAGAATTTTCGTATTTGGGTCAGATCCGATTCGTCCGCGGGTCGCGCATGCGCGCGCGCGCGGATGTCGTAACTTTATTGAGCCAGTTTTATTGACAACTTTTTGAACAAAATATTGTTTTTATTATTCATCATCATGGCCGCTGCAAGAGATGAGTGTCGTTCAAGCATCTCATCATCTCTCCATGATGAACCACCACCACCCAGGAAGAAACGGGCCACCAATATGGCATTTGAAGAGATGTTGGAGCTGGTACGGATCTTTGATAGTAAGGATTACGATTGCAGTAAGGGCCCTTACCGCAGGAAGTCTAACGCTAGGAAGGATCGTATCTTAGACAAGCTACGCACCACCATTTTGGAGTTGTTTGGGAAGGACAGGACGAAGGACCAGCTCAGGAAACGCTGGTCTGATCTGAAGGCGCGCGAGCAGGAGCAGCTGAGACACATCCGTCGCGTCATCGCGAAACGTAAGTGTCATGTTATATTGTAAAGCGCTGCGCAAACTGTTGGTGCTATATAAATCCTGTATAATAATAATAATGTGCTTGCATGTGCTATGGGGCACAGAAATACATTGATATATCTAGTCCTTTTTTCATGCAATATGATTGTGTATAGCTTTGCGTTTTCACGACTCGTCATACATGCATTTTTGCCATAGCTCTTCCTTTTTGTGATTTTACGTATTCGTGAAAATTGTGATATTTGATGTATGTAGATGAAATTACAATGCTGGATTTCTTTTGGCACTGTGTGTATTGTAGTGTGCTGGGGAGGTTGTTGTGACTGAGTGATGCATACGAGAAGACCCGCAGCTTGCCCAATATTGGCTCCCATCTGCGCATCATCAAAAATCTCTGCGTCTCTGCTAAGTGATAGGATGGGACATGTAGTTCTTCTGAAAGTGCATCCAAACAGAGCCGCCTTCAATACATCCTCAGCAGCTGCTGAATTGTTGCAGCGCAGCGATTCAGTTTGCTGCAACAGTGTGTTTATTGAACGCTTTAGATGCAAATTTCAAAACAAAATGGTGGATTTCTGTTGTTGTTTCTGCAATATCCAGTTTTATTCACAGAAACTGAAAGTGAAACTGAGGCTGAGGCCTTCTATAAAATAACTAAAAGCAGTCAGCACAATGCGTTTTGTACGCACACAACACAAATAATAGTTTTTATTGAATAAACGTAATGTTTACTTCTGAAAAAAATATATAATTGAACGGTAATATATGTCTATGTGCAGAGGAAATAAATAAATATTTTGTGACTTTAGAACTATGAGATGGAAGTAGTGGTGGGTCAAGCTGGTAGTGGGGTAGTGGAGGGGTGTCGCAATACTTTCGGCAATATAGTGTATAGATATACCATTTTTTCCAGTCTTCATTATTTACGTGTTATTTTTTGGATTTGGCAGAAGACAGGAAGAAGAAGGCACAGGCAGCAGCATCTGCCCCGGCGGGGACCAGTGCCCCAGTGGAGGAGGAGGAGGAGCCACGGGCGTCCACCAGCGCTGGTATATATTGTTTTATTTTGCAACGACTTTTGGTCAAAACAGAAACATTTTTTGTTTACTGTATTTTAATTTAATTTTTTTATGTATAGCACAAGAGGAGCAGGAGGAGGAGCAGGAGGAGGAGCAGGTGGAGGGCGAAGTGAAGAGAGGGAGCCGGAGCAGCAGGGGCCGCCAGTCCAGGTTTTTTTTTTTTACTGTTGTATTTTGCATCGCCTTTTGTTCAAAAATAAATCAGTTTTGTTGTTTACTGTATTTTTTATTTCTTTAATTTCTTACATATAGCACTGGATATGCTGACGGTGGTGGTGGGGGAGGAGTCAGAGGAGTCGGAGCCTCAGGAGGCCGCCAGCTCTGGTATATACTACTGTTATATTTTTTCAAGACTTTCAGTCAAAAATAGAAACCTGCTTTACTTACTGTATTTTCCTTCTTTCATTTATTGGATATATAGAAGGAGAA
Organism: Leptobrachium leishanense; assembly: GCA_009667805.1. NCBI lineage: Eukaryota > Metazoa > Chordata > Amphibia > Anura > Megophryidae > Leptobrachium > Leptobrachium leishanense. The sequence goes on along the minus strand of RXON01003935.1, from coordinate 309,095 downwards.
GCCAGACGCCGACGGGAGGCGATCGGTGAGCTTCGCCTGGCAGCTACCTCCATCAACGCCCTACAGGAACTGCTCCAGGAACTGCGGGAGCACATAAACAATGCCGCAGACCTCCTGGAGCAGCAGTGAGACCAGTGGCAGCCTCCTCCAGAATGTGCCTCAGCTGCTCCTGCTCGCGTGCCTTGAGGTCGGACCAGCGTTTTCGAGATGGTCCTTCGTCCGTCCTTCCCGAACAGCTCCAGGATGGTGGTGCGTAGCTTTTAAAGGATACGATCCTTGCGGGTGTTATTCTTCCTGCCGTAAGGGCCCTTACAGCAATCGTAATCTTTGCAATCCAAGATGAGGACCAGCTCCAACATCTCCTCAAATGCCAGTAACTGTTGGGCAGTTTGCCATCCTTGGCATGTTCCTTCCCTATTCATATTATATATTCCCGTTCATATGTTGTAAATAAATTTTCTATTTTTTCACTATTTTCCTGTTTGTGTGCGTTGCTTTTCCTTACTTAATAAGTTAATATGTATTGCTTGGTTTCCACACTGTTAAAATTATATGTACATAAATGTATTGACACTTCTATGGACCCTTTGTCATAAATTTGTCAACATATTTGTGGCCATGAATGTGACTGCACATTCTACACTTCCTGCCTGGCCAAAAAATGTCACACACTAACACAACCTTGTTGTACGGCCTTGAGATTTGATTACCGATGTGGCCTGGTTTTGTTAAACTTAGGCGATGTCACAACAACACGGATTTTTGTCCACAGTCACATTCATTGTATAACCAAGAATTTATCAAAAAATATTGATGGCAGCACTGCGTGAAGTCTTCTCCGACACAACCCAAGATCCTTAGTGCGGCTCAGGTCTAGTTTATTTGTCCCTGTTTGCAGCTTCACACAACACCTCCTCCCAGCTATGAGCTCTCTCTCTCCCACCGCTGCCCGCTAAGACGCTGCCCGCCAACATGGTCACGTCTTTGCAGGAAGACAACAGCGTGGGGGAACAGCAGCTGCTGACAGTCCCAAGACCTCGTCACAATGACGTCAGTTTTGGAGTTAACCCCTAACTGTGACCAATGGTGGAGATAGGGGGTTCATTGGAACCCCTATCTCCCGATCCGCGGCAGCTATCGGTTGGTTAATGTTTGGTATCTTTGGATCGACCAGAGCATGGCCTTTCCAACAATACCAAACATGACAATGTTAAAAATTTAAAAAAATTTAAATAAAAAAAAAAAATACAGGTTTTTTGTTTTGTTTTGTTAATGCAGCAATATTGTTGCCATTTCAATTATAATGTGAACAATGATGCTGCACTAAGGATTTTTTATGGGGTGCGTTTGTTAAAAATAGTGTAATTGTCACCCAAAAAAATATAACAAGTCCCCTTTTCAATTTTTTTTAACAAACGCAACTCATAAAATATAACCGCATGTTAAAATGTGGAAAAAACACTTTACACCTTGTAAAACAAACATTGAAAATTCTAATTTTATTGCATTTTTGTTTATAATATACAGACAGGACATGACGCATACGTATGATAATGATATATTATGAATCATCTGCCGAGTCTGCCGGAAAGAACGATATATAACATGTCTGGGTCATACTATAAAAGAAGGCTTCAAAACGCGTTTAAACAAGAGGAGCGAAACTGTTAAAAATTAGCTCAGCAGCAGACCGCAGTGCGCACACAGGCGTGAAGGGAAGCCGTGAAATGCCTCAGCAGCGAAAGGGTTAATTTATATTTTTGTCTGTTTTAAATCATTTTATTTTATTATTTTTTTTCATTTCAGATCATTTTGATCAACTATTTTTAGGTTTTAAAACATTTTTGTTCTGGTTTTTATTTTTAAAGTCAGACCATTCGGGTCAGTTTACCGTTTTTTTAAATCGTTTGTTCTTTTTTTTTTGTTCCTTGGCTTTCATACCATTTTTTTAAATGTGATTAAATAAAAAAAGTTGTGAAATGTATATTCATAAGAAAAAAAAGGATCTTTATTTAATAAAAAAAAAAACACGATAGAATCGCCAGAATTATCGTATCGACAGAATGAATTATCGGATCCGAAAAACAAACCAAAAATTTATTATAAAAAAATATATAAAGTATAAAAAAGTAAACCATAGTACTTTACATCAAAACGAATAGAGTTAGACACTTTGAAACGAGGAGAACAGAAGTTCCGAAAAAAAAGAAAATTTCCAAAATCACGAAAAGTCGATACAAAAAACGAGCAAAGTGACCCGAAAATACGAAAAATGGTCGATATTCCAAAAAAATGTACACAATCGAAAATTTTAAACATCAGAACAAATCGAACCGAATCGAACCGAAAAAAAAATTGGTGCACAAGCCTATTAATATCTGACATCCCGATGTGAAACATCAGGACTTTTGCATTAGATTTCGACCATTTTTATTTTTTTAACTTCTGGATAGTCGAAAATCGAAATCTATCCAAAAAGTCCCAATGTTTCACATCATTCTGAACTTTCTTTGGATAGAGTAAGTCCGTGGGCGTGCGGCCGTTAAATGTATATACCAGTGGCGTCGCTACGTGGGGGCGGGGGTGCGGCCGCACCAGGTGACACCCGCCTTTAGGGTGACACCGTCACCCTAAGGGCGGGTGTCTCACCCTCCGCCACGTTTTCGCTCCCTGCGAGCGTCCGAAGCATGCAGCTTCGGCGCTCGCCTGGAGGAAACACGTCACCAGCCAATCGCAGCTGGTCACGTGGCTCCCCCTGGTGAGCGCCCAAGCTGCGCGCCGCTGGACGCTCTGAGGGAGCGAAAAAGGCAGCGGAGGTGAGCTGGGGCCATTATCATGAGGTGCTGGGGCATTCCATGTGCTGGGGCAAATCCATGAGGAGCTGGGGCATATCCATGAGGAGCTGGGGCATTCCATGTGCTGGGGCATATCCAGGAGGAGCTGGGGCATATCCACGAGGAGCTGGGGCATGTCCACGAGGAGCTGGGGCATGTCCACGAGGAGCTGGGGCATGTCCACGAGAAGGAGCTGGGGCATGTCCACGAGGAGCTGGGGCATGTCCACGAGGAGCTGGGGCATGTCCATGAGGTGCTGGGGCAATATCCATGAGGAGCTGGGGCATATCCATGAGGATGTCGGATGTCGGCCAAGCTTCCGGGAGCTCCCCCTGAGGACTGGCGTCATTGTGCATAGCACGATGACGCCAGTCCTGGAGTTAACCCCTAGCTGCCACCAATGGTGGAGATAGGGGGTTCCAAAATGAACCCCCTATCTCCCGATCCGTGGCAGCTAGGGGTTAAAGTTTGGTATTGTTGGATCGGCCAGAGCATGGCCGTTCCAACGATACCAAACACGAATGTGAAAAACGTTTGTAAAAAAATTAAAAATAAAAAAATATTTAAAAAAATTTATAAAAAAAAATAAACAATTTTTTTTTTCTTTTTTTGGTTTGTTAATGCAGCAATATTTTTCCCATTTCAATTATAATGTGAACAATGATGCTGCACTAACGATTTTTGTATGCGGTGCGTTGGTTAATTTTTGTAATTTTCCCCAAAAAAAATGTAACGAGACCCCATCTCTAATTTTTTTAACAAGCGCACCCCATACCAAATATAACCGCAATTGCTCGCATGTTAAAATGTGAAAAAAAAACACTTTACACATTGTAAATTATTGAAAAATCATATTTTATTGCATTTTTTGTTATAATATACAGACAGGTCATGACGTATACATATAATAATGACATATTATGAATCTGCCGAGGCTGACGGAAAGAACGATATATAATATGTCTGGGTCATATACTAAAATAAGCTTCAAAACACGTTTAAACATGATGAGCAAAACCGGTAAAAATGAGCTCAGCACAGAGGCGGGAAAAGCCTCAGCAGCGAAAGGGTTAATTAAAAAAACACGATAGAATCGCCAGAATTATCGTATCGACAGAATGAATTATCGGATCCGAAAAACAAACCAAAAATTTATTATAAAAATATATAAAGTAGTATTAAAAAAGTAAACCATAGTAGTTTTCATCAAAACGAATAGAGTTAGACAGCTTTGAAACGAGAACAGACGTTCCGAAAAAACGAAAAGTTCGGAAAAACGAAAAATGGGCGATATGCCGAAAACCATGTACAATTCGGAAAAACGAAAAGTTTGGAAAAACGAAAAATGGGCGATATGCCGAAAACCATGTACAATTCCGAAAAACGAAAATTTCCGAAATAACGAAAAGTCGATACAGAAACCTAGTAAAGTGACCCGAAATTACGAAAAATGGTCGCTATTCTGAAAAATAAATGTACCCGAAAAACGAATCAAACCGAACCGAATCGAAACAGAAAGTGGTCGAAACGAGCCGAATCGAAAAGTTTAAAAATTCGAAAAATCGAATCGAATCGAACCGAAAAAAAAATCGGTGCACATCCCTAATTTGAAGGAATTTTTCGTTTTTATTTTTAACCCTTATTTCATGGAAAACTCACTGTCCCTTTAAAAACGTTTTTTTTTTTTACTTTTTGTCCTTGTTTCCTGTCCCCCAGGGCACTACCCGGACCCCCATACACCTTTTATGGCAAATATCTAGCATATATGCCCTCTTGGAGGGCACTCTAAAAATCGAACTTTAAGTCCCATTGACTTGTATTGAGTTCGTGTTCGAGTTCGACTTCGAACTTTTGAAAAGTTTGAGTTCGAATGTGAACCGAACTCGTGGGTGTTCGGCTCATCCCTAACCTCTAACCCTCCAATCCTTAGGATGGTCGGGACTCGGGAACACTAAACCTAACCTCTAGCAGCCACACAGGCCAGGGAGACAGCACCAACAATATACACCACAGACTGAGATCAATATATGTTTGTACTGCGCTATAGTATATGGCAGGATGGAAGCGCACCAGCATTAACAAGCAGTAGTATATACCAGACAGGGGTGCAGAGCGAGAGTAGTTGTTAAAACAAAACCGGGTCAGCAACGTTTAGGCACTTGTACTGCGCTACTGTATATGGTGAGAATCAGCGCACACAATTAGCAATAGGAGGCAAACAGAACAGGCAGGGAGTACAGAGAGAATAGTCAAATGGCAGGCAAAGCCAGCAACAGATTGGCGCCTCAGAACAAGCAGGGTAAGTAACAGGTATACTTCTGAGAAGATACGCTATTAGTGTAGCGAGGAAGCCGGCTGCGCATTTTGCATCGCTCCCTCTACACTAATAGCATATCTTCTCAGAAGCTTCACACAGCGCACCAGTGTATGCAGCGTCTAGCAGCATGGGTGACAGGAGGCTACGCTTGTTGGTGGATCCAGGAATTAGGTGAGTATTAGAAAGAAAGAAAAAAAAAGTTTTATTTTATGTTCCCGGGGACATTTAAAAATGTCCATGGATTTTTTTTTTTTCAGAAACGTGTCGCCTTACCTTAGCCTGGTGGTCAGTCAGTGGAGGCTCCCTGGATCCTGGCTGCAGGTGCAGTGGCTCCCTCCCTGCGCCGCCTCTCTGCCACATGCACCCGGCCCGCTAGCCACACAGTCACAGCTCTGTCATCCGGCGGCCGCATGCTCCTCAAGGGATCCTTCGGAGGCCCCGGCGGGCTGCCCTCTACAGTCCCTGATTAGAGGGCCTCATCTGCCTGATGTTTTAGCAACACGATTGTTTTATCCCATAGGCTTCAATGTTAAAAATATTCCCGTTTTAATTCCAAATATCTAATAAACCGTTGCTTATAATATTCTGCAGTAAAGAGTCTCTTTATTTTTAGATTTTTTAGGATTTTTTAAGCATTTTTTAAAAAAAATTCAAAATTATTTTTTTTTCAAACTTTTTGCGAATGGCCTGAAAAGTTCGAAGTTCTCCGAATGGCCAATGTTCCAATCGAACTCACGTTCGAATCGAACCGAACGCCCATCCCTAATTAACACCAGCTTTTAGGAGTTGCTAAAATTATGCGCACAAAGGCTGTGCGTTACAAACTGCACATAGATTGTAATACCATCCGCGAACAAGCGCACAAACGCATTTGCGCTCACAATGTTAAGTATTAGTATTATTATTATTCTTTATTTATAAAGCGCCAGCATATTCCGCAGCGCTGTACAATAAGCACAGTATAGACAGGGTTACAATACATTGAACAACATTTGACAAACAGTACAGGAGGAGATGAGGGCCCTATTCCTGTAGGAACTCACAGTCTGGGAGGGTTGGGGTTGGAAACAGGAGGAGAGGACTGTAAGGTGAGAGTGATTGATGGTTGCGTCAGTGAGTTGGGTGGTAGACTTCCCTAAATAGGAATGTTTCCAGGGAGCGTTTGAAGGAAGAGAAGTTAGGGGAAAGTCTGACAGTACGAGGGAGAGCGTTCCAGAGAGTGGGGGCTGCGCGTGAGAAGTCCTGCAGTCTATCATGGGAAGAGGTGATGCGGTGAGAAGCTAGGCGCAGGTCACTGTTTGACCTTAGGGAGCGGGCTGGGGTGTATTTGGTGATTAGTGAGGACAGGTAGTGGGGAGCTGAGTTAGTGAGGGTTTTGTAGGTAAAGATAAGGATTTTGAACTTAATTCTGCAGTGGATGGGGAGCCAGTGAAAGGACTCGCAGAGGGGAGCGGCAGAGACAGAGCGGCGGGTGAGGTGAATTAGCCTGGCGGAGGCGTTCAGGATGGATTGTAGGGGGGAGAGTCCCGCAGCCCCAGCGTGTGTTTGTTGCAGGAGTGAATCAGAGAGGAGAGGAGATTGTTGCATATCAGGGTGCTATCAGGGTGTATCACTGAGTTATGTCAGAGTTTTGGGAATTTGAATCTGTGTGTTGGCACTGCCAGCTACTGCCAGCTATCAGGGTGTATCACTGGCTTATACCAGAATTCTGGGAAATTGAATCTGTGTGTTGGTACTGCCAGGCTATCAGGGTGTATCACTGGCTTATACCAGAGTTCTGGGAATTTGAATCTGTGTTGGCACTGCCAGGCTATCAGGGTGTATCAATGAGTTATACCAGAGTTCTGGGAATTTGAATCTGTGTATTAGCACTACCAGGCTATCAGGGTGTATCACTGAGTTATACCAGAGTTCTGGGAATTTGAATCTGTGTGTTGACACTGCCAGGCTATCAGGGTACATCACTGAGTTATACCAGAGTTCAGGTAATTTGAATCTGTGTTTTGGCACTGCCAGGCTATCAGGGTGTATCACTGACTTATACCAGAGTTCTGGGAATTTGAATCTGTGTGTTGGCACTGCCAGGCTATCAGGATGTATCACTGAGTTATACCAGAGTTCTGGGAATTTGAATCTTTGTGTTGGCACTGCCAGCTACTGCCAGGCTATCAGGGTGTATCACTGAGTTAAAGAGTTCTGGGAATTTGAATCTGTGTGTTGGCACTGCCAGGCTATCAGGGTGTATCACTGAGTTATACCAGAGTTCTGGGAATTTTAATCTGTGTGTTGACACTGCAAGGCTATCAGGGTGTATCACTGACTTAGACCAGAGTTCTGGGAATTTGAATCTGTGTGTTGGCACTGCCAGCTATCAGGGTGTATCACTGATTTATACCAGAGTTCTGTGAATTTGAATCTTTGTGTTGGCACTGCCAGGCTCTCAGGGTGTATCACTGACTTATACCAGAGTTCTGGGAATTTGAATCTGTGTGTTGGCACTGCCAGCTATCAGGGACAGGGTGTATCACTGAGTTATAGCAGAGTTCTGAATATCTTTAATCTAGATAACACAGTTGAATCAGAGTTCTGCATATCTCCAATCTTTATACAGGGACAGTACATGCATCAGTGACACAATTCCTTTAGTGTTCCTGCTGGAGCACACTCAGTCTGCGGGGAATTATAGATGTGGCTCTAGAGGCAGAGCAGCAGGAGGTAGAGGAGGCATTCCTTAGCTCTGAAGGCCCCAGTCTTTCCGCAGACAGCATTCTAGCGGGTCCTCCTCAGATCAGACAGGAGGAGGATGAGGAGGAATATTTAAGTAGTGGGGGCATTGAAGGTGGGGATTCCTCAAGGGAGGGTTTTGTGTCCCCAGAAACACAAGGACTAGTACGTGGCTGGGAGGAGGAAGTGCACGATGGGGTCATCTTCCTCATTGACCAGGAAGACTCGGAAGCTAATGCCACCTCCAACCTACGCTGCATGGGCTCCCTTATCCTGCAAAGCCTGCTAATGGACCCCAGGATTCGTGCTATCAAGGAGAGGGATCATTACTGGTTGGTAACCCTTTTTGATCCACAATACAAGGGTAAAGTTGCAGAGCTCACCCTGCCCTCACAGAGGGAGGACAGGATGAAACATCTTGAGGATGCTCTAAAGCGACACTTGTGTAACACCTTTCCAGGCACTGGTAGGTTACCAAGTGATGGCACAGGTGCTTTTGAGGCTGCGGTTTACCAGAGGAAGAGTGGTGAAGGGGGCCGCTTCACTGATGCCTTTTGCAATTTTTTTAGTCCACGACGCCCAGGAACGTCAAATGTAAGCACCCATTGCAAGCGTCTTCACCATATGGTGCAGGACTATCTAAGGGCAAGGGTAGACCTGGATACCTTTACAGCAGATGATCCACTGGCTTACTGGGTGTTGAGATTGTATCACTGGCCAGAACTAAGCCAATATGCTATGCAGCTACTAGGTTGCCCTTCATCCAGTGTGCTTTCTGAAAGGACGTTCAGTTCCACTGGAGGCTTTGTCACAGACAAAAGAGTGCGTCTGTCCACCGACTCTGTAAACCGGCTGACATTTATAAAAATGAATCAGTCCTGGATCAGAAGCTATCACTCCCCTGATACTGATGTAACTGAATAGATCGGGATCTCTTCTGCATTCCCAAAACCTCCACCACTGCATTCTTTCCACAATACCTCAGAGGGTTAACGTTGTGAAGGCACTACCCGGCACACCAAAGGCCCAATATTTGGGTGCACTGCCACTGCTGACGTGTGTACCAGATTCATATCATTTTAATATTTGACGGCAGGGTCCACCCCTGCACTCTTCCACAAATACCTCAGAGGGGTTACGGTGTGAAGGCACTAGCTGGCAATGCACCAAAGGCCACAATATTTGGGTGCACTGACACGTGTACCAGATTCATATCATTGTAATTTTGATGGCAAGGTCCACCCCTGCACTCTTCCACATACCTCAGAGGGGTTACGGTGTGAAGGCACTAGCTGGCACCAAGGCCAAATATTTGGGTGCACTGACGCGTGTAAGTCAGATTCATATCATTTAATATTTGACCGCAGGGTCCACCCCTGCACTCTTCCACAAATACCTCAGAGGGGATACGGTGTGAAGGCACTAGCTGGCACCAAGACCCAATATTTGGGTGCACTGACGCGTGTACCAGATTCATATCATTGTAATATTTTACCGCAGGGTCCACCACCACTGCACTCTTCCACAATACTTCAGAGGGGTTATGATGTGACGGCACTAGTTGGCACCAAAGGTCTAATTTTAATGCACTTGTTGTTACTTTCATCCAAAGCCTGCATAAGTTTCACCATAATTTAGTAAAAAAAATCACTAAACTTGTTCTGCGTGTCCAAAACGTCTCCTCTTTTCATAAGGGCTGCCACCCCAAGCAGTTGTTTATGAATAGAGTAAAGGAAAATCATTTTAACAAATTTGAAAATGTCATTTTTTTCTTTTAAATGTTTTATACACATCCTACAAATCTGCCACTTCACGGGCAAGTTTATGGGGACCTCCTAAGCACGATATTTGAATAATTTTTTCGTTTTTATTCTTAACCTTTATGTCATGGAAAAATCACTGTTCCTTTAAAAAATGTTTTTTTTTAAAACTTTTTTCCCTTGTTTCCTGTCCCAGGGGGCACTACCCGGACCCCCATACACCTTTTATGGAAAATATCTTGCATATATGCCCTCTTGGCGGGCACTCTAAAATTCGAACGTTCGAGTCCCATTGACTTGCATTGAGTTCAAATCGTGTTCGCGTTCGAATCTGAACTTTTTCAAATGTACACGTTCGAATGTGAACCGAATACGGGGGTGTTCGGCCCATCACTAATTGTGATCTGGACCCCTGTATTTTAATGCAAAAAGCAATGAGGATTGAAATAGTACATATGAAAAATTATTAGAATATATCTTACTGGGGTAACCCATTCTTATAATGCAAACAACACAGATTTTTTTCGATGGAAAGACGAGGCCAAATGGCCTTCACAAAAACATTCACTTTATCATAGTCTCAAAAAGATAAAGTACACAAAAAAATTGTTCACACTTACGTGAGAAAAAAAGGGTAATAAAAAAACACAACAAAAAAACACAGAAAAACACAACAAAGAGGACCCTAGAATGCATGCATACCAGAAGGTCGTGGAAAAACAGCAGTAAACTGAACTCTCATTGTGAGCCAATAAGGAATTCCCCATGCTTGAGAGTACTCAAAGCTAGCCTATAGAACTGCCGAGGAGAGTGGATGCATCTGGCCGGGCTCCGCTGTTACAGCTGAAATTTTAGTAACTTTGTGTGCTCCCTTATTTGGCGGGGCCCCTCTGGGTGCCTTTGAAATTGCTTCTGATCAGGGAGAAGACTCCTGAAAGATCGCGGAGTTCTTGGTGGGGTGCTCCTGTTCCGGATTGCCCAGTGATCGGCAACGAGGATGGTGAGCAGGGACAGTGCATGCATCAGTGACACAATTCCTTTAGTGTTCCTGCTGGAGCACACTCTGCGGGGAATTATAGATGTGGCTCTAGAGGCAGAGCAGCGGGAGGAAGAGGAGGCCTTCCCTAGCTCTCAAGGCCCCAGTCTTTCCGCAGACAGCATTCCAGCGGGTCCTACTCAGATCAGACAGGAGGAGGATGAGGAGGAGGAGGACTATTTAAGTACTGGGGCATTGAAGGTGGGGATTCCTCAAGGGAGGGTTTTGTGTGCCCAGAAACAGAAGGGCTTGTGCGTGGCTGGGAGGAGGAAGTGCACGATACGGTCATCCTCATTGACCAGGAAGATTCGGCAGCAAATGCCACCTCCAACCTACGCTGCATGGGCTCCCTAATGATGCAAAGCCTGCTAAAGGACCCCAGGATTTGTGCTATCAAGGAGAGGGATCATTACTGGTTGGCAACCCTTCATGATCCACGATACAAGGGGAAAGTTGCAGAGCTCATCCTGCCCGCACAGAGGGAGCACAGGATGAAAAAACACGAGGACACTCTAAAGCGACACTTGTGTAACACCTTTCCGGGCACTGGTAGATTACCAAGTGCTGACACACGTGCTTCTGAGGCTGCGGGTGATCAGAGGAATAGCGGTGAAGGCCAGGGCTGCTTGACTGATGCTTTTTTAAATTGTTTTAGTCCACGATGCCCAAGGACGTCAAATGTAGGCACCCATTGCCAGCATCTTCACCATATGGTGCAGGACTACCTAGGGGCAAGGGCAGACCTGGATACCTTTCCAGCAGATGATCCACTGGCTTACTGGGTGTTGAGATTGGATCACTGGCCAGAACTTAGCCAATATGCTATGCAGCTACTAGGTTGACCTTCATCCAGCGTGCTTTCCGAAAGGACGTTCAGTGCCGCTGGAGGTTTTGTCACAGACAAAAGAGTGCGTCTGTCCACCGACTCTGTAGACCGGCTGACATTTATAAAAATGAATCAGTCCTGGATCAGCAGCTATCAATCCCCTGATGCTGAAGTAATGGAATAGATAGGGGATGTCCTCTTCTGCATTTACAAAACCTCCAGCACTGAACTCTTCCACAATACCACAAAAGGGTTACGGTGTGAAGGCACTTGCTGCCATGAAAGGCACAATATTTGGCTGCACTGACGCCTGTGCCAGATTTATATCATTTTATTTTTTTGAGCCGCAGGGTCCAACCCTGCACTCTTCCACAATACCACAGAGGGGTTAGGCTAGGGTCAGATGAACGCATTTTCTACGGACTGTGAGTCCGTGCAGTACGGACGTACTTACTGACTGACGACAAGGTAGTGGCCACACAGTAGGTTTTTTTCACTGATGTGTTTTTTGACTGATGTAGCATGGAAAATAAATTACAATGAAAGAACATTCTGTCCGTCAAAAATGCTGGACGTATAAATGCAGTCCGTCTGACCTTGTTGCATCACTCACACACAAAGCTATGCGGACGTTGTGGACGTGGCACACTCTGCATGTTCGTTCTAGCAGTATTACGTTCTTGCCTAACCTGCGTCCGTATGCAGCGTCTGTCAGCCCCCACACTTCTGTGCGGACGTACTTCATGTGTGGGGCTCCATTTAACACAATTGTATGCTATCACGGACGTACTTATGTGCGGGCAACACGGACGTTAACACTGCGTTCGTCTTACCCCAGCGTTACTGTATGATGATACTTGCTGGCCTGGCAGTTTTGCACCAAAGGCACAATATCTGGGTGCACTGACGCCCATTACCAGATTAAAAACTTTTCAATATAGGACCACATGGTCCACCCCTGCACTCTTCCACAATACTACAGAGGGGTTACTGTATGATGATACTTGATGGCCTGGCATTAAAGGCAGAATATCTGGGTGCACTGACGCCCATTATTACCAGATCAAAAACTTTTCAATATAGGACCGCAAGGTTCACCCCTGCACTCTTCCACAATACTACAGAGGGGTTACTGTATGATGATACTTGCTGGCCTGGCAAGTCTTGCACCAAAGGCACAAAATCTGGGTGCACTGACGCCCATTACCAAGATCAAAAAACTTTTCAATATAGGACCACATGGTCCACCCCTGCATTCTTCCACAATACTACAGAGGGGTTACTGTATGATGATACTTGCTGGCCTGGCAGTCTTGCACCAAAGGCACAATATCTGGGTGCACTGACGCCCATTACCAGATCAAAAACTTTTCAATATAGGACCACATGGTCCACCCCTGCATTCTTCCACAATACTACAGAGGGGTTACTGTATGATGATACTTGCTGGCCTGGCAGTCTTGCACCAAAGGCACAATATCTGGGTGCACTGACACCCATTACCAGATCAAAAACTTTTCAATATAGGACCACAATGGTCCACCCCTGCATTCTTCCACAATACTACAGAGGGGTTACTGTATGATGATACTTGCTGGCCTGGCAGTCCTTGCACAAAGGCACAATATCTGGGTGCACTGACGCCCATCTACCAGATCAAAAACTTTTCAAATACAGGACCACATGGTCCACCCCTGCATTCTTCCACAATACTACAGAGGGGTTACTGTATGATGATACTTGCTGGCCTGGCATTAAAGGCACAATATCTGGGTGCACTGACGCCCATACCAGATCAAAAACTTTTCAATATAGGACCACATGGTCCACCCCTGCACTCTTCCACCATACCACAGAGGGGTTACTGTATGATGATACTTGCTGGCCGGCAGTCTTGGCACCAAATGCAGAATATCTGGGTGCACTGACACCCATTCCCAGATTCATATCTTTTTAATATAGGACCGCATGGTCCACCCCTGCATTCTTCCACAATACCACAGAGGGGTTACTGTATGATAGTACTTGCATGCCTGGCACTAAAGGCCAGGGCCGTAGGAAGGGCGAGGCAAGTGAGGCACGTGCCTCGGGCACAGCTGTGAAGGGGCGCAGCTAGTGCCTGTTCTATCGGATTCATCAACTAGTGAGATTCCTCCCACTAGGGAGAGGAACTCATGGGGGAGTGTAGCTGAATGGGAGGTGCTAGAAACTAATGGACGGCCCCTGCTGGATGGGAGGAACTGATGGGCGGGCGCAGCCACCTCCGTGGGTGTACCTGGCCAAAGGAGTCCATCCCCGCATCGCCTCCTGACAGGGGTTGGGGCCAGATCACTCTCAATCAGATACTAGGGTGCAATAGCGTACTAAGGGGGGGCGTGCCACCCTGGGTGACAGGTGTCACAAGCATACAGGTGGGCAGGGGAGGGGGTGCAAAAAGATCCAAACGCTAGTCCCAGGGATTTGGATTTCCCCTGACTGCCCTGCCACACTTTCATCAGCGCTGTGTCTGCTTCCTGCGCCCCCCCCTCCTTTCCACAAAGTGTGTGATCCTGGAGACAATCGGCGGGACAGGCGCTTCCTTCACAATGACAGGGATGTCCTCACTTAAATGACAGTTCTCCCCTCTGTTGGATGAGTGTAAACCTCAAACAGAACAGAAAACAAAAATAATGGTGCAGTATGTCAAGGCAGTATACTATTAAAATAAAGATAAGAGGATTGCACTCACATGGTGTGGTGTCTTAGTATCAGACACCAGATGTTTATAGCGGCTGGCAGAATTATGGAAGGAACGCCAGACTTCCCTTGGTGGTGCTCCAACGTCTGTGGTGGTCCTCCAATCTTTGGGTACTCCAAGAGCCTTGATGTTGTTTCAGTATCCGTTCCCCTGATCCTCAGGACATCTACTGAGGAAGCGGCTTCATACCGCGAAACGCGTTTGGATGTACCAAGATTATTTTAATTATTTTATACCAATAAATCCCATTATACCTTGCTTGCTGTCCTATTCTTCCTGTTTCCTGGCTGCTGTACCCCACATGATTGTGATCTACACCGCTGCTGAGGATCAGGGGAACGGATACTGAAACAACATCAAGGCTCTTGGAGTACCCAAAGATTGGAGGACCACCCAAGACGTTGGAGCACCACCAAGGGAAGTCTGGCGTTCCTTCCATAATTCTGCCAGCCGCTATAAACATCTGGTGTCTGATACTAAGACACCACACATGTGAGTGCAATCCTCTTATCTTTATTTTAATAGTATACTGCCTTGACATACTGCACCATTATTTTTGTTTTCTGTTCTGTTTGAGGTTTACACTCATCCAACAGAGGGGAGAACTGTCATTTAAGTGAGGACATCCCTGTCATTGTGAAGGAAGCGCCTGTCCCGCCACATTTTTTCTCTATTTATGCTTCTAACTGGGTTCTAGGGATAAGCCCGAGTGAACGGACAAGCTGCTGTTTACTGTGTGAGAACATTGACAATTTCCAGTTTTATTGCTGCTTTTTTTTTTTTTTTCCCTGCTTCTTAAAGGTCTTGAGGGGTTAATTAACCCTCAACACATGAACAATTGTGAAAGGAACCACTAGGTGGCGCCCAGAACACAGATTCTTCTGTTTTGGAGACAATCGGCGTCTGGCTCCTCCCCTACTCTCCTGTCATCATCCTGTGCCAGTGCAGCACGTGCCTGCTGATGGGGAGGAGGCTGATACCCCCAGCATGGAGGTGCAGGTCTGGAAATGTGATTTATTTTTTAAAAGTATAAACTGCCCATCACACTGCAGAGCTCTGGATGCTGCTAGGGAGGAGGGAGGGGGGGCTGCTCTGTATGCTACTAGAGGGGGGGCTGCTCTGTATGCTACTAGAGGGGGGCTGCTCTGTATGCTACTGGGGGGGCTGCTCTGTATGCTACGGGGGCTGCTCTGTATGCTACTAGAGGGGGGCTGCTCTGTATGCTACTGGGGGGGCTGCTCTGTATGCTACTAGAGGGGGGGCTGCTCTGAATGCTATTGAAGGGGGGCTGCTCTGTATGCTACTGGGGGGGCTGCTCTGGATGCTACTAGAGGGGGGCTGCTCTGAATGCTATGGTTTTTCTCCTGTCTCTTCCCTAACATCCCTCACATTCTTCACGTTAACCCTCTCACTCCCTCCTCACTGTCAACTCACTGGTTTTCCCTCGTTTCCTTCCTCCTGGCCGCATTCCTCAGTCATTGCCACATTAAGCTGGGGGCTTCCTTCCTGTTTGGCCCCCTTCACTCGTGTCTCCCATAATATTTTCTGGAGATCAAAGGTCCACCACAAGCCTAACCTGCCCTCTACCCTCTCACCTTCCATATCACCTTACTTCCATCTGTAAGGGTTATTTAATTATCAATATAATATAGTTTTTTAAAAATATTATTTAATAAATATATTAATTTTATGCATTTTAATATTTAAAAGTATTTTTACTAGTTTTATGCATTCTAATCTCTAAATTTACTTTAATAATCTATTCTAATGCATAATTTACTTAAACCTCCCTGGCGGTCTGATTTTATGATTTTTTTTGTAGGTCAAAGCGGTACATTGTCATTGTTTTAAATGTTTTTTTTAATCTCACGCTGATCCCTACACTCTGCGTCGCGGTGCTCGCAGGGAAGGGAACCTGGAAGCAGGACGCCGCGATCAGCCGGAGGAGACTGCGGGAGGACATCGAGGGAACGCAGGCACAATGTATGTACCAGCCCGAGTGTAGCTCGGGGTTACCGTTTTCGGGGCTGATATTTAACCCTGAGCCACATTCGGGAATACCGCCAGGGAGGTTAATATTAACCCTTTCACTGCTGAGGACGTGTGGGGAACGTCTCCATTGACTCCTAAGAAAAGATAGGGGGTTCGTTTGAACCCCAATATCTGCTGACTGTTGGCAGCTAACGGGATCATGTTTGGTATCATTAGAAAGGCCAGAGCATGGCCTTTCCAATGATACCAAACATGACCATGTTTAAAGTAAAGACGAAAATAATAAAAATAATAATAAAAAAAAGAAAAATGTGTTTTTTTAAGACATGAAATGGCTCAGCCGTGAAGGGGTTAAAATATATAAATTTATATAATGTATTTTAATATGTAATTTATCTATAATTTTATTGCTGGCGAGTTCTGTGATATGCTCATACACACTGCACATTACTGAGTTTTATTGCTGTGGATTCTGTTATATGCTCATACACACTGCACATTGCTGTGAGTTTTATTGCTGTGGAGATCTGTGATATGCTCATACACACTGCACATTGCTGTGAGTTTTATTGCTGTTGAGCTCTGTGATATGCGGTAATGTGCAGTGTGTATGAGTGTATCACAGAGCTGCACAGCAATAAAACTCACAGTAATGTGCGGTGTGTATGAGCCTGAATTGTTTTGCCGTGGGGCTCTGTAATACGCTCATACACACTGCACATTACATATACTATTGTCTGACACTTCCAGCACACTGTCTACAACTCCAATCACTCTCAGGCACCCCTAGAGTATATGGAGGACTGCCTGAGAGTGATATGAGTTGAAGGCAGTGTGCTACAAGGGTCATCAGAAAATATATATGGAGTTACATGGGCTATGTTTTATTTTGAATGCGTTATGGTCCTTAAAGAAGTGTCTCACAGAGATGCTCCTAAAAGACTGTAAAACATTGAGCGCCTCTGTTAGTGAGACCCCCTCTAGGATCCTTTACACTAGTCTATAATGGGGCCTGGAGGGGTCTCTTTCTCATAGAGACCAATTTTATTCTGAGCACAGGACCCTCATATTACAATCCGACTGGTAACAGGTTAAAAAATCCAGGAGATTGTGCTTTTCAGCGCGAGGTTACTGTACTTTGCGCTCCCTATACTTAACATGGGGAGTGCAAAGAGTAAATAGCGTTAGGATTACAAAGTAGACATGTGCACAGCACAAAATTTCGTTTTGAACTAATGGATTAGTCCTAAAATGCAATTTATTTAGTTGCTAAAGAAATTCGTTTTCAGTTATTTAGTATGAAAACTAATTTCTTTCATCCGAAAACCAGTGGATACAATTACTATTGTAGTGGCGCCTATGGAGGTTTTCAGTTTACAACAGCTCTGGTTAAGTTAGCACCAACATTGTAATACTGCCCCGTGTCAGGCAAAGCTGTTACAGTAACTGACTGCTGCTCATCACAGCGCTCAGAGTTTCAGTAAAACTAGTAAATAATATTTTTATATATAAGAGATTAGAAGAATATTATTTCCTTGTTTTACTGAAACTCTGAGCGCTGTTACAGTCAGTTACTGTAACAGCTCAGCCTGATACATTGTACTGAGAGATAATGTAACAAGCAGCCGATCTCAGTGCTCACAGCCACTGGATTTAAAGGGCTAAAAAAAAAGGCTCCTCTCTGTATAATGTTTAGAACATCCTCCTGCATTAATTAATACCCCTCTCTGTATAATATATAGAACATCCTCCTGAATTAATGTCCCTCTCTGTATAGAACATCCTCCTCAATTTATACCTTTCTCTGTATAATGTATATAACATCCTCCTGCATTAATACCCCTATCTGTATAATGTACAGAACATCCTCTTGCATTAATTAATGCCCCTCTCTGTATAGAACTTCCTACTGCATTGGCATGTGGAGGGTGCAGAACTTCGGATGTTGCGCTCTTCATTGCTGGTCTCCTTCACTCATCAATGTAATATCACAAAAAGGACTGAAACTAAAATGTAGTGCATTTTATTTTAGTTTCTTTCGTTTTTTTGTACTGAGCAGTTTCGTTTCTCTTGAGTCATATGAAAACTAAATTATCCCAAAATTCGGACTAAATCGTTTTAGTACTAAAACGAATGCACATGTCTATTACAAAGTCCTAATGCTAATTACACCCCATTGTGGCTACTTAAAAGTTACCCACAGCTAGACGCTGGTGCTAAGTGATGCTTCTTCTGCAGAATCAGTCAGCACCAGCTGGAACCCCCCAAAAATCAGATACTTGCCTCTCATCCCACAGCGCAAAGGGTGGTCCGATCCACTGCTTCTGGTCGCGGGGAGCATCCAGGAGCTTAGCACTGCGCCACTGGTCGGGGACTCTGATTTTTAAAATTATGTGGGGGGGGGCACAATTTTCTATTTTTGCCTCGGGTGCAAAAGGAGCTCGCTACAGCCCTGCTAAAGGCACAATATCTGGGTGCACTGCCACTGACGCTTGTATCAGATTCATATCCTCAGAGGGGTTACGGTGTGACAGCACTGTTGCCGATGCTAAAAGCCCAATTTTAAAGCACCTATTGTTACTTTCAACCAAAGCCTGCATAGGTTTCACAATAATTTAGCCCAAAAAATCACTAAAAAATTTTCGGCGCGTCCTAAAATGTCTTTTAATACAGACTGCCGCCCCAAGCAGTTGTTTATGGATAGATTAAAGGTAAAGCATTTACCGTCATATGAAACGTCATTTTTTTGGTTTTTAAGTGTTTCTATACATCCTAGAAATCCGCCACTTCACGGGCAGGTTATGGGGACCTCCTAGGCACGATATTTGAAGGAATTTTTGGTTTTTATTTTTAACCCTTATTTCATGGAAAACTCACTGTCCCTTTAAAAACGTTTTCTTTTAAACTTTTTGTCCTTGTTTCCTGTCCCCCAGGGCACTACCCGGACCCCCATACACCTTTTATGGCAAATATGTAGCATATATGCCCTCTTGGAGGGCACTCTAAAAAACCGAATTTTCAGCCCCATTGACTTGCATGAGGTTCGATTTCGGGTTCGGGTTCGGTCCCGAACAAATGGGAAGTTCGGGTTCAGGCTCGAACCGAACTCGGGGAATGTTCGGCTCATCCCTACCGCACATTACTGGGAGTTTCATGGCAGTGGTTTCTGTGATATGCTTATATGCACCACACATTACTGGGAATTTCATGGCCGTGGATTCTGTGATATGCTTATATACACCACACATTTCAGAGAGTTTCATGGCAGTGGATTCTGTGATATGCCTATATGCACCGCACATTTCAGAGAGTTTCATGGCAGTGGATTCTGTGATATGCTTATATGCACCGCACATTACAGAATCCACTGCCATGAAACTCCCAGTAATGTGCGGTGCATATAAGCGTATCACAGAATCCACTGCCATCAAATAAAATTGTAATATTTAAAAATACTGAATATAAAAGTTGACTCCTCTCCTGTTTACCTTTTTTCTTGCAGGGAGGGGGATGAACATGTCTGTTGGCAGAGGAGAGGACCGCTTCATCCAGCGTAAATCCAGCTTGTACTTCCCTGGTGGTCCAGTGGCTGTGGGCTCTGCAATGCGATCTGTGCTTCGTGCACAGAACGCAGAGCACGTCCCACACTGGACCTGTGCACCGGCGATCCTCTGATGACCTTTCACCTGACTACCGGTGCTCTCTGACATAGTCAGTGTGCGCCGGCGTTCAGGTGACAGGTCATCAGAGGATCGCTAGTGCACGGGTCCTGTGTGGGACGTGCTCTGCGTTCTGATCGCATTGCAGAGCCCACAGCCACTGGACCACCACTGAAGTACAGGCTTGCAGAGGCAAAGGGTCCCGGCGGCTATCTGTGGGATGCGGCCAGCCGGGACCCAGAGTGTGCCGCAGGTGGGATTAGGCACAACCGGCACACCCCGTGCTCACGCCTATGGCCATCATGCGTATATATATTGCTCAGGCCAGCTCACATCATGCGTATATATATTGCCCAGGCCAATCCCCTGGTGGAGATAGTGGGTTCATTATTATTATTATTATTATTCTTTATTTATAAAGCGCCAGCATATTCCGCAGCGCTGTACAATAGGCACAGTATAGACAGGGTTACAATACAATACATTGAACAACATTTGACAAACAGTACAGGAGATGAGGCCCTATTCCCGTAGGAACTCACAATCTCGGAGGGTTGGGGTTGGAAACAGGAGGAGAGGACTGCAAGGTGAGAGTGATTGATGGTTGTGTCAGTGAGTTGGGTGGTAGGCTTCCCTAAATAGGAACGTTTTAAGGGAGCGTTTGAAGGAAGAGAAGTTAGGGGAAAGTCTGACAGTACGAGGGAGAGCGTTCCAGAGAGTGGGGGCTGTGTGTGAGAAATCCTGCAGTCTATCATGGGAAGAGGTGATGCGGGGAGAAGCTAGGCGCAGGTCACTGTTTGACCTTAGGGAGCGGGCTGGGGTGTATTTGGTGATTAATGAGGACAGGTAGTGGGGAGCTGAGCCAGTGAGAGCTTTGTAGGTCAGGGTAAGGATTTTGAACTTAATTCTGCAGTGGATGGGGAGCCAGTGAAGGGACTCACAGAGGGGAGCGGCAGAGACAGAGCGGCGGTTGAGGTGAATTAGCCTGGCGGAGGCGTTCAGGCTGGATTGTAGGGGGGAGAGGCGGGACAGAGGGAGGCCAGCTAAGAGATTATTGCAATAGTCGAGTCAGTAGATTACCAGGGCCTGTATGAGTTATTTTGTGGTGACAGCAGTAAGAAATGGCCGAATTCTGGAAATATTACGCAGTTGGTATCGGCAGAAGGAGGAAAGAGACTTGATGTGCGGGATGAAGGAAAGAGCAGAGTCAAGTGTAACTCCAAGACAGCGCACTTGGTTTGATGGGGAGATGGTGATACCCTCCACCGTGATAGAGAAGTCAGGAGGTGGGGAGGCATTGGAGGGAGGAATAAGTAGGAGCTCAGTCTTTGACATGTTGATCTTTAGGTGGTGGGAGGCCATCCAGGAGGAGATGCCAGATAAGCAGTCACTGACTTTGGAAAGGATAGGGGGAGAGAGATCAGGGGTAGAGAGGTAGATCTGAGTGTCATCAGCGTAGAGGTGGTAATTAAAGCCAAAGCTGTTGATGATTTTGCCCAGGGAGGAGGTGTAGATGGAAAAGAACCCCGATATCTCCAGGCATCTAATGGGTCATGGAGGGTGTCAATCGAAAGTCCTGAGCATGGCCTTTCGAATGATACCCATCATGACCAGGTATAAAGTAAAAAAAAAAAAAAAACATGTATTTTTTTTGTGTGTTATTTTTACTAAAGCAGCAATATTGTTCACATTTGAATTATAATGTGAACGATGATGCACTAATGATTTTTTTCTATGCGGTGCGTTTGCTATAAATCACGTAATTCCCCCCACAAAATGTAACAAGTCCCCATTTCTAATTTTTGTATAAGCGCACCCTATAGAAAACATAACCGCAGATGCTCATGTGCTAAAATGTGAAAAAAAACCACTTTACAAACTGCAGATGATTAAAAATTCTATTTTTATTGCATTTTTTTCATAATATACAGCCAGGACAGAACGTATACATATAAAAATGATATATTATGAATCTGCGGAGTCTGCCGGAAAGAACGATATCTAACATGTCGGTCATTTAATAAAATGTGGCTTCAAATCGCGTTTAAACCTGATGAGCGAAAGCGATAAAAATGAGATGAGCACACAGCGGTGAAATGCAGCATATTAGAAGAAGTTTTAGGAGGGAAATTACCACTTCTCACTCAGAAGCAGACACCACCCCACCCCCTCAGTATAGTCTACATACATACAATGTATCAAATTCATTACACCAGACTAAACACACCTGTTGTTATGCCATTTGAAAAACACAGGTCCTTTAGAGGTGAGAATCTTTGCACGTACACATTAGTTTTTAATTCAATATCTAATAAACCATTGCTTATAATATTCTGCAGTAAAGAGTCTCTTTATTTCTACATTTTTTAGTATTTTGTAAGCATTTTTTATACTTTTTTTAAAATTTCTTTTTTTTTTGCGAACTCGAACCGAACACCCAAAAAGTTCGAAGTTCATGAACTTGCGAACGGCCAAAGTTCGAATCGAACTCCGAACAGATCGAACCGAACAGCTCATCCCTAGTTATTAGAAGATCAAATACAAGCATAAGGATACTTTTCAAAAGCATACGCTCAAATCAAATTCTCCCATGGGGTTAAATAGAGAATTTGTTTTGAGCAAATGCTTTTAAAATGTATCCTTATGCTTTTATTTGATCTTCTAATAACATCATTTTTTTCTATCTCCCCAGTACGGCGACATATGTCCCCCAGATCCATAGGGACTCCATGTGATTCTTGCATTGGTACTATACTGTTATGATATTTACTTAATTCACTCTAATTTTCAGAGATTTCTATATGCTAGTACATTTTGACATAAGAGTTATAATAATGTGGTAATAATATAAAACGATAAATGATAAAAAAACATTAAAACGTTAAAAAAACATTAACAAACATTAAAAGGTATTATTAAATAGAGATGAGTTATTAGCTTCTATATATTCTTGCTTTGATTCCTCTATAAGTTGCTTTACAAGTTGTCTTGTAATACCTTCGTTTTATATGAACATGTTGTACCCGGCATCTTGTTTTTTGCTTTTGTTTTTATTTTTATTTTCTTTTATCTTCACTTATTGTATTTTTCTGTAACATGTTGTTCCTTTTGTAATTATATGTTGCTGCAATATCGTTTACCTTCCATGGGTGTAGATACACACATGTGGTTTCACTTTTACTGCTCAATGGTTTAATTGACTGAATACTTAATGAAGAACAGGCAATAGAGGAGGGTATATCTAGAGATGTGTCGGATTACTATCTCTGCACGTGCCTACAATATGCTGAGATTTATTCAATAAGAAACTTATACGAGACACAAATATCAATCGTTTATATTTCCTAGAAATTCTCCTAAATTCTTTTAATTGTCTGTGTTTTGCTTTGAAGAATACACTAATCAATAATCGGATAAAAATATATATATTTTTTACGTATACAAAAAAGTTTCAAATCTCATCTCATAAACAAAGATTTATAAACCACATATCCATCCATCAGCACATAGACACTAGCTTCTCAATATATGTATCTCCTGTTAATAACTGCATATATGATTAATATCAATTATTTTATCAGTTAGTAACTATACATAAATGGTTAGTAAACATTTCTGCTTAACGAAAACAATTAACATGTATTTCCCAGAAAACCAATGTTTAACAAGCTAGATATTGTAGAGATATATGTATCTCTCTATGCTACGTGGATCAGCAAAAGATGAGCCATCACTTATTCTATTCCTAGAATGTTAAGTAATAAAAACTTATTTAGTGAATCCTCCCCTAATATCGAGAATTAAACTTCTAATCTTCTGCTTTTTATATTGTAGTTATATAATTCCTTGCTTATTAATTTCAATCACAGTAATTTCCAACTTCAATACATATATATATATCTTTGTATTTCACTTGGCAACAATTTCTTTAGGATAAATCCTTATATCCGATTCTTCTTCATATCTCTATCTGCAGATTTAGAAATATTTTGAAGACTCTGGATCTTACAGTAATCTGAGATATCTCAGTCTATCTGTTGCAAGAAATACTCCATATATATATATATATATATATATAAGGGTTGTGGTGAAGGACTAAAAGTGAGACAAAAAGCCTCCACACTATCAAAAGTGTGTTTAATATTGCAGAGGCCACCCGCACATCATAGCAATTCAAAGAATTGCATCCCAGAGCTCCTGTGCCACATTCCCCATATGCAGCAAGGAATTCTGGGTAAGATATGCAAATGACCTCTGTCTCACTTTTACACATCCTGGATCTGTTATTACACAGAACCCTAAAATCAATGCTATGCCACACTGTGGCTTTGTAGCAAAGATAAGGTTATGCAACTGGTCAAAGCCACTCCTAGGACAGCGCTGTTTCAGGTTTGTTGAACCCTCATCAGCTAGGAGACAGGCATGACCAGTTGCAGTGGATGTTTGGACCATAGGTATAGACACTTACTTACCTATGGTCCAAACATCCACTGCAACTGGTCATGCCTGTCTCCTAGCTGATGAGGGTTCAACAAACCTGAAACAGCGCTGTCCTAGGAGTGGCTTTGACCAGTTGCATAACCTTATCTTTGCTACAAAGCCACAGTGTGGCATAGCATTGATTTTAGGGTCTGTGTAATAACAGATCCAGGATGTGTAAAAGTGAGACAGAGGTCATTTGCATATCTTACCCAGAATTCCTTGCTGCATATGGGGAATGTGGCACAGGAGCTCTGGGATGCAATTCTTTGAATTGCTATGATGTGCGGGTGGCCTCTGCAATATTAAACACTATATATATATATATATATATATATAATTACATTAACCATATTTTGCTTTCTCATACATTACCTCTTCAATCTGGATTCAATGAGTTACAGCAGCAATATTCTTCATGTAAGATATTTTTTTTGGAATATGTGAAAATTATCAATGTCAGTTAATCAATGCATATGAGTTAGAGGTGTGGTCCTAATTAAGTGATATGTTTTATATTGAATGCATTGTGTGTTGGAATGATCTGAATACATTGGGTGTTTGAATGATCTGAAGTGTGTTGTGTCCTGGAAATCTGAATGAACTGCAACGAACAGTACAGCTCCAATTATAGTCAATTTGACGTCACTGACAATCTACCCTTTTCATTTAAATATTACATTCTTTATATTAATATAATATTTACTATGCCTCAAGAGGGCAGTGTTGCTCTTCAAATTAATTTCACCATTTAATTTTTATATATCTTATCTCAGGTCAAAAGATCAATCTGACTTAAGAAAGACCATGTTTTCAATCCTAGACTTTGGATCTCTCCTGTCAAAATTAAATTAATATCTCCACTCCTCTCAAAGTTTTTACTGAGTCTCTTTATCAACTAAATTCCTTTCTCTGGCACTTATAGAAAAAACATAACTCTTAAGGTTTCACCTAGCCATGAACTACTTAAAAAAAATCTCTGTCCATTTCTAAAACTAGGGAAAATTGAAAAAGAAAGACTTTCGTTTCTATGATTTAATCCATAATGCGTTTGCAATTTTACTGCTGATGTTAAATAAAATATTAGTTAACACCCCTGCTTCCGCTTACGCACAAACTAGCATAAAAACATGTATCAATCCTCTGATTAAAGGAGAGAGGTCACTTGGCTTTGTCCAAGAAAGACTACATAGACGAGCGAGCGAGTCTGTGTCGTTTCTTTCAGTGTGCACTTGAATTGATTGACTTCTCCAACACCATTTGGCAGCAGCAGGCATTCGAGAAAAAGACTTAAAGTCTTCCCTAACATATGCCGGGATATGTTCAAGACTCAATCAATCACTGGACCACCTTCTTCACAGCTGATTGCCTCCAGCACTCGGAATGATGCAGATGATGATTCGCTTCCCTCCACGAAGGGCGACCTTCGAAAATTTATGGACGAAATGAGGTTGTGGCTAGCTGAATTCTCGGGGCTGCGGGATGAGATTGAAGTGGTGAGAACAGACATGTTGGCGAGGCAAACTCATTCTGATGAATCGTTTTGGCGCTCTCGAATCAGGTGGTGGAGCTTCATTCACAGGTTTCCCTGCTATCCTGTTCTGTGGAGACTCTTGAGGCAAGACATCGTTGGCGCAATGATACAAATCAGAAAGTGCCATGGAAACGATAAGGGGGAGTCCTACCTCTTAAGGTTTCACCTAGCCATGAACTACTTAAAAAAAATCTCTGTCCATTTCTAAAACTAGGGAAAATTGAAAAAGAAAGATTTTACATTAAACAAGATGGCTACAGGCATCCATTTTAATATTTTTTCCATTAATATACCTGACAGATGCTGGCTTTTATGTGTATGTATGATTAAGACCTTCGGGTCGAAACGTCACACCTGTCTTATGGGGTTTGCTGTCCCCGAATCAAATTTTCGTTTTTCACTTGTTCCACTGGAGATCCCGCGCTTTATTTTTCATCTATTTATTATTTATCGTTGGCGCAATGTCTGTGTCCAGGGGAATCCAGAATCTGTGCCTGCGGCTGACCTCCTGAAGTATATGGATCGCCTGGGTCGCCAACTTATGAGTCTTTCTTCTGATCCTCCTGCGGTGTTCGCCTCCATATTCCAAGTCCGAAAGGCTGCAATGGCCCCGTCTGCTGCTCCACGGGACCTTATTACCACGGCGGTGGATGTCGCCATGCAGGTGAAACTTATGTCGTCTCCTGGAGGTGAACCACAGGAATGTGCCGTATAATATTGCTAACCCTGCTGATGCCTGGTCTGTTCTGTCCGGTGCAGGACTCTCTTGGGATGCAGCGGAGGACTGCCCTGGTTGAGCGCCTCCTTTTCGCCACCACCTCCTGTGGTCCTGTCATTCGTGGATCGCGCCGTCCTCTGGTCGAGCCGCTTCTTATGGTTGCTGTTTTTCTTACTCCCCCTTGTTCTTTTTTGGATCTTGGTATCCATTAGTCTTGCCAAGATGACCTTTGTTGGCCTCTGTTT
This sequence comes from Leptobrachium leishanense, assembly GCA_009667805.1. Taxonomy (NCBI): domain Eukaryota; kingdom Metazoa; phylum Chordata; class Amphibia; order Anura; family Megophryidae; genus Leptobrachium; species Leptobrachium leishanense. The sequence goes on along the minus strand of RXON01003935.1, from coordinate 282,234 downwards.
CCCATAGCCTTCCTCTGTTTTAGAAGAATTCCTAGACTCTAGTGGCAGCGCCGCCCTTTTTGCTCTAGAGGTGATAGTGGGACTGTTCTGGATATATTTTTTGTTTTTATTATATTTCTATGGTTGTGTCGTTATGTTTGCTCTTTTTTGGCCCTGCGAGGCCTATATACTGATGTTCTAATTGTGATTCGCTAAACTCTTTATAAATAAAGAATTAAAAAAAAAAAACTAGCCTATAGCGTATATAGGCAACAATCTCAGTACATAGCAGTAGGTATCACGACAAGGAAAACTAGCCTTCATGGCTCAAAGAAGATAGAATAGAACCTGCTGCTACTTAGTGTAAGGTAAACTTCAAAAGAGTAGGCAACGTGGGGGCATATTGAGAATAACACAGCAACATGCAGAGAGGGAATTGTCAGTCTAATGAGGGTAGCGTGCTTTAAAAAAAACTCTCTGAAAGACCACAAACAGCAATGGGTCCTAAAGTGTATCGCTAAATCATGCTCATAGCCCAAAACCAATTAACATGCTTCACTGGAGAATGCCCGGATTCATCAAGGATGGCGTGTCTCAAAAGAGTTAGCGAGCTAACCCAATGCCGCTTGTGGTCTTATGGGGAGTTTTTCTCAAAAGTGCGCTACAATTTTTTTATCCAATTGTATAAAAATGTTTTGTTTTTTTTTTGTTCTGTAACAGACCTTTTTATCAAATGACCTCATAGGACCTTATATATTATTTATTTCCAGGCACTTTCATGTAGTTCTTTGCAAACGCCTTGTAAAAGTTGCTTTTTTTTTTTTACCCATTTGTCGGCTTGTCGACTTTTTCCAGCGGCTGGTCGGCGGTCTGTTCAGCAGGTTGTTGGCTTTTTTTGGATCAATTTGCCGGTTTTGCAGCAGTTTTGCAGCGGTTTTGCGGCGGATCTTCAGATGCATTTGACAGGTTTTGGATCGATTCAGTGTTTTTTCTGCAGGTTTTTGGATCGATTCAGCAGTTTTCAGATTGATTCGGCGGTTTTGCAGTGATTTTTCGGATGAGTTCGGTGGCTAGTTCCCAGCATATAGCGGACCCTGCGGTGAATGTTGAATTCACAGCAGGATCGGCGAATCGGACTAGCTGATGTGTGAGGAGCAGGAGAATACAGAAATGTTGGAGACATTTCGATGCTCTCTGAATAACCCTGATAGTCTGTGTTCGATGGACAGGCTGTGGAAGTACAGTGCAAAGGAAAGTACTATTATACAACTGTTTTCCCAGCTTTGATAAACTGTAAATACGTTTTATTTTTTTAAGTGAACTATTTATGAAAATAATCTATTTACTCATTTGCTTTCACATCACAAATAAAAAGCCCCTGGTTCCCTTGGTAGTGAAGAGATTAAACATTTCTAGCAGATCTGAGATGAGCTTTATATTCCACCGCTTGTAAAATAACATCTGTCTGCAATTAAATGAAGAAAAAAAAAATCTCCCAAATCATGAATTCCATTGCAAACTATTACAAGTTACAATTACTGACTAACCCAATTGTAGGCTCCAAAGAAAGCAAAATGAGAACACCCAGCAAAAGTGTTTATTATTCTACATTTGTAATTATGATGTAATACACAGATATAACCATAAAGCATTGTTTGAGAGTCTACGTAAATCTCACGTTTTACATTTATTCCATAAAGTTATACGATCTTTTTACAATAAATGAACTGGTAAAAAACTGAGTGCCAATTTCATCATTAGAATCTGGTTCTTAACAGTACTGTTAACCTCTTGTTGCGGAGCCATTTTGCCCCATGTGCTGGCTGAGCTCATTTTGACCATATTTTGCTCATCACGTAAATGCTGTTTGGTCATGTGTTATTGTAGAACCCAGACAATTTATATAATATTTTCTTCAAGGGACTTCAAAATCTATGTATGTAATTTCTTGACCCCAATCAGTCCCAAGAAAATATTCATAATCAAACAGAAAAGTAATAATAGCCCTATGGTAACTATTTCAGAACAATTTCTAATCACATTACCTCATTCATCACGGCAATGAGTATGTCGCCTGTTATGCTCTTCAGGGATCACTTGTAGTGAACCTTTGAAGCTGGTGGAAGTCCCCAGCATTCAAGATACAGTACATACAAAAAACTTTACCAACCCTGGCATAAACATAACCAATTGTAAACTTCCCTGAGCCATTATAGAGCCAGATCCCAACTGGTCCATTATTGGGGAGCCACAGATGGGAGATGGTTGTATGAGCCTTTTCCCATTTGCAAATTGCCATTAACGTCTCTATTCCAGCCAAGCCGCTGTATCAGGACCTCAAGCTGCAATATTTCCCTGCTATTCCCTGGTACCTGGAGCAGTGGGGACTGCGGGTTATCAGACCCAGGAGTCCGTAGGACTCTAATTAGCCCAGCGTGTCTCTGCACAAGCTCTGTGTGAACTTGCTTGAGCAGGGACATGCAGGATTATTCATCAACTTTAGATTGAAGTGTTAAGTGATTTTGTATTCTTTTGCAGTGCTCTTTTAGCAGCCACCCTACTCATGCTCGCTGCTTATCTTGGCTAGGGATGAGCCGAACACCCCCGAACAATTTCAAAAGTTCGGGTTCGAACTCGAACCAAACTCAATGCAAGTCAATGGGACTCAAAAGTTCGGTTTTTAGAGTGCCCTGCAAGAGGGCATATATGCTAGATATTTGCCATAAAAGGTTTATGGGGGTCTGGGTAGTGCCCTGGGGGACAGGAAACAAGGACAAAAGGTTTTATAAAAGACGTTTTTAAAGGAACAGTGAGTTTTCCATAAAATAAGGGTTAAAAATAAAAACGAAAAATTCCTTCAAATATCATGCCTAGGAGGTCCCCATAACCTGCCCCTGAAGTGGCGGATTTGTAGGATGTATAGAAATATCGCCATCAGAGACCCACACTCGACACCTAGCCACCCTTAACCCTTTCGCTGCGGAGGACGCGCTCAGCGCGTCCACCCGCAGGTATTGTTGCGTGAGGAGGACGTGCTGAGCGCGTCCTCCCTTTGCGGCCAGCGATTGGCCAGATTCCGGCCGATCGCTGTGCCCCTCAGTGCGGGCTGACATCCTCGATGTCAGCCCAGCACCCGGGACTGCCGCCGGCACCATTAGATGTCATCGCGGCGGCGCGATGACATCTAATACAGGCGCCCCCCGCATGTGTCTAATACAGCCTGCCCTTCCAAACCGTGCCTGCCTTTAACCCCTTGGTATGGCAACCTCACCTAATGATAGTGTCCCAGAATTCATGGACTGCAAAGAAATAGCCCACACTGTCCAGCACACAGTTCGAATTTGCCACCAAATTTGCCACATGCATGTAAATATTAACTTGCTCTCGCGTGTAACATGAAGCATTGAAAGATTCCACTGCAAACTGTACAGTGTAGCCCACATGGATTGGTAGAAAGCAGATCACAAAGACCACAAAGTTGGACATTATTATGTTGAAGGCTCTCCTCACTGACTTCTCCTCACTGGCATCTCTTGTGTCCTTCTTGTGGAGAACCATTAAGACTTCTACTGAGCAGTAACTTGTAATGATCAAGGGAATAGTGAAGCCAACTACAATGAAAACAAGATCCATGTTAAAAGGCTCAGCTGTCGTTTTCTGGAAGCAAGTGGTCAGTATGAATTCTTTGCTCTGCAAAATATAGGCAAAACCAATAGCAATGTAAAGAAACCATATGAAACAACACATAAATGCAGCTTTTGTTGGGGACCTCCAAAGGCGGAATTTCATAGGATGCTTGATGGCAATGTAGCGATCAACTGCTATTGCTGTGACGGAGAAGATATTCGAGTAACTATTTATGTGATACAAGAGTAAGAGTATTTTGCATGTGTCACTCCCAAGGTCCCAAATGTTCGTATATGCATACATTCTGAATGGAAAGGTCAACAGTATCAGGATATCTGATATAATTAAATTTGAAATGAACAAAGTGGTTTCAGTCCATCTCCTTAGTATGCAACAGAAAACCCACAGAGCAAATGTATTGCAAAAGAAACCCCAAAAAAAACAATGGAATGGAAACTTTGAGGTTGAGGAGCTGAAGAGAGGAATCCACAACGTTACTTGTGTTGAAGCAATCCACGCTAGCCATGTTTGACAATGTTACTCTACAAGTAGAGAGATTAACAGAATAATAATTAGATTATTTTAAATGTTCAAACACAATACGACAATTCGACAAATTGTACACAGCAATAGAATAACATTTGAAATTAAAAGAACATCCCAAACACCAATTCCAGCAAGAAATCAATAAAATGAGGCATACAGTGCCATTCAGAGCACAGAGTAACTCGAATTCTGTAGGAAAAGCTACTAAAATGAACTTGACTTTCCATTTATTGTTCTAACAATAGAATTAGAGTGGTATTATTTACTTCTAACAGAGCAATAGATACATAAAAAAACGACATCAAGTTGATTTCACACTAGGCGCGATTACAATATAATGTGCTGTGACCGAATTCTGTACAAAAAGAGGTGCACACGTGTGTAATTTGGTGTGTCACAACTTCATACAGTGAGATATTTTATATTTCTCATTCATTCACCTGTCCACAAATCTAAAAAAGGAAAAATATAACACAGACGATAGTGCAGTATTATTTTAAACCACTTTTATTGTAAATAAAATAGAACCCTCACAATATCCAGAGCCCTTTAATTTGCTTCTGTTTAAAACTTCTTTAGTCAACAATGGGGTGACTCGTCCAGTTTTCGTTATCCCTAAAACAATGCACAGTGCAAATGTATTGCCAAAGAAACCTATAAAATCCAATGGAATGGAAACTACCATGCTGATGAGCTGAAGTGAGGAATCCAAAATCTTACTTATTGTGTTGAAGCAATCCACACTAGATATGCTTGACAATGTTCCTCTACAAGGTGAAAGATTAACAGGAAAATAATTAGATTGTTTCTTTCAACCCCTTAAGAACAGAGGCAATTGTACAGGTTCTGATCAAAACAAAACCTAGGGCACTATTCCAAAGTTCACGCTGGATTGGGAATTCTTATAAGGAAAATCTGCGCCTGAAGGTTTCCCTGTAGTATACCCATTTTAAAGTGATATTCCTGGGAAGGCACTAGCTGAGCCCCTCGCCCCAGAATGCAGCGCCAACTGCTGGGATATTCACGGGAGAGCACCTGTGCTGCCGCGAGTATCACCTCCTCCTGTCCATTGGACTCTATTAAGGGTTGCGGTTCAGGGCCTTGAGCCCTGCACGATCAAGTGAGATAGCGCCTCGCTGTAGAGTGATCATGGAGGAAGACTGGTATCTATTTGATCCCAGTCTCACTCTGCTCCCAGCCAGAAGAAGCGACAGATCGGGCCAACATTCTCGCCATGGGATGAGAGGTGAGCATGGGACTTGTTGGGGGTTTTATGGGGTGCTAAATGATTTTGCAAATGCAAAATCATTTAGCACCAGCTTTCAGGAGTAGCTAAAAACGATCAAAATGAGCTCAGCACACAGAGATCAAACGGCTTGGCAGGGAAGGGGTTAAAAAGTAAAAAACATGTAAACATTGGGTATTTCTAAACTCAGAACAAAATTTAGAAACTATTTAGCCAAGGTCTTTTTAGGTGGTTGAAAATTTGAGGGGTCAAACGTCGAAAAAGTGTTTTTTTTTCTCATTTTTTCATAATGTTTCACAATTTTTTATAGTACATTATAAGATATGATGAAAATAATGGTATCTTTAGGAATTCCATTTAATGGCGAGAAAAACTGTATATAATATGTGTGGGTTCCATAAATGAGTAAGGGGAAAATTAGACCTAAACACAAACGGCGCAAAAATGTAAAAACAGCAGTGGGTACTTTTGGACAGACAATAGTACAACAGCCTGGTCACTATGGTGTTAATTATTGAATTCAGATGTATCATTCTGGCCCATTGCCACAGATATATAAAATCAAGACCGTATACAAACAGTCTGCATTTACAAATATTTGTGAAAAAGAATGGGTCGCTCTGAAGAACTCAATAAATTCACATGTGTTATTGGAAAGGGTACATAACAGTAGGAACAGCAGCAACTCAGCCACGTAAAGTGTGAAAACGGCACCAATGCTCTGCTGATTCCATAACTGAAGAGATCTAAGCTTCGCATTCATTTCTGCACAAAAATTTTGCGATGGCAGGAGCTTCATGTAATGGGTTTCCATGGCTGAGCAGCTACATGCAAGCCTCACATCACCAAGTACAATGCCAAGCATTGCATGAAGTTGTGTAATGCACGCCACCACTGGACTCAGCACAATACTCAATTGCAATGGGGCACTAAGTCCCATATGTTTACCATCTATGGATTGCAAATACTTTTTTAGGCATTGCAGTGCATAATTCATGCAAAGATTCATTCTGAATTATATAGTCTACTGTTTCTCTTTGCACAGGTTGCGTAGCTGACAGTGGCGGCTCGCAGGCCCCTTGCCGAATCCTTCAACATCATATTAGAGGCGCATAAGGTGGGCCCCTTGGGATGATGTATGCGCGCCATTTTATTGTTTAATTAAAAGAAAGGTAGATAGATAGAAAGAAAGAATGGGCACAGAGAGCAGAGGAAAGTAAAACGGATCGTGTGGTGTCTACAGTATCTTCTGTCAGTACGTCTGTCCGTTGTGCATGCACGCAGAGTGCGTCCAGACTGCGTTTGTCTGACATTAGCCTTAGCTTTCCTAGTTATTGTTTCCTGCTTCATAAACTCCTTGCTAATTATCCTCTTTTGTGTTTTCTCTTTAAAACTTTAGTTCTTGTTTCTCTCTTGCCCCTCTTTTAGTATTTCCATTTCTGCTTTGCTAATCATGCAGGTCTATGTAAAGAAAGGTGAACCTCAGGAGAATGACTGGAGAAGTGAAAATTCTAGGTCAAAATAGCCAAAACAGAAAAATTCTCAAATTTATCTAACTTTCCAAATCAGCTATTTGGTCTATATTGTTCTCTTCTCCTGCCAGTTCTCTTGGTTTTCACCTTTCTCTGACTAACTCTGTTAGTCTACTTTCTATTCTTGCTGCTTTGGTTTATTCTTTCTAGTCTGTTCTCTCAGTTAACCCTTTATAGTCTGTGTTCTCGGTTAACCCTTTCTTGTCTGTTCTCTCAGTTAACCCTTTATAGTCTGTGTTCTTGGTTAACCCTTTCTTGTCAGTTCTTTGGGTAACTCCTCTCTGCTTCTGTCTTGTCTTTGTTAGCCGTGTTCAGTCTCCTCCCTTTATTTTGCTTTGTCTTATTTGTTACCCTTATGTCTCTCAATAAAAATTATCAGATTACCCTGGAATCTGCCTGGCCTCATCCATCACTGCACACTAGACTGAGGGCCGGATTAAGAGTATCATAGGCCTGGGGCCGAGTATTTTGGTGGGCCTTTTTATTAGGGATGTGCGTTTCGGGTTTCGGAATTTCGGAATTTTCACGAAATTTCCCGATTCGTGTTTTCGGATGCGGCCGATTTTCCGAAAATTTTTAGATCCGAAAATGGCAGATCCGAAAAGTTTTCCGAGCCGAAACGAAATATTTTCGGAATTTTCGAATGTACTTGAAATGTGTCAAATCGAAATTTATTGCTTTGAAACGAGGAGAACAGACGTTCCGAAAAAACGAAAATTTCCGAAAATACGAAAAGTCGATACAAAAAACGAGCTAAGTGACACGAAAATACGAAAAATGGTCGAAATTCCGAAACCAAAATGTACACGAAAAACAAGTCGAGCCGAACCGAATCGAAACAGAAATCGGTCGAAACGAGCCGAATCGAAAAGTTTAAAAATCTGAAAAATCGAATCGAATCGAACCGAAAAAAAAATCGGTGCACAAGCCTACTTTTTATATAAACAAAATGAATTGCTGTAATGAGAGGTGTGTATGAGTGTATCCCACAGCTCCACAGCAATAAAACTCACAGTAATGTGCAGTGTGTATAAGTGTATCCCACAGCTCCACAGCAATAAAACTCACAGTAATGTGCGGTGTGTATGAGTGTATCCCACAGCTCCTTAGCAATAAAACTCACAGTAATGTGCGGTGTGTATGAGCGTATCACAGAATCTACTACAATAAAACTCAAGGTAATGTACAATGTGTATGAGCATATACCGCAGCAATAAAACTCACAGTAATGATTGGTGTGTATGATCATATCCTACGGCTCCACAGCAATAAAACTCAGTAAAGTGCGGTGTGTATGAGCATGTCAGAGCTTCACAGCAATAAAACTCACACTCATACACATTGCACATTACTGTGAGTTTTATTGCGGTGGAGCTGTGGGATATGCTCATACACACTGCACATTACTGTGAGTTTCATTGCTGTGGAGCTCTGTGATACACTCATACAAACTGCACATTACTGTATCACAGAGCTCCACAGCAATAAAACTCACAATAATGTGTTGTGTGTATGAGTGTATCACAGAATCTACTGCACTAAAACTCACGGCAATGTGGGGTGTGTATGAGCATAGCCCCAGCAATAAAACGCACAGAAATGTACGGCGTGTATGAGCGTAACACAGACTCTACTGAAACCCCCCACAAAAATATTTAATTTTATTATTATTAAGTTCTATATAAAATCATTTTAATTTTAAAAATATCTATTTAAATATTATTAAATTTATTACATAATATATTTAAATGTATTTTAATATATATAAAAATAAATCTATATTTATATCTAATCTATATACTCAGGGTCTGTCCAGCACAAGAAGCTGCACTTTGTGAGGGGGTGAAGGGTCTCCCTGTCAAGGAGTAGACCTTGCTGGGAAGAAGCTAGTTTTTAACCCCTGCAGGACCAGGCATCTGAGCAACACATTACAGTGTATCTCAGATGTGCTTTTATGCCATGGGTCCTGCTGCTCCAAAGGTCTTATGATCTGTCAGCCTGGTACAAAGCATACAGGTCCCAGCTGCAGGGGTTAAAAACTAGCTTCTCCTTCACAGCAGAATTTAGTCCTGGACAGGGACTAGACATGTGCTTTCGTTTTAGTACTAAAACGATTTAGTCCGAATTTTGGGATAATTTAGTTTTAGTATGACTCAAGAGATACGAAACTGCTCAGTACAAAAAAACTAAAGAAAGTAAAATAAAATGCACTACATTTTAGTTTCAGTCCTTTTTGTGATATTACATTGATGAGTGAAGGAGACCAGCAATGAAGAGCGCAACATCGCAAAGCTACAGAAATGGTTTGTATGCGTAATCCTTCCCGACCCCTACCCAAAAATCTGACAGTGATAGAGCTCCAGAATTCTCACTCACAGCACAGACAGCCAGCACAGGAGAGGAAACCTTTACTTAACCCTTGCATGTCTATGAGGCAGACAAGATGATAAAAGCAGCTGGAGAACGAAAACATTCAAATAAATCCCACTGAAAGCTAATGACAGAGGAGGGCTGGATAGTAAAAACCCCTTTATAACAAGCAGTGCTGGGAGAAGAGAGGGACTTTATAAAACGTGTGTTATCTCCCCTCCCGCTCTGCATAATAGGGGCTTAGGTCTGATACATTTTATATTATCCAGGAGCACTATCCCCCTTTCCTCATCTATAATACACGTTTTATATAAAGTCCCTCTCCACTCCCAGTGCTGCTTGTTATAAAGGTTTTTTATACATCTGATGCATTTAGTATCCAGCTCTCACAGTTACTCTGTCATTATGAGCTTTCAGTGTGATTTATTTGAATGTTTTCACTGGATTTAAAGTGCTTTATTTTAAATAAAAAAAATTTGCGCCAGTCATCTTTTCTCTGAGCTCTCAGACCGATTTACGTTAATATTTTCCCTCTCCCCTGCTTTTATATTCCTGTCTATCTCCCCACAGAGATACAAAGTTTAAGTAAAAGTTCCCTCTCCTGTGCTGAAGGTTCTGCACCCTCCACATGCCAATGCAGTAGGATTTTCTATACAGAGAGGGACATTAATTAATGCAGGAGGATGTTCTATACATTATACAGAGAGGGGTATTAATGCAGGAGGATGTTATATACATTATACAGAGAAAGGTATACATTGAGGAGGATGTTCTATACAGAGAGGGACATTAATTCAGGAGGATGTTCTATACATTATACAGAGACGGGTATTAATTAATGCAGGTGGATGTTGCATACATTATACAGAGAGGGGTATTAATGCAGGAGGATGTTATCTACACTATACAGAGAGGGGTATAAATTAATGCAGGAGGATGTTCTATACATTATACAGAGAGGAGCTTTTTTTAAGCCCTTTAGTGGCTGTGAGTGCTGAGATCGGCTGCTTGTTATATTATCACTCAGTACAATGTATCAGGCTCAGCTGTTACAGTAACTGACTGTAACAGTGCTCAGAGTTTCAGTCAAACAAGGAAATAATATTGTTCTAACCTCTTATATATAAAAATAGTATTTACTAGTTTTACTGAAACTCTGAGCGCTGTGATGAGCAGCAGTCAGTTACTGTAATAGCTTTGCCTGACACATTGTGCTGAGCGTGAGAGATACTGTAACAAGTTGCGATCTCAGCCCTCTGAGGAGCCACTGCAATAGTAATTGTATCCAATGGTTTTCGGATGAATGAAATTAGTTTTCATACTAAAGAACTGAAAACGAATTTCTTTAGCAACTAAATAAATTGCATTTTAGGACTAATCCATTAGTTCAAAACTAAATTTTGTGCTGTGCACATGTCTACCCCTCACATAGCACAGCTTCTTGTGCTAGACAGACCCTGGGGTGTACACAGGAGGAGGAGGAGTCACTAGTTCAGATGGATGGAGAGGGGGCATGTACTGCAGGGGAGAGGAGCAGACAGAGGGCAGACAGTATCTCTCTCACCTCCTCCTGGCCAGGTGGGATGGGGGTCTCCATCCTGCTGAGCTTGGGCTCAGGGCTTGGGCACATCCTCCTCACTCACAGCAGGCAGGGGAACAGCGGCATGAGGCAGCACATGATTCTGAGCTCAGATGAGCTGTTTCCTCTTCCGGTGTCCTGCAGCACGTGAAGGGAAGGCAGCCACTCGAAGCTCACTAGGGGAGGGTACATAATGGGCAGCATTAGGAAGTGCCTGGTTGCATGCAACACACCCCCCATGTGCACGCCAATGGAGAAGGGACTTCATGGTGGGCAGAGCCAGAGCAGAGAGGCAGGCTTAAGTGGGGCCGGCTTGAGAGCGAAGCCAGGTGCTGGGAGCATAACGGAAGAAAAAATTCTCTGGCTGTGGGCCTATTTACAGGAAGGGGCCTGGAGCGGTCGCTCCAATCCGCCCCTACGTTAATCCGGCCCTGACTAGACTCACATTCACATGCCGAGCGTCTGACACCTGGGACACAAGAAATCAAGATCAGTTTAAAAAGGCCGGGTCGGTTCACAGGTAGTAAACTAACTAAGAGCAAAGAAGAATGGGAAAACAACAAAACGAGGAAGCAAGGCAAGGAGGGAGGACAACAAAAGTAAACAATGAAGGGTCTAGGCAGAGTAAAAAAAGGAATAACAACAATGATCACGCTGACTGATCACCAGACGAAACTAGACAGGTTGCTGTGGGTCGTCAGCATCCGGAACTTACGTGAGAGCGGTGGCTGTGATTGGTTGGTGCTGAGCGTTGATGCAGGTGACTCGGATTGGCTGTCGCTGAGCCGGCCGGGACGACGAGGCCACTCCCCAGCAGGGGAGTCATCATTTGGCCCAGACATGACACCGTGCACCGAGCACGTCATTGGCTGCCTGAAAACAGGAGGTCCCGCAGCAGCCAATGACATGCTCAAAGAGGGCCTCAGAGGCTACAAGGCATGCTATGCTGCCCCGCAGCATTGAGGCACCGCCTTTGCTCAGAGAAATCTAAGCACTTTTTATTGCCTTAACGCCTGCCAGCATTGTTAAAAAGCTCCTGGATTTTTTATCCCTCCTGAGGTTGCCTTGGCAGGGCCAGACCAAATGTTTTTGTGGGCCTTATACGGCCCACAGGCCGGACGTTCCCCTCCCCTGTACTAGAGGGTGTGACAATGGTACACTATATTGCCAAAAGTATTCGCTCACCTGTCTTGACTCGCATATGAATTTAAGTGACATCCAATTCCTAATCCATAGGGTTCAATATGATGTCGGTCCACCCTTTGCAGCTATAACAGCTTCAACTCTTCTGGGAAGGCTGTCCACAAGGTTTAGGAGTGTGTTTATGGGAATTTTTGATCATTCTTCCAGTTGCGCATTTGTGAGGTCACACACTGATGTTGGACGAGAAGGCTTGGCTCTCAGTTTTAGTTCTAATTCATCCCAAAGGTGTTCTATCGAGTTGAGGTCAGGACTCTGTGCAGGCCAGTCAAGTTCATCCACACCAGACTCTGTCATCCATGTCTTTATGGACCTTGCTTTGTGCACTGGTGCACAGTCATGTTGGAAGAGGAAGGGGCCAATCTTCAAACTGTTCCCACAAAGTTGGGAGCATGGAATTGTCCAAAATGTCTTGGTATGCTGAAGCATTCAGAGTTCCTTTCACTGGAACTAAGGGGCCAAGCCCTGCTCCTGAAAAACAACCCCACATCATAATCCCCCCTCCACCAAACTTTACACTTGGCACAATGCAGTCAGACAAGTACCGTTCTCCTGGCAACCGCCAAACCCAGACTCGTCCATCAGATTGACAGATGGAGAAGCGTGATTCGTCACTCCAGAGAACGCGTCTCCACTGCTCTAGAGTCCAGTGGCGGCGTGTTTTACACCACTGCATCTGACGCTTTGCATTGCACTTGGTGATATATGGCTTGGATGCAGCTGCTCTGCCATGGAAACCCATTCCATGAAGCTGTCTGCGCACTGTTCTTGAGCTAATCTGAAGGCCACATGAAGTTTGGAGGTCTGTAGCGATTGACTCTGCAGAAAGTTGGTGACCTCTTCGCACTATGCGCCTCAGCATCCGCTGACCCCGCTCCGTCAGTTTACGTGGCCTACCATTTCGTGACTGAGTTGCTGTCATTCCCAAACACTTCCAGATTCTTATAATACAGCTGACAGTTGACTGTGGAATATTTAGGAGCGAGGACATTTCACGACTGGATTTGTTGCACAGGTGGCATCCTATCACAGTTCCACGCTGGAATTCACTGAGCTCCTGTGAGAGACCCATTCTTTCACAAATGTTTGTAAAAACAGTCTGCATGTCTAGGTGCTTGATTTTATATACCTGTGGCCGTGGAAGTGATTGGAACACCTGATTCTGATTATTTGGATGGGTGAGAGAATACTTTGGCAATATAGTGTATATGTTCTATGGAATGTTCATAAACTGTAAATAACACAGTTTTTTTCTAAATAAACATATTTCTTTTCTTTGGCACTTCTGAAAAATCAATTTATACAGTCTTTTACAGAACACAAAGAAAACTCAGGTTCTTTTGGTAGTGAAGGGAGTAAACACTTCGAGCAGATCTGGGAAAGATGAAGATCCGATTGTAATATTATGTCTGTTTGCATTTAAGAAAAACCTCCCAATTCATGAACTCATTGCAAACTATCATAATATACATCTATACTATAATTGAGTAAGCTAAAAACTGTCCGTCGCCAAAAGCCGTCTGCGCATGCGCGACGGACATTTGAAAGCGGCCGTTAAAACACACAGGTAGCTGCGCGTGCCGGCCGCGTGAAAAAAAAAAAAAAAGGCACGAGCCGCGCGCAGCTACCCGTGTTTACACGGCCAGATGCCCCGATCCTCCAGCGGTGACCGTCCCGGCTGCCGGCGGGCCTCCAGGCTCAGGCGAGCCCCCGGCTCGGTTTGGGCCTACAGGCCCAGCCGAGCCGGGGACTCGCCTAAGCCTAGAGGTCCGCCGAGCAGGCCGCCGGCAGCCGGTCACCGCTGGAGGATCGGGGCCGAAGTTCCCAAAACATACATAACCCCATAAGTCGGCCCTGAGCTCCAGCGGAGACCTCCGGCTGCCGCTGGCTGCTCGGCGGCCTCTAGGCTTAGGCGACCCCCCGGCTCGGTTTGGGCCTACAGGCCCAGCCGAGCCGGGGACTCGCCTAAGCCTAGAGGCCCGCCGAGCTGCCAGCGGCAGCCGGAGGAGGTCACCGCTGGGGATCAGGGCCGAGGTTCCCAAAACATACTCACCGACATCGGCCCTCCTGCGATGGCGGTCCCGCTTGCAGCATCCTCTCTCTCTCCGTTGTTCGCCGGAATGACGTCACGAAAGCCTTTGACCCCGGGGGTCAAAGGCTTCCGTGACGTCATCCCGGCGACCAACGGAGAGAGAGAGAGGACGCTGGAAGCGGGACCGCCATCGCTGGAGGGCCGATGTAGGTGAGTATATCCACGAGCGGGGGGGCCATATCCACGAGCGGGGGGGCCATATCCACGAGCGGGGGGGCCAATATCCACGAGTTGGGGCAGTATCCACGTGCTGGGGCAATATCCACATGCTGGGGCGATATCCACGAGCTGGGGCAGTATCCACGTGCTGGGGCGATATCCACGTGCTGGGGCGATATCCACGTGCTGGGGCAGTATCCACGTGCTGGGGCAGTATCCACGTGCTGGGGCAGTATCCACGTGCTGGGGCAATATCCACGAGCTGGGGGCAGTATCCACGAGCTGGGGCAGTATCCACGAGCTGGGGCGATATCCACGAGCTGGGGCAGTATCCACGAGCTGGGGCGATATCCACGTGCTGGGGCGATATCCACGTGCTGGGGCAGTATCCACGTGCTGGGGCAGTATCCACGTGCTGGGGCAATATCCACGAGCTGGGGGCAGTATCCACGAGCTGGGGCAGTATCCACGAGCTGGGGCGATATCCACGAGCTGGGGCGATATCCACGTGCTGGGGCAATATCCACGTGCTGGGGCAGTATCCACGAGCTGGGGCAGTATCCACGAGCTGGGGCAATATCCACGTGCTAGGGCAGTATCCACGAGCTGGGGCAGTATCCACGAGCTAGGGCAATATCCACGTGCTGGGGCAATATCCACGAGCTTGGCAGTATCCACGAGCTGGGGCAGTATCCACGAGCTGGGGCAATATCCACGTGCTGGGCAGTATCCACGTGCTGGGGCAGTATCCATCCACGTGCTGGGGCAGTATCCACGTGCTGGGGCAGTATCCACGTGCTGGGGCAGTATCCATCCACGTGCTGGGGCAATATCCACGTGCTGGGCAGTATCCACGTGCTGGGGCAATATCCACGACCGGCAGTATCCACGAGCTGGGGCAGTATCCACGAGCTGGGGCAATATCCACGTGCTGGGGCAATATCCACGTGCTGGGGCAGTATCCATGTGCTGGGGCAGTATCCACGTGCTGGGGCAATATCCACGTGCTGGGGCAATATCCACATGCTGGGGCGATATCCACGAGCTGGGGCAGTATCCACGTGCTGGGGCGATATCCACGAGCTGGGGCAGTATCCACGAGCTGGGGCAGTATCCACGAGCTGGGGCAATATCCACGTGCTGCGGCAATATCCACGTGCTGGTGCAATATCCACGTGCTGGGGCAATATCCACGTGCTAGGGCAGTATCCACGTTCTGGGGCAATATCCACGTGCTGGGGCAGTATCCACGAGCTGGGGCAATATCCACGTGCTGGGGCAATATCCACGTGCTGGGGCAGTATCCACGTGCTGGGGCAATATCCACGAGCTGGGGCAGTATCACGAGCTAGGCAATATCACGTGCTGGGGCAATATCCACGAGCTTGGGCAGTATCCACGAGCTGGGGCAGTATCCACGAGCTGGGGCAATATCCACGTGCTGGGGCAGTATCCACGTGCTGGGGCAGTATCCATCCACGTGCTGGGGCAGTATCCACGTGCTGGGGCAGTATCCACGTGCTGGGGCAGTATCCATCCACGTGCTGGGGCAATATCCACGTGCTGGGCAGTATCCACGTGCTGGGGCAATATCCACGACCTGGGGCAGTATCCACGAGCTGGGGCAGTATCCACGAGCTGGGGCAATATCCACGTGCTGGGGCAATATCCACGTGCTGGGGCAGTATCCATGTGCTGGGGCAGTATCCACGTGCTGGGGCAATATCCACGTGCTGGGGCAATATCCACATGCTGGGGCGATATCCACGAGCTGGGGCAGTATCCACGTGCTGGGGCGATATCCACGAGCTGGGGCAGTATCCACGAGCTGGGGCAGTATCCACGAGCTGGGGCAATATCCACGTGCTGCGGCAATATCCACGTGCTGGTGCAATATCCACGTGCTGGGGCAATATCCACGTGCTAGGGCAGTATCCACGTTCTGGGGCAATATCCACGTGCTGGGGCAGTATCCACGAGCTGGGGCAATATCCACGTGCTGGGGCAATATCCACGTGCTGGGGCAGTATCCACGTGCTGGGGCAATATCCACGAGCTGGGGCAGTATCCACGAGCTGGGGCAGTATCCATGAGCAGGGGCAGTATATCCACAATAGACTGCCCTCTGGGCAGGCTTTACAACTAGTTTAATGAATAACTGAATTGTAGGCTCCAAAGAAAGCAACATGATAACACTCAGCAAACTCTTCAATATTTTTTATTATTATTTTTTATTTATCTTTAATACAAAAATAAACACAAATAGTCACTTTTTTGAAAGTATACATACAGCACTTTATTTATATCTCACAATGTACACATATTCCTTAAACGTATATGAAAGTAGTATCACTGGCAGTAATTATCTCATTAAAAACCAATGGGTGTCAACTTCACCAGTAGATTCTGGGTGGTAACAGTTGTGTAAGAGTTTGTATCTGTCTTTGACAGTGTCTCTGTCAATATCTTTTTCATTGTCTTTGTCAGTGTTTTCCTGTGCCATCATTCTCTCTGTATGTCTCTGTGTCTGTCAGTGTCTTTGCCTATCAGGGTTATCCAAAGAGATTCGAAAAGTCACCGCACGTTTGGTGACTTTTCGTTCTCTTCAATTCGGTTCCTTTTGCCGATTGCATTTCGGTGACCCTGCGGTGTATTCAGCAAACAGCACAGGGTCCCCGAATTGCAGGGAAAAGCTGCCGCAAACCTAACGAAAACTAACCGAATGCACGCTGAAAACAAGCAAAAACATCTGGATTAACCTTCGAAAAACCCGAACAGGAGCCGAACAGGAGCCGAATCACACAGAGACGAAGCAGCTGTGACGTAGAGGAGGCAGTGAATAAATTAGCAAAACCATTTGTATGAATCTGGGAAAATGAAACGCTGTTTGCAAAGAAACTACTGAGCGAAAATGTCTGAAATTTTCACAGGAGGTCCAGGGAATGATAATAAAGAGGGCTGTTACAAAAAAAATAAGTAAACTGAAAAAAAAACAAAAAACAAATCGGACTTTTAAAAAAAAAAAAATAATTCTGAAAAATGCTTAAAGTATCCTAAAAAATCTATAAATAAAGAGACTTTTTGCTGCAGAATTTTATAATGAACGGTTTATTAGATATTGAATTAAAACGGGAATATTTTTAACATTGAAGCCTATGGGATTCTCCTGAATAAACTTGCCGAATTAAACCACCGAATGGCAGGGCATTAGGGGAACCTTTCACTGCTGGTTTTTGTTCTCTGAATAGCCGAAGCAGTGCTTTTTCATGGGGATTTCACTGCCCTCGAACAGGCACCGAACAGGCACCGTATGTTCAGGCAATTCGCCAGGATTTGGCGTATTGCCTGTTCTCTGGATAGCCGAATGGCCAGGAAAGGTAACCGAACGCTGATTTTCAGCGTTCGGTTACCTTTCACAAGCAATTCGGATCTCTTTGAATAACCCTGTATGTCTGTGCGTGTTTTTGCATCTTTGTCAATGTCTGAGTTTTTGTCATTCAGATTAGTTAGTTTGATGGTTAGTTTTCGTCTGGTTTGCGGCAGCTTTTCCCTGCAATTCGGGGACCCTGTGCTGTTTGCTGAATACACCGCAGGGTCACCGAAATGCAATCGGCAAAAGGAACCGAATTGAAGAGAACGAAAAGTCACCGAACGTGTGGTGACTTTTCGAATCTCTTTGGATAACCCTGATTGTCTTTGCACAATGCCAGTGTCTAATGTGTTAGTATATACAGCATTAATTTCATCATAATTTTCACATATTTTTGTTGGTTTAGTGCTGTTTATTTAATAAGTTTATTTATGCACTATTATTAATCATTTAAAACATATGCATTATTATTAATCATTTAGGTAGGGGTCAAGTCAAGGGGGACAGGTGGGAATACAGTTCTGCCACTATTTTTGCAGAGGAAATTCAGTTACGCTTGATTCCACACTATAAAGCTTTATTCAGTGGTTTTAATCATGTCACAATAAATATATCATTAATCATAAATTTTCACAAAATTCATATAAATATATCACATTTGAGCATATGTTTGTGTTATGTACAAAATGATAAGTGCTAATTGGGGGACAGGAATCTTGAATATTTCCTCACTTTCTTTTTTCAGACTTGACCCATGTCATTAAGCCTTCTAAACTAAGAATGAGAAGTTTTACATGATGATAGGCATTGAATGAGGGGGTGTGCTCATGGATGGGTGTGACCAGCGAGGGGCGCTGGGAAGATCTTTTGTATTGGGTGCCTTAAGGTCTACAGCTATTACTGCAACTAGGCACAACCTTCTCCACACGCTTATGTTCTCTATGTTTTATGACAGCATAACCTGATATTACTTCAAGAGTGTTCCTTTATGCAAATCATTTTTCATATTTGCATTAGTTAAAGTTAACTATTCCCCTTTTGTCCAGAGGTGCTGGGCTTCTACTCAGGGGCGGATCGTGGGGGGGGGGGTAATGGAGCAATTGCGCCCCCAAGAAAATATTGCCGGCGGCCGCGTTACTATTCTCCTTGGAGCGGCCGCCAGCATAAACTCTGCCGCTCGCTCGCCTGAGTGGGATCTATCCACCAGCCAGCCGCGATCTCGCGAGATCGCAGCTGGATGGTGGATAGATCCCACCCAGGAGAGCGAACGGCAGAGTTTATGTTGGCGGCAGCTCAAAGGAGTTAAAGCACGAGGCCGCCGCTATGACTCTGAGCTTGGGGCCTTGCAGAGCAGACCAGACAGGCTGCAGAGGGGAGGTGAGCTGGGGCAATATATAGAGGTGAGCTGGCCTGGGGCATTATATTCATGTGAGCGGGGGCAATATATCCATGTGTGAGCAGGGGCAATATATCCTTGTGTGAGCTGGGGCAATATATTCATGTGTGAGCTGGGGGTAATATATCCATGTGAGCTGGGGGCAATATATCCATGTGAGCTGGAGTAATATATCCATGTGAGCTGGGGCAATATATTCATCTGAGCTGGAGGCAAATTTATCCATATGTGAGCTGGCGGCAATATATCCATGTGTGAGCTGGGAGGGGGTACCCTGGGCCCATGGTATGGAAAGGGTTTGCAGGGCTGCACAGATGGGGTGCCACGTGTTTTCTGCCAGCATGGAAAGGGTGCACTGGGCAGCCCACACCTGGGTAACCCTACACTGCATAGCTTCAAGGGGTATGTGCTGGGAGGGGGGTACCCTGGGCCCCTCATATGGAAAGGGTTTGCAGGGCACATGATCTGCATGTGGACAGAACCTGTGCAACGTTCTGGGGAGAGTGAGTGTAATGAGCACAGCTTGCGATTAAGCGCGTCTCTGCCTGTCACTGCAAACCCAACACCAGCTCTTAGCCAAAACTGGTAGAATGACCCCCCCCCCCGAAGCTGTGTCTGGATCCGCCCCTGCTTCTACTCCCCTTTTGGCTCCAGGACTTTCAAAATGCAGGAGTCCCTGGAACATCTTACGCAAATTGTGTAACTTATGTATCGTTTCCATACTGTATATGCTATGCAAATTGTGTAACCCACTTAACATGCATAATTTTCTCACACAAGGGGCGCTATTACAATCCTAGCAATAAAACGCAGGCGCAAGGGAGGAGGTGAGTATAGTATTCATTTTTTTATTTTTTTCTGGATGGTGTTAACGGATTCCGCTTCTGCAGAATCCGTTAACACCAAGTCCTGGCTGTGGTTAACTTTTTGCTAACCAGAGCCACATGTTAATCAGCGCTAGTAGATTGTAATACTAACGCTAATTAACACTTTGCGCTCCCCATGTTAAGTATAGGGAGCACAAAGTACAGTAACCTCGCACTGAAACGCGCAAGGTACCAAACACAAATGGGTTTGTTAACCCGTTTGCGTTTGGATTGTAATATGCGGTAAGCACTGCAGCTACCGTTAATGCTCACGCAAATGAGCGTTAATGTTTGCGTTAAGTGTGTAATGTGGCCCAAGGTATTTAATAATATGGGAATACTGATGGGTAGGTGTTGTGCATGTGTTCACACAACTCCAACCCACGGCTGCTCTCTACCTGAGCACTCTGTCTCCTGATCGCTTGTGGAGACAAGATGATGTCAGTATGCTGAGAGTGCTGACATCATTGGTCTCTGAGCTTGTTCAATGCAGGTGAGACATTCAAAATCCCATCTGCTGACAGCCACTGTGTAGTTATAGGAAACCCTTCTCTTCACCTAGCTGCAGCTGCCTAACGGGGCTGGAGGAGGAGCAGGGACACACTACACTGCATGACCACTTTAATGAGCTAATTAAAAGAGTAACAAAACAAAGTTAAATACAGTTACCACAATGTAGAACTTCCTGGAATGGTTAGAGTGACTTTATGATGAGAATATATAATCTAAGATTCTTAAATTCAATAAATTCTTCAACCCAATTCAGTTATTTTTACCAACCTTATCATGAATCTGTCAGTCACAGAAATTGACTATTACATATAATGGGGTTATCATTCTGGGATTATCAGTGGTGATCTGGTAGTTACACACTTTATTCATAAGAAAGGTATGGCAACCTCACCTAATGATAGCGTCCCAGAATTCATGGACTGCAAAGAAATAGCCCACACTGTCCAGCACACAGTTGGAATTTGCCACCAAATTTGCCACATGCATGTAAATATTAACTTGCTCTCGCATGTAACATGAAGCATTGAAAGATTCCGCTACAAACCGTACAGTATAGCCCACATGGATTGGTAGGAAGCAGATCACAAAGACCACAAAGTTGGACATTATTATGTTGAAGGCTCTCCTCACTGACTTCTTCTCACTGGCATCTCTTGTGTCCTTCTTGTGGAGAACCACCAAGACTTCTACTGAGCAGTAGCTTGTAATGATCAAGGGAATAGTGAAGCCAACTACAATGAAAACAAGAGCCAAGGTAAAAGGCTCAGCTGTCGTTTTCTGGAAGCAGGTGGTCAGTATCAATTCTTTGCTCTGCAAAATATAGGCAAAACCAATAGCAATGTAAAGAAACCATATGAAACAGCACATAAATGCAGCTTTTGTTGGGGACCTCCAAAGGCGGAATTTCATAGGATGCTTGATGGCAATGTAGCGATCAACTGCTATTGCTGTGATGGAGAAGATACTCGAGTAACTATTTATATAATACAAGAGTAAGAGTATTTTGCATGTGTCACTCCCAAGGTCCCAAATGTTCGTATATGCATACATTCTGAATGGAAAGGTCAACAGTATCAGGATATCTGATATAATTAAATTTATCATGAAAACAGTGGTTTCAGTCCATCTCTTTAGTTTGCAACAGAAAACCCACAGGGCAAATGTATTGCAAAAGAAACCCAAAAAAAACAATGGAATGGAAACTATGAGGTTGAGGAGCTGAAGAGAGGAATCCACAACGTTACTTGTGTTGAAGCAATCCACGCTAGCCATGTTTGACAACGTTACTCTACAAGGAGAGAAAGTAACAGAATATTAATTAGATTGTATCTTTAAAACATTCAAATACGGAAAAACAGTTCTACATATTGAACACAACAATAGAATGACATTTGAAATTAAAAGATCATCCCAAACACCAATTCCAGCAAGAAATCAATATAAGGAGGCATACAGTGCCATTCAGAGCACAAAGTAACTTGAATTCTGTAGGAATAGCTGATACAGTAAGCCTGACTTTCCATTTATGTTTTCTATCAATAGAATTAGAGTGATATTATTTTCTTCTAACAGAGCAATAATAGATACATACAGAAAGCTACAACATCAAGTTGATTTCACACCAGGCGCGAGTACAATATAATGTGCTGTGACCGAATTCTGTGCAAAAAGAAGTGCACATGTGTGTAATTTGGTGTGTCACAAATTCATACAGTAAGATATCTTACATTTCTTCTTCATTCACCTGTCCACAAATCTAAAAAAAGAAAAACATACAGACAATAGTGTAGTATTATTTTAAACCACTTATATTGTATATAGAACGCTCACAATATTTAGAGCCCTTAAATTTGGCTCTTTTGACAACTCGTGTAGTCAACTATGTTTTCCAGAATCCTTTCAGTACCAATACAAGAGCCTTCCAAGCATCAGTCTTACACCATTTCGCCTGAAGACACTTTAAGGCTGGCCGTCCACTGGATCCGTAGTCGTACGACCGACTTGGTCTTCAGGCTATGGACGACCTAGGCCATACATCCTAAGTACAACTAGGGTCATCCACTGCGAGCAACTATGGATGACCCAGGAAGACCGACAGACTGCAGAAAAAAAAACAGAACTCTGTTTTTCTTCTAATAGGTGTTTAAACCAATTAAAGAGCATTTAAAATGTGTCTAAATAATAAAAAAGGTCCTTTATAAAATAACAAAAAGGTCTGTTAGAGAATTAAAAAAACACAATTTTTTTAAAAATTAGGAATCAAAAATTTTGTCAAAAAAATACCAACAGGGTTATTAAAAGAGAATCGAAAAGTTCGGTGACTTTTCGTTCTCTTCAATTCGGCACGATTTGGCGATCCCATTTCGGCGACCCTGCGGTGTATTGAGCAAGCAGCACAGGGTCCCGAATTGCAGGGAAAAGTCGTTGAAAACCCGCCGAAAACTCACCGCAAAACCTTGCGAAGGCCCTCCGAAAACCCGCAAAAACATCTGGATTAACCCCGCCGAACACGCCGGAGAAACCCAAATAGGAGCCGATCACAGCGCAGAGCAGCCGCCGGAAAAACCCGACACCGCAGACGAATGGAGTGAAAAAAAAAACAGTACGCTTGAATATTTGAAAAATGAAACGCTGTTTGCAAAGAAACTGCTGAGTGAAAATGTCTGAAAATTACATATGAGGTCCAATGAATGATAATAAAAAGGGCTGTTACAGAAAAAAGAAGTAAAGTTTAAAAAAAAATTCAAAAATCGGAAAAAAAGTTTTGGAAAAAAAATCCCAAATAATGCTTAAAAGATCCTAAAAAATCTATAAATAAAGAAACTATTTACTGCAAAATATTATAATCAACGGTTTATTAGATACTGAATTAAAACGGGAATATTTTTAAAATTGAAGCCTATGGAATTCCCCTGAATAAATCTGCTGCATGAAGCCACCGAATGGCAGGGCAATTCGGCAACTTTTCACTGCTGGTTTTTGTTCTCTGAATAGACGAAGCTATGGGGATTTCACTGCCCTCGAACAGGCACCGAACAGGCACCGTATGTGCAGGCAATTCGCCAACATTTGGCGAACTGCCTGCTCTCTGGACAGCCAA
Source organism: Leptobrachium leishanense (assembly GCA_009667805.1). NCBI lineage: Eukaryota > Metazoa > Chordata > Amphibia > Anura > Megophryidae > Leptobrachium > Leptobrachium leishanense. The sequence continues at coordinate 258,659 of RXON01003935.1, read as the reverse complement.
ATGGCCAAGAAAGGTAATCGAACGCTTATTTTCAGTGTTCGTTTACCTTTCGGCAGCCCTTTGGATCTCTTTGAATAACCCTGCAAGAATACAAAAAGATGTTCAGAAAAATAATTAAAAAGACGGTTTCCTGAAAAATTAAAAGAATAAACGGTTTAATAAAAAAAGAAAGAAAATATTTTACATTGGATCCTATGTATGCTGTACCAGGTCATCCGACAAATTCCATTCAAATGGGAAGATTCACTAAAAAAATTCACGAAAAATGCCTAAAAAATCCTAAAAATAAATAAATAAAAGACGTTTTGCTGCAAATGAAAAGAATAACCAATTGAAAAAATATTTAAGAAAAACGGGATTTTTTTTTACATTGAAACCTATGGGATTCGCCGGTTTAAACCCGTCAAATGAAAGCACCGAAAATCAGGGCATTTCACTGACATTTCGGTGCTATTCGGTGTTCTCTGAATAGATTAACCATTATTTCTCTATGGGGAGTTCCCTGACCTCAAAGATCACCGTATTTCACTGGCAATTCACCAATGTTTGGCAAACTGCAAGCTTTTTGAATAGCCGAATGGCCACGAAATTGCACCGTATGGGAGAATTCTCCAACGCAGCCCTCTTTGAATAACCCTGTTAGGTTTGAGACATGCAAATGAGACCAAATCTCAGAGTTATTTGCATCTATATACTGTCAAATCGCTGATACCACACATGCCAGTGGCTGGCGCAACACAAAGCTGCTCCTGGACAGTTGTTTAAGGCTTGTTATCCCTCCTAGGCAAGATGTAGGCTTGTGATTAATGCTGATTGATCCTGATTTTTGGGCAAAAATCAACTGTTTACTTTAACCCTTTCACTTCGGGTGACGTGTGGGGAACGTCCTCATTGACTCCTGCTATATGCGAAGGACGTTCCCCACACGTTACCCGCAATCGAGAGCCCTGGGAGAGATACTCCCCGGGGTCCTGTGGTGTTCTGACTTCCTTGAAGTCAGACGACGAATTTATACCCCTCCTGATGTCAATGATGTCATCGCGCAATGCCGGGAGATCGCTTAAAGAGAGGGGGCGGATCCTTTCGGATCCCTCCCGATCGGGAGGGTGTACAAAAAAAAGACAGGCACTGCTTTGAAGGGCAGTGTCTGCCCTTTAAAGCGATGCCTGTTTTTAACCATTCAGCGCCTGATCGTGATCTTGTACCGGTGGGGGCCGCCATCTTGGATGGCGGCTCCACCTCTAGGTCCCCCCTCGCTAACGGATGTCATCGCGCACGGCACAATGATGTCAGTTAGCTGGGGAAACACTAGCTGCCCAGGGATTTCCCAAGGAAATCCACTGGTGGAGATAGGTGGTTCCTTTGAACCTCCATATGTCCAGAATGGCGGCAGCTAGGGGGTCTTGACCATGTACAAAGTTAAAATAAAAATAAAAAAAATATATATATATATAAAACGTGTTTATTGTGAACACGTGATTTTTTTTGTGAACAATGATGCTGCACTAATGATTTTTTTCTATAGGGTGCGTTTGCTAAAAAGCATGTAATTCCCCCCAAAAAAATGTATCGAGTCCCCATTTCTAATTTTTCTAACAAGCGCACACCACAGAAATTATAAACGCAAAGACTCAGATGATAAAATGTGAAAAAAAACACTTTACACGCTGTAGAGATGATTAAAAATTCAAATTTTATTGCATTTTTTGTTATAATATACAGGCAGGGCATAACATATACGTATAATAATGATATATTATGAATCTGCGGAGTCTGGCGAAAAGAACGATATGTCTGGGTCAAATAATAAAATGTGGCTTTAAACATGATGAGCAAAAGTGGTAAAAATAAGCTCAGCACACAGACGTGAAATGGCTCAGCAGCGAAGAGGTTAAAAGAAACACCAATGACTCAGACATGCTGGAATGTGTTGAAAAACACAGGTATCAGACAAACATTGAAATACCTGAGCAGCAACTTATTTATTTATTTATAAAGGATTTTACCAGGAAGGATACATTGAGATTTCTCTCGTTTTCAAGTATGTCCTGGGTAACTTAACATGGGTAATAGGGTTTAACGCAGTACTAGTAAAGCACATACAGTCGTGTGTGTGGTATAGCTTAGCTAATAGCTATTATTCAACTTCCTGTGGTTTACTTACTGAACAACATTTCATTTTTTGGGAATAGAAAAACACATTCCCACTTATGCTAAAATGAAAAGATTGCATATTTTCAGGTATTTCTAAATTTCAGTTATTTAGCAGCAAGGTTTATCATCCTCCATACCCCTTCCCACCTGCTTATCAGTGCAGGACACTGCATCCTGGGCTCATACCCCTGCCATCCAGGTGCCACCCAGGTACCATTCCCCACGTTCCTGACAAGGGTTAACCCTAAACCTAAAAGACTGAACGTAGCCCTAAAACACAAATAGTAATCTGACCCTGAGTATGAACCTGAAACCTAAAACTAACCCTAATAGTAGTCCGCAACCTACTCTTGTCATTTTACTGACATGAGTGGGGGGCAATATCAATGCTTATGTTAGGATTAACCATGTCCTTAACCATGATCAACTGATTCTGCTCCTTCTGCAATGCTAAACTTGCATCAAAAGAAGGAGCAGAATCTGTTGGTTAGGATCATGGGTTAGGGTTAAGCCTAAAAAGTAACCCTAAAACAAGCACAAATAATATCCCTAACCCTAAGTATCAACTTGAAACCTAATACTAAAACTAGTAGGAGTCCTAGCCTTTATGGTAACCCTAACATTAGAAGGAGCATCAATTTTGCACTATACTCACATCAATAAAATGAGCACGTATGCTGCTGTTTCACAGGAAAAAAGACACCTTCTAGATACTTATAAATACTCTTTTTTTTTTTTAATATTCAAAAAATTTTATTCTGAAAAGAAGTCAGCTTAACAACAAATAGTGGATGGCCTCACAGGACCAAGTTAAAGCATACGAGCAAAAAATGGCCACGCAGGGCCAATATATGTTATCAGAAAAAAAACGTCTAGGGGGAACATATAAAGACGTCGAAGAGTAATAATAAGTCCGCAAAAAACATCCCCAGAAGGGGGGTCTCATCACAAAATAAGTCCAAAGTCAACTACATAAACACATCTTATGAAAAACAATAATTAAGGAAGTCAGCTATAAAAGGGTAAAGGTGTATATAAAAAAAAAACAATAATAATAATAATAAAAAAAAAAAGAATTGGGGGGTAAGGTTGAGGGTGAAAAGATGGCAAAGGCCAAAATTGTGCCTGCCCTGGCGGGTTCTCGCACGGAGACAAACCGTGTGTGAGGGCCAGGGGGGGTAATGGCACCAGGCCCGGGCACTCGGGAGGCCAAACTGGGCACCAGGTCATTGCAGCTCCTCCTGAGACATCCCGGATATGCCAATAAAATAATAATAAAAAATTAAAAAAAATATATATATATATATAAATAAAAAAAGTAAAAAACAGAAATGAAGGGAGGGGAAAATATCATCCGCGGATTGAAATCTACGGAAATAAAAATCAAAAGATCTCAGAGTACTAGAGTCCACAAATAACAACTTATAGGCAAAGTCCTCGAGAATGTAAGAACACCTGCAGAGTCCCGGAGTGGGGGGGGGAGTTTAAAGGGGGTCATCAAAAACATAAAATCTCAGCTTGTGGGGGAGAAAGGGGGGAGAAATCAATATCATGTCAAAGTCTCAGAGTCCCTGTAAGGAAAGGTCTACGGAGCCAGAAGGGATGGTTTCCCACCCAACAGGTAACGCAGAGGGCTCGTGCGACAAAGTACTCAGTCCGGATGAGTAACCTCCCCGTCCGGGGCAAATCCTGCACCCAATAGCACAGGCCAGGCCTCAGCTGGGTCTGATATGATGCAGGGTGCACCTCCATTAGTAACGACAAGCGTGCCGGCCAAGCCCCATCTGTAGCGCACCCCTTTGCGCCTCAGGTAGGCCATCACCTCCCAGAACCGACGGCATGCCGCCAGTGTCAGGAAGAGCAAGTCCTGATATAACAGTACCAGTGCTTCGTCGAATTGAACAGGCGCCTGTGTTCCCGGTGCAGACATCAGTCGTAATTTGGCAATCACATCCACGGCGACTGCAATGACATATTTCGGGGCATCGCGAGGGGCCGCCGCAGCTTTTCGGATCCTGCGTACTGCACCAAACATCTCCGACGCTCCCGCTAGGGGACCCAGTACCTGATGAGCCAAACGGTTCGTGTAGGGGAGCAGGGCCTCCGAGGAAATCAACTCCAGAATACCCCGAATCCCTACATTACGTCGTCGGCGGCAAGACTCCAGTGTCTCCACGGAACGGGTCAGGATGTCTACCTGAGACCAGAGAGTGCCAACTTCCGCCGACAAGACCGTCTGCTCCTCTGCCAAGCCCGTGACCTGCGTCTGAACTGCCGTCACCTGTGAGTGCACCCCGTCCACCTCAGACCATATGCCAGATATTTCAGATACCCAGAGCAATCTAATTTCTGCAATAAAGCTCCTATAATCCTTCATTGTTGTGGGGCGCGCATCGTCTGGGGCATCCACTAAAACGCCATCTAGGTGTAAAGGGACCTGTCTGGCGGGTGGTGACATCTCCTGCGGGACATCCAGCGTCGGCTGTTGCTGCGTAGCTCCGCCAGAAGCTGAGTCAGTAATGGGTCTCGACAGACCCCCTACCCCAGACTGCGATGTTTCAGCCTCGGAGCTGTCCAGAGAGGGATCTGGGGTTGCAGCCGCGGTCTCACGAGTAGCTGCCTCTAGAGCTTTCTTCCGCTTCTTCTGCGCTCTCTTTTTTGCGGCAGCGCTCACAGTCCCGGAATCGCTGGGTAACGGGGCAAGCCAGTCAATCCCAGTCCCGAAGTTCTAATTACAGTCCTCGTCCTCTGAAGAGTCAAACCCCGGGGGAAGGAGGGAGGAGGAGGCCGCAGAACAGGCAGGGCGTCTGCCACTCAGGGAATCTCTGATATCACTCTGACGGGGATCTGCTGACCTGTTCCGCGTGTGCTGTCCTGTTTTCTTCCCCATGTCCGGGGGAGGGGTTCACCGCCGGCAGGAAAAAGGACCACAACTTTCCCTAGGAACCTCCCCAGGCTCCACAAAATGGCCGACCCGACAAGGCCGCGCCAAGCCCGGAATCTACCCGGTCGATGGGGCACAGAAATACTCAAGGAGAGTGGTATGTCAGTGGCCTCTGCAGCTTCCAGCCTCAATACTCTATTTTTTAAGCTAATGTCTCAATATTAGGAAACTTTTTCAAGCAGTGACTTCTCCCACATCGTTTCCTGACACGGCCACAAGGTGGGGACTTTGATATATGATAACATTCACAAACCACCAATGTTCACCATTGTTGTAAACAATGGTAAAAGTCATCTTTGTTGCAACTTTGGTGAGCTACAGCTATCCAGAGAAGGAGAATTCATCAATGGCATGTGGATGATGCAAACAATGGAACCATCATTATTATTCACTAAAATGAATAACCTATCAGAGTTATTCAGAAAGAGGTGAACCTCAGGAGAATGACTGGAGAGGTGAAAATTCGAGGTCAAAATAGCCAAACCAGAAAAATTCTCCCATTTATCTCACTTTCCAAATCGGCTATTTAGTCCAGATTGTTCTCTTCTCCTGCCAGCTCTTGTGGTTTTCACCGCTCTCTGAATAACCCCCTCTATGTATTTTCCATTCAGTGTTGTTCTGATTTTGAACTGGCATTTGCCTTTGAACTCCAAAAGACTGCTGAAAACCACAGTAAAAACACAACACGACTACTTTGGAAACCTCTCTGAAATCTATGCTACAGAACTTTGGAAGACAAACGATGGATACTCCAAAGAGTTATGCATTTATTTATTTATTTAGTGTAAACTTAGTTTATTGGCAGAAAAAGCATATAAATTAAGCACAAGACAAGTATATAGAAGGCATAGCAGTTCAAATATAAAACAAATATTTGTCTTGAGAAACAAAAAAGATGCAATTTTTCACTATAATAAAATAATATAATAAACAAAGAACAGTGATCCACATAATTAAAACAGTATAAATAAAGCAAGTATATAGCCTATCTGGTCAGGAATTATGAAGTCTGAAGAACTCCAAAGAGAGCCAAGAGAGTCATGTCTGTTCAGTTAACCTCACTAACTGGACCCCCTGAGCGGGCAGGGACTAGGGATGAGCCGAGCACGCCTGAGTTCGGTTCGTATTCGAACCCGAACTTTCCAAATGTTCGAATCCGAACCCGAACTCGAACTCAATACAAGTCAATGGGGCTGAAAATTCAGATTTTAGAGAGCCCTCCAAGAGGACATATGTGCTAGATAATTGCCATAAAAGGTGTATGGGGTCTGGGTAGTGCCCTGGGGGACAGGAAACAAGGTCAAAAAGTAAAAAAAAAAAAACGTTTTTAAAGGGACAGTGAGTTTTCCATGAAATAAGGGTTAAAAATAAAAACAAAAAATTCCTTCAAATATCGTGCCTAGGAGGTCCCCATAACCTGCCCATGAAGTGGCGGATTTGTAGGATGTAAAGAAACACAAAAAAATTACGTTTCAAAAGACGGTAAATGCTTTTCCTTTAATCTATTCAAAAACAACTGCTTGGAGCGGCAGTCTGTATGAAAAGAGGAGACATTTTCGGACACACAGAAAAAGTTTAGTGATTTTTTGGCTAAATTATTGTGAAACTTATGCAGGCTTTGGATGGCAGTGACAATAGGTGCTTTAAAATTGGGCCTTTAGCGTCGGCAACAGTGCCGTCACACCGTAACCCCTCTGAGGATATGAATCTGATACAGGTGTCAGTGGCAGTGCACCCAAATATTGTGCTTTTGGTGCCAGGCCTGCAAGTACTATCATACAGTATCCCCTCTGTAGTATTGTGGAAGAATGCAGGGGTGGACCATGTGGTCATATATTAAAAAGATATGAATCTGGTTTTGGGCGTCAGTGCACCCAGATATTGTGCTTTTGGTGCCAGACTGCCAGCAAGTACTATCATACAGTAACCCCTCTGTAGTATTGTGGAAGAGTGCAGGGTTGGACCCTGCGGTTCAAAAAATTAAAATGATATAGATGTGGCACAGGCGTCATTGCAGCCAAATATTGCGCCTTTCATGGCAGAAAGTGCATTCACACCGTAACCCTTTTGTGGTATTGTGGGAGAGTTCAGTGCTGGAGGTTTTGTGAATGCAGAAGACATCCCCGATCTATTCCGTTACGTCAGCATCAGGGGATTGATAATTGCTGATCCAGGACTGATTCATTTTTAGAAATGTCAGCCGGTCTACAGAGTCGGTGGACAGACGCACTCTTTTGTCTGTGATAAAACCTCCAGCGGCACTGAACATCCTTTCAGAAAGCACGCTAGATGAAGGGCAACCTAGTAGCTGCATAGCATATTGGCTAAGTTCTGGCAAGTGATCCAATCTCAACACCCAGTAAGCCAGTGGATCATCTGCTGGAAAGGTATCCCTGTCTGCACTTGCCCCTAGGTAGTCCTGCACCATATGGTGAAGACACTGGCAATGGGTGCCTACATTTGACGTCCCTGGGCGTCGTGGACTAAAAAAATTAAAAAATGCATCAGTCAAGCGGCCCTGGCCTTCACCACTATTCATCTGATCATCCGCAGCCTCAGAAGCACGTGTGTCATCACTTGGTAACCTACCAGTGCCTGGAAAGGTGTTACACAAGTGTCGCTTTAGAGCGTCCTCAAGTTTTTTCATCCTGTGCTCCCTCTGCAACTTTCCCTTTGTATCGTGGATCAAGAAGGGTTGCTAACCAGTAATGATCCCTCTCCTTGATAGCACAAATCCTGGGGTCCTTTAGCAGGCTTTGCATTATAAGGGAGCCCATGCAGCGTAGGTTGGAGGTGGCACTAGCTTCTGAGTCTTCCTGGTCAATGAGGATGACCCCATCATGCACTTCCTCCTCCCAGCCATGCACTAGACCTTGTGTTTCTGGGCACATGAAACCCTCCCTTGAGGAATCCCCACCTTCAATGCCCCCACTACTTAAATATTCCTCCTCCTGTCTGATCTGAGTAGGACCCGCTGGAATGCTGTCTGTGGAAAGACTGGGGCCTTGAGAGCTAAGGAAGGTCTCCTCTTCCTCCCGCTGCTCTGCCTCTAGAGCCACATCTATAATTCCCTGCAGAGTGTGCTCCAGCAGGAACACTAAAGGAATTGTGTCACTGATGCATGCACTGTCCCTGCTCACCATCCTCGTTGCCTCCTCAAATGATGACAGTACAGTGCATGCATCCTTGATCATCAGCCACTGCGGGGGGGGAAAAACAAGTTGACCTGAACCTGTCCTTCTGCCATACTCACACAGGTACTTGTTGATGGCCCTCTGCTGCTTGTGCAGACGCTGCAGCATTGCTAATGTCGAGTTCCACCTGGTGGGCATGTCACAGATCAGACGGTTTGTGGGAAGGTGGAATTCTTTTTGAATTTCTGCCAGGCGAACGCTTGCTGGGAATGACCGTCTGAAGTGGCTGCAGACTTTTCTGGCCTGGCTGAGAAGCTCTGCTAGCCCTGGGTACTTGGTTAGGAAAAGCTGTACCACTAGATTTAGGACGTTTGCTAGGCATGGTACATGCGTCAATTTACCCTTGCGTAGGGCGGAGAGAAGGTTGCTGCCATTATCACAGACAATCATTCCCAGCTGAAGCTGGCGTGGTGTTAACCATCTCTGCACCTGGCCCTCCAGAGCTGACAGAATTTCTGGCCCGGTGTGGCTCCTGTCCCCTAAACAAACCAGCTCAAGCACAGTATGACATCTTTTTGCTTGAGCTATTACGTAGCCCCTGTCAGGCGTCGGTTTAACTGCCACTTCACCAGAGATGGAGGAGGAGGAGGAGGAGGAGGAGGAGGTGGTGGTGGTGGAGCAGACAGACCTCATACAAGCAGCTTTTTGGAGGCGTGGTGGATGAACAAGCTCCAGCACAGAGCCCCGTCTTGGATCCCTCCCAGCTGCAATCAGAGTTACCCAGTGTGCCATGAAGGAAATGTAACGACCCTGTCCATGCTTGCTGGACCACGTGTCTAAAGTCACATGCACCTTGTTGCTGACTGCCTTTCCCAATGACTGGATAACATGGTCTTCCACGTGCTGGTATAGTGCTGGAATGGCCTTGCGTGAAAAGTAATGGCGTTTTGGAACCTGCCACTGTGATACAGCAGATTCAGCAAATTCACGGAAGGGAGCAGAGTCCACCAGCTGAAAAGGCAGCAGCTGCAATGTCAGTAATTTTGCTAAGCTGGCATTTAGACGCTGTGCTTGAGGATGGTTGGGAATATATGTTTTCTTGCAGCTGCGGCAACGTAATCTGACTGTGTAAATCTTCAGCTGATGGAATGATGTCACATTGTGAGGAAGGACCTGGTACATCCATTACTGTAGCATCATCCCTGTCAGTGGAGGTTATAGGCAATGACATGGCAGGACATACAGTGGGGGGGGTAGAGACAGATGAGGAGGAGGAGGACCTACGCAAAGTTTTGCGCCAATGGGATGTGTGGCAGGTGTTCATATGTAGCCTCAAGCACGTGGTACCCAAGTGTCCGGTGTCTTTCCGACGCTTCAGCCTCATCTGACATAGATTACAAATAGCAACGGTGCGCTCTGCTGCACATTTCTTAAAGAACTCTTAGACAGCAGAGTTCCTGCATGTGTGCTTTGAGACAACAGCGCTCTGCACCGGAGCAGCTCTGACATCTGATGCCTTGGACTGGCTAGTACTACGGTTGGTCATAGAGGATGTGGTGCCTTGTGTTTGCTGTGCCTCCTCCTCCTCCTCACTTGATTCCTATGTTTGATCTGGCACCCAGGTGGAGTCAGTGACCTCATCCTCAATGTCATCTTCACCCCCTATCTCCTCGTCACTGGAGCCAACTTGGCAGTATGCTGCAGCTGCTGGGGCAACATGAGTGCCAGTTATTTGTGTGTCATCACTGGCACCCCCTTCCTCTAGGTTGATTATAATCCCTTCCTCAACCTCAGAGATTGAATCAGAGCACTGTACTTGCTGCGCATCCTCAAGCAGCATGTCACTGTCATTGTAGTCAAACAATTCAGCTGACTCCTCCGTGTGTGATAGCAAGGCTACAGCAGGAGTAGCTGTGGACATGGAGGCTGCATTAGATGCTTTGGCAGCTGAGGTGGACTGTAAAGCACTACAAGCCTGGCTGGCAGAGGACTCGGAGGATGAGGATGGCCTGGTTAGCTAATCCACCAAATCCTCTGTATGTTGCTGCTGCTTAAGAAGACGGCCAGCACCAGTTAGAAAGGACAAGCATGCCCCTGCAGAGGATGCACCACGTCCACCATGACCAGAGGCACAGCCTCCCGACAAAGGGGCTGCTTGCCCTCTTATCTGTGTCTGGGAGCATCTGCCTGTCCTTTTTGTTCTTTCAGACATGGTGAGTGATATATAGATTAAATATATACAGAACTCTGATTCAACTCTGGTATAAAGATTAAAGATTTACAGAACTCTGGTATAACTCAGTGAGACACCCTGATAGCTGGCAGCCAGTGACAAGACACAGATTACAATTCCCAGAAACCTCCTATAAATCAGTGAGACCCCCTGATGGGTGGCAGTGAGAAGACACAAATTACAATTCGCATAAATCTGCTAGAAGTATGCGCTATCACAGTGTGCGCTATCACACACGGAGGAGTCAGCTGAATTGTTTGACTACAATGACAGTGACATGCTGCTTGAGGATGCGCAGCAAGTACAGTGCTCTGACTCAATCTCTGAGGTTGAGGAAGGGAGTATATCATTTTAATTTTTTGAACTGCAGGGTCCAACCCTGCACTCTTCCACAATACCACAAAAGGGTTACGGTGTGAAGGCACTTGCTGGCCTGGCACCAAAGGCACAATATCTGGGTGCACTGACGCCTTTACCAGATTCATATCTTTTTAATATAGGACCGCATGGTCCACCCCTGCACTCTTCCACAATACTACAGAGGGGTTACTGTATGAATTCCATCGCTGGCCTGGCACCACAGGCACAATATTTGGGTGCACTGCCACTGACGCCTGTACCATATTCATATCCTCAGAGGGGTTACTGTGTGACGGCACTGTTTCCGTCTCTAAAAGCCCAATTTTAAAGCACCTATTGTTACTTTCATCCAAAGCCTGCATAAGTTTCACCATAATTTAGCCCAAAAAAAATCACTAAACTTTTTCTGTGCTTCCTAAAATGTCTTTTCATACAGTCTGCCGCCCCAAGCAGTTGTTTATGAATAGATTAAAGGAAAAGCATTTACCGTCATTTTTTTGTTTTTAAATGTTTCTATACATCCTAGAAATCCGTCACTTCACGGGCAGTTTATGGGAACCTCTTAGGCATGATATTTGAAGGAATTTTTCGTTTTTATTTTTAACCCTTATTTCATGGAAAACTCACTGTCCCTTTAAAAACGTTTGTTTTTAAACTTTTTGGCCTTGTTTCCTGTCCCCCAGGGCACTACCCGGACCCCCATACACCTTTGATGGCAAATATCTAGCATATATGCCGTCTTGGAGGGCACTCTAAAAAAATCGAATTTTGAGTCCCATTGACTTGTATTGAGTTTGAGTTCGAATCCAAACATTTGAAAAGTTCGAGTTTGAGTGCGAACCGAACCCGGGGGTAATCGGCTCATACCTAGTCAGCGATAGGCATCCTGACATAGCCCCTCCCTCAAGGCCAAACCCCGTGCGGCCCAGATGTGCTTGTAGGCTGGGTTCAACTGCAGGAGACACATAGGAAAAAATCCCCTGCACACAATAAGAACCTTGATCTTTAGTAGAGTTTCTGGACTGTGCATCACAAGGTATAGGACCACTCTGGTAGGTGTTGGAAGCAAGGAGAATCGCCCCGCAGCAGGCAGAATTCTGGGCAGAGGGGGCAGCATTAGCTTGGAGATGATTCTTTCTCTGACGCCTCCTTGTCCTTGATTTGGAGGATTTGGCCAGGATGGATGCACATAAGGAAGGAACCAGAGCCACACTTGGAACAATCTCTCCATGATGGGTATCTCTTCCTCGATGCTGGATGTCATAGACGTGGTGAGGGTAGGGCCCAGGAATGCCCCTTCTTGATCACTCTGCAGTCTGCAGCGGTGACTCACCATTTAAATCAATAAAGTCAAGCCCCGTCTCTGAGGATGGATTAAAGGTAGGTGGTACAACTGCAGCAGATGGTGGCATTTTGGCAGTGGCGCTTATTTTGACCAGTTTCAGCAGGAAAGCGGGGTTTTTCTGGAGATTCTGCAGGATGAGAGAGAGGGAATCAACCTGGCTTGTCAGGGCAATAACAGTGGAGGTAAGTACTGAAATGTCTGGTGCCTTGACTATAACCACTTCTGGTGTTGAAGTGGGTTTGACAAGCCCTGCTTCTGTCGGAAAAGGGGACATGGACTTTGATTCCTCAGGCTGCAGGGAAGCGCACTTCGATTCCTCAGACGGCAGGGAAGCGCACTTCGATTCCTCAGGCTGCAGGGAAGCGCATTTCAATTCCTCAGTTATCATGAAAGGAGCCAGGCCAGCATTGTCTGTGGGAGCAACATATGGATCCAGAGAATCTTGATGCAGCGGGGTGTTCACCATGGTATATATGGCACTTCTGGTGATAGCGTCTGGTATTACAAGGTCAAGGAGTTGATCTTTCTCCATGTCAGCCCGGCTAGGGTCAGCAGAGATCCTTGGAGATTTGATCTTTCTTTTATTCACCAATGTCCTCTCATAGTTGTCAATGTTGGCTTTTTCGACCACAAAACCATTGGAAGCAACAGTGTACTCTGTTTGTTTGAAAAGAGTGGTATCGCTTAGTTAGGTAGTGGGATATGAAGCGGTAGTGCTAATATACCTGGCATAACCACAAGGAGACTCTCGGGAGCACCGTGCCGTCTGTAGCGGATTCATTGGAAAGCACAGAAGGTCTTGGGCTGCCAACCCCTCACTGTCTGACTCCAGGGACTCCCACTCACCGTCAGACTCTGAGTCCTGTCGAGAGAGACACGGTGAAGGCGGTGGTATGTCTTCTCAGGGCATGTGGTACCTCTTGGCAGAAGTGGGCATAGCTGGCTCTCTTCTTGCAGACTGTCCGAGGACTGAAGCAGGGGAGGAGATGCAACGGTCTGCAAGGGTGATGGGAGTTGCAGTCAATATGTGAATAGAGTCCACGATTTGTTTTGCAGCTTTCCTCATCATGAATACGTCCTCAAATACTTTTAGGTCCTCTCTGCGAACCCTGGTTCCATTAGAGGCATATACATGACTGGGAGGACCTGGATCTGGAGCACCTGTGGTTGAAGCAGTAGTTTTCATGTATGCAGGTTCTGGGGTGGAAGGAACACACGTCATGATACAAGGTCTGGAGGTTGTAGTTGTCACCGCCCAGGGTATGGTACTGGCGATGTCCATGGGTGTTTTCAGGTCGTTCTCTGTGGTAACCTCCATTTCCACAGGGGTGACAGGGTCTTCCTCCGCTCTACACCTGGCAGCTTGAAATTCTATGCTCCCAGGTTTAGCAAGTAAAGAGTGCAGATCTCCTCTAGGTCCAGACTCGGCCCAGGATTCAGCTTTGGGAACCAGATTACTTCTGTTCTCATGCTTGGGCCAGGGTTTAGCCTTGGGAGCATGAGCCCCTCTAGTTCCATGCTTGGGCTGGGGTTCTGCCTTGGGAGCAGGAGCCCTTCTAGTTACATGCTTGGGCTGGGGTTCTGCCTTGGAAGCAGGAGCCCCTCTAGTTCCATGCTTGGGCTGGGGTTCCACCTTGGGAGCAGGAGCCCTTCTGTTGTCATACATGGGCTGGGGTTCCCTGGAAGGGTTTGCCACTGGGATTTGCTGTCTGATGGGCCTTTCTGGGCATTCAGAGACCCAGTGATTCGGAGAGGCACAGTACCAGCAGAGATTCTGGGTCTGTCTTCTGAATCGCTCCTCAAGAGTTAGTGGGCCTTTGACCTTTTTCACAGGAGGAACACACACCTTATTAGGGCAGTTTTTGAGGGAGTCCTTCAGTTCCCATAATTCCTCCAACACCCCACACAGCTGATAGTCCATACGGTCCAGGGCTTGCAGTATCTCCGCGGGCTTAGTTGTGGGGCTTTACATTTTGTCAGGAATGGCACCGGGGTGGCACCGCAGGTTCAGGGAGTCTAAGCCCAGGATGCAGGGATGCTCTGAAGGTACCTTGGTTAGGCTGATATTATGTGATCCGAGGCGTGGTACGATGGGGTTATCCAGGAGAATAGTCAGCAGGCGATCCTAGGTCGAGGGACTGGTACAGCGGGATAGTCGTTGAAGCAAGCAGGGGTCTGATACACGGTAAGTCTTTAGCAATAGCTCAGATATGTTTGCAGGATAGATTTGCAATGCGAAGCCATGGTAGAAAGGTGGGAGTGACTCTTTATTTGCAAGCAGGAGGGTGTGGTGTGTGTTGCTTGTGTTTTTACTGTTTAACCCCTCTCCTTGCTGGATTGGAAGGGGGGTAGCACTTTACATGTGCTGCCGGAGCAAGGAATGTGGTCCTGGTGTGGTCAGCGATGGGGATCCTGACCGGCTTAAACAAAAAAAACACGCCTTCTGGAGTGGCTCAGACAGAGTCCTGACCTCAACCCGATTGAAATGCTGTGGCATGACCTTAAGAGAGAGATTCACACCAGACATCCCAAGAATATTGCTACACTGAAACAGTTCTGTGAGGAGGAGTGGTCCAAAATTACTCCAGATCGTTGTGCAGGTCTGATCTGCAACTACAGGAAATGTTTGGTTGAGGTTATTGCTGCCAAAGGAGGGTCAACCAGTTATTAAGTCCAAAGGTTCACATACTTTTTCCACCCTGCACTGTGAATGTTTACATGTTCTGTTCAATAAAAACATGAAAACATATAATGTTTGTGTTGTATTATTTTAAGCAGACTGTGTTTTTCAAATTGTTGTGACTTAGATGAAGATCAGAGCACATTTTATGACCAATTCATGCAAAACTTCACGTAATCCCAAAGGGTACTTTTTATTGCCACTGTATATATATATATATATATATGCACTTTCTGTCTACAAATATAGTAACATGTTTTTTAACAATGTAATGATTCCTTTTTATTAATAATAAAATATCAACTTACCGAACTGAGTGATGCCGACGGATGTCAACAAAGTTCTCCTTTGTGGCCTATTGAAACGGGTAAAAATAATCTTCAAAATGTGATAAGAGTAAGAAACAGCAAACAAAATAAAATTATTCCATACAAAGTAAATAACTAAAGTATGATAACAGTTAAGCTCTAACACTATGGGTTTACGTTGATTTCCATGGAATATGTAGTCCACACTTTCTCATTTCCCTTTAAAATGGAAAGTGAATACAACAGTTAAATAAATGATGGGCACTTTGAAACCCATCTACTAAAATGATGATATATTGTAATGCATTCAGTCACCATGTAATCACATGATCGGGAGGAAGTGGTGTCTATTACTAATAGAGAAGGGCATGTATTAGAAGTAAGAGTTGGCATGCGTGAGTCTGTTGCACAATGCTTCCAGACAGTTTATGCAAAGACAATACAGGAAGATTCCCGACGCTCCAATCTTCATGAGGGACCACCTTTAATATGACACCACATGCAACGTTTCAGCTGTTACCACAGCCTTTTTCAAGCACCTGGCACCTGCAGGTTTCCCCATAGCGTCCCCATTTTAGCATGAGATTCTGGGACAGGTGCTACTTCATCACCTTGCCCCAGAATGAATTGCTACCCTCGGTGATACCTGTGGTAGCGCTTCCTCACTGCCACGAGCATCACCTCCTGGAGTTTATTGGACTCCATAGAGAGTTGCCTGTCGAGCCGTGATCTACGCGCAATCTAGCTTTTACAAAGTGATCGTGGAGAGACACTGGGGACTATTTGTCCCCAGTCTCACTCTGCTCCCAGCGGCAAGAAGCAGCAGATCGGGCCTCCGTTCTCGCGGCGGGAGGTGAGTTTGAATTTATTGGATGGGTTCTTATGTGATGGTAAATGACTCTGCAAAAGTGGAATCATTTAGCACCAGCTTTTAGGAAACAATAACATTTTTTTTAACCCATCGCTGCAGTAAATACCCTACTTATCCTAACATTAATTACTGATTGCGCTCCCCATAATAAGTATAGGATGAGCAAAGTACAGTAAGCTTGTGGAAGCGAGCGCAATCAATGCTGCAGTAACTGAATTTTACCATGTCTAGCGTTAGGAAGTAATATGGGGGGGCATGCGTTAATCCTGACGTTAATGCTTACATTTCTGAACGCTACAGTTAGCGAACGGTATGTACTCAAGCTCCTTGTGTTTCACAAGGCCTACGGATTTCAAAGTTATTGCTTGATCGTCTGATTTTTGGCTATTATTGAGAATCCTGCATTACTAACTCACCTATCTTGATCACTTTTGCTTTTAAAGCGGTCAAGAGTTATTAAAAAATATATATGATGCTCTCAATGTATATCCCACGGAAGAAGCTGTGATAGCCACAGCGAAACGCGTTTGGGACTATGATCTCATTTCCCTTTTAATTTTATTTTTATAATTTGTTTTAAATGTTTGTATTTTAATAAACCCCTTTTATAATTTATCGTGGTCCCAGGCTACTTAATTACAAGTGCTGGATACCCTCCCTGCTGATGAGCGGCGACTATCTCTAGGTAACCCCCCAGCCAGGGGGATTCCCCAGGAAAAAGACAAGCCAGCCAGAGACAGAGGGGGGTTGCCTATACGGACCCACATGAAGAACCTTCGAGCCTGAACTAGGAAGGCTCAGAATAGTGTGAGTAACCGATTTTAACCGTACTAGTTCCTCTACCATTGAACGTTACTTGCACCACGACGAGTTTCTTTCTTCTTCCATGATAAACATCGGGAAGACTAAGAAAGGCAGAGGACAACGTGCAACCCCATACAATTTGGAAACAACACACAATACAAGACCTAGAGGACTGTATTAAGGAATATTTTCCATACACCTGGTTTATATGTTTCCAGAGACTATTTGGATCATTATTTAACCCCTTAGGGTAACGTTTGTCTTGTAAAACATTTGCTCTTAAGCACCAAGACACCTAATTTTTGGATTTCTTTATCTAAGCATTTTAAGTTATAAAATATATTTTACCTATTTATATTTGTTCTTCATGCACTAGCGCACTTTCTATTGCACTAATATAAATCTATTGCTAAAGGGTGATAACTATAATTCCCCATTACTTTGAATCTATTCAATAAATGTCTGCCACATTGGTAAAATAGAACAATTACTGAAAAATAGAGGCACTTCAAAGACAGGTTCTTCAAGCATTACTAAGCACAGATTATTAAACTGTAACTGTTCCTACATACAGTTGCACTTTCAAATTGCATTAGCACCAAACAACCACTAGAGGGCATTAATATATAGCTATATTTAATTCCAAAGCACATGAATTGGAAAAATTAGTTTATATACAAGTGATTCAATTAATTTGTTCACGACTTGATACGCCAAAGTGTTTATTGTGTCTTATACAACTGAGTCACATATATAATTTATATCAAAACATTTTTGGATGCGCCGAGGAGACTCCTTCTTTTTACATATATTTTACACGTGTAGCTTAGGGATGAGCCGAACACCCCCGAGTTTGGTTCGCATTCGAACTCAAACTTTTCAAAAGTTCGAATTCGAACACGAACTCAATACAAGTCAATGGGACTCAAAGTTCGATTTGTAGAGTGCCATCCAAGATGGCATATATGCTAGATATTTGCCATAAAAGGTGTATGGGGGCCCGAGTAGTGCCCTGGGGGACAGGAAACAAGGACAAAAAGTTAAAAAAAAAAGTTTTTAATGGGACAGTGAGTTTTCCATGAAATAAGGGTTGAAAATAAAAACAAAAAATTCCTTCAAATATCGTGCCTAGGAGGTCCCCATAACCTGCCTGTGAAGTTGCGGATTTGTAGGATGTATGGAAACATCGCCATCACAGCACAGACCCACACATGACACCTGGCACCTCCAGGTGCATACAATGTATCAAATTCATGAGACGGACTAATTAGAAGCACATGTTATTTCCAAACACTAATTAAACACCTGTTGTTTACGCCGTTTGAGAGCACAGGTCATTTAGAGGTGAGAATCTTTGCACGTAGACATTATTTTTTAATTCAATATCTAATAAACCGTTGCTTATAATATTCTGCAGTAAAGAGTCTCTTTATTTCCAGATTTTTTGGTATTTTTTAAGCATTTTTATACTTTTTCACAATTTTTTTTTTCGAACTCGAACCGAACACGCCAAAAAGTTTGAAGTTCGCAAACTTGCGAACGGCCAAAGTTCGAATCGAACTCCGAACTGATCGAACCGAACAGCTCATCCCTAGTGTAGCTGCAGTAAACTACTTTCCACACCTCCTCGATTAGCAGCATCACACCAAATAAAAGTATCCTCTAGAGATTTTGAGTGCTCACTAGGATTTCCCCCCGTTCTGAATGAGTCAATATTTGGGGAAAAATATTGTACAAGAGCAACCAATATTTTTTTTTTTATAACTGACTGATAGAATTAAATCAAGCCCTTAGTTTAGAAATTGCAGTCAATGAAAATTACTTTCGAGTAATGATAAGTTTAAGGAAATCAATGCACCAATATCAATATTACGACGATTAAAAAACAAATAACACAAATATAACAGATTATTCTTTAAACCCTTGGCTGCAGATGAAGTGTGGGACCTCCTATTGTTTCACAACAACATGCAGAGGACGTCCTCGACACATCATCACTTACCGGCTACCCTGTGTGGGAGTGGTTCCTCATTTTCTCGGGGGAATCCCTCACTAGTCTAACCTCCTGGAAGTCAGACCACGCCTTGGGACCTCCCCTGCACGATGTTATAAGAAAACCCCCCCCTGTCAGGCAGGGGATTTCCTGTAGAATAGATACAGGGATCTTTTGGACCCCAGTATCTCAGTAATCAACCAAGAAAGAGGGCCAGAGCATGGCCTTTCCATTGATACCAATGCATTATAATGCATGGTTTGATCGTAAACCTAAAATGTCACACATCTTTGGAACTCTGTGTCTCTGATTTTTATACAGCAAAGGATCAAGTGAGGTGTCATTGGAAAGGTCAGAGTCTGGCCTTTCCAACTATACCAAATATGACCATGTAATGTGCAAAAATAACAAAAAATGTAACTGCAAAATGTACTAATTTCTGAGGCAGTGTGCTTTTACATATAAAGCAAACAATGCTGCTGCACTAACTCTCTTTCTCATTTCCAGTGCCGGGACCAAATGTGAAGGTGATGGAGCAACGCATTGGTTCATCTAATACACAAGACTCCAGACCGCTGTGAGGAGAGTGTGGGTACTTTGGACCCCTGTATTTCCATTCTGTATTTCCCCAAAGGCAAGTTAGGTGGTATTGGACAGCTCAGAATCCTCTCCTTTCTAATGATACCAAACATGGCCATATCATCTGTAAAAAGAAAACAAACAATACTGACAAACGAGATTCTGTTTTTAAATTTTTTCCAATTTAATTTTGTTGCAAAGCAATTGCTTTGTCCATATGTCACTTATAAAATGAGCAATACCACTGCCATTACTCACCTTTTAATTGCCCACACCGGGAGCGAGGTCAGTATATTATACATAGTCATAATAGTTGTGGCAGATTAGATCTGTATTTCTATCTATATAAGGGTCTGCCTGTATATACAGTGGCAAGAAAAATGTGAACCCTTTGGGATTACGTGGAGTTTTGCATGAATTGGTCATAAAATGTGCTCTGATCTTCATCTAAGTCACAACAATTTGAAAAACACAGTCTGCTTAAAATAATACAACACAAACATTATATGTTTTCATGTGTTTATTGAAAATAATATGTAAACATTCACAGTGCAGGGTGGAAAAAGTATGTGAACCCCTAGCCTAATGACTCCTCCAAGAGCTAATTGGAGCCAGGAGTGAGCCAACCTTGAGCCCAATCAGTGTGATATTATTGGATGTGTTGCTGAAAGCTGTCCTGCCCTTTAAAAACATACACCAGTTTTGGGTTTACTGGTTTCAAGAAGCACTGCCTGATGTGAACCATGCCTCGTAGAAAAGAGCTCTCAGAAGACCTACGATCAAGAATTGTTGACTTGCATGAAGCTGGAAAGGGTTACAAAAGTATCTCCAAAAGCCTTGATGTTCATGTGTCCACAGTAAAACAGACTGTCTACAAAAGGAGAAAGTTCAGCACTGTTGCTACTCTCCCTAGGCATGGTCGTCCTTTAAAGATGGCTGCAAGAGCACAGCGCAGAATGCTTAATGAGGTAAAGAAGAATCCTAGAGTGTCAGCTAAAGACTTACATAAATCTCTGGCACATGCTAATCTCTGGCACATTTTTGTTGACACATCTACAATAAGGAAAACATTAAACAAGAATGTAGTACATGGGAGGACACCATGGAGGAAGCCATTGCTGTCCAAAAAGAATATTGTAGCACATTTAAAGTTTGCAAAAGAGCACCTGGATGTTCCACAGCACTACTGGCAAAATATTCTGTGGACAGATGAAACCAAAATTGAGTTGTTTGGAAAAAACACACAACACTATGTGTGGAGAAATAAAGGCACAGCACACCAACATCAAAACCTCATCCCCACTGTAAAACATGGCGGAGGTAGCATCATGGTTTGTGTCTGCTTTGCTGCCTCAGGGCCTGGACGGATTGTTGTCATTGATGGAAAAATTAATTCCAGAGTTTATCAAGACATTTTGCAGGAAAACGTAAGACCATCTGTCCACCAACTTAAGCTTTGCAGAGGATGGGTGATGCAACAGGACAATGACCCAAAGCATACAAGTAATTCAACAAAAGAATGGCTTCAACAAAACAAAATACGTCTTCTGGAGTGGCCCAGTCAGAGTCCTGACCTCAACCCGATTGAAATGCTGTGGCATGAGCTCAAGAGAGCGATTCACACCAGACATCCCAAGAATATTGCTACACTGAAACAGTTTTGTGAAGAGGAGTGGTCCAAAATTACTCCAGATCGTTGTGCAGGTCTAATCTGCAACTACAGGAAACATTTGGTTGAGGTTATTGCTGCCAAAGGAGGATCAACCAGTTATTAAGTCCAAAGGTTCACATACTTTTTCCACCCTGCACTGTGAATGTTTACATGTTCTGTTCAATAAAAACATGAAAACCTATAATGTTTGTGTTGTATTATTTTAAGCAGACTGTGTTTTTCAAATTGTTGTGATTTAGATGAAGATCAGAGCACATTTTATGACCAATTCATGGAAAACTCCACGTAATCCCAAAGGGTTCACATACTTTTTCTTGCCACTGTATGTGTCTATCTGCCGGTTCATACATATCTCCTCCATATAGAGTATAATCATATTTGTGTCTGGCCATTTGGTAAGTGTATCCCTGTGTCCACAGCTGAAATGTAATGAAAATGTTTAGCTTTCTCCCTTGGGGGGAGGATATAACACGTAGCTGTAAAAAGGGAATTTCTTTGTACACTAACATAGAAAATCACACCTTGGCAGCCAGCTCGGCACCCAGAGATGGGGGACACAATCTTCAAAGACAGGAAGCACATCCTTGATCTCTAAGGGGGGTCTGGAGGGAAGAGGGACGCCTTTAGGCAATTAAAGATTAATTGACAAGCTTACTGAGCACGAGCGAGAATGGCCCTCTGGGAAATGGAGTCCAGGACACTGGGCCATTGGTGGGTGGGGGCTGGAAAGATCAGGAAGTGTATAAATTCGGAACACTGGCCATGTGCTTTGGCTGATCACTTGGGGTACCTTCTAAAGAGGACTGATCTGTCCATGTTCCTACCTCCAGGCCCCAGGAGGCACCGATGCTAGCTACTGATTATTCCGTCGTAAGTAAGGCTCTGTGATTAACCCCTTTTTCTTTCTATTTTGCTGTGTAGTGTGTAATTAATTGATTTATTCTAGTTATAATTTTTTATGTGACAAAGCACTGTGATTTTTCTATCATAAATAAACAAAAAAGTATTTAAGTTTTGACTCTGGCTGATGAAATCCACGCTAACTAAGAGATTGGGAGTATTGCTATTTGCTTTAAGCTCGGTTATATATAAGAAATTGCGTGTTGCAGTCGTCAGGAAACAGCAGGGAATTGTGGGATCTGTAGTCACTGTCCGAGTCTAGGATAGTGCGGCTGCTAAGCCCTGCGTCTCCTGTTGCGATGCGCGTAGTGTCCGTGAGGACTGGTGGCAGCGTTACTAATAGAATAAGAAAGTGAGCTCCGGGATTGTGAGAGACGTAGGTAGTACGCGCTTCAGGAGAAGGCTTGTATTGCGTTGCAATCCTGGGATCAGTATATCACGCTCTACGTGCCTGTTGTGAGAGAAAGTGTGGCCGGGACGGGTAGGTAATAGGCTTGTGCACCTATTTTTTTTTTCGGTTCGATTCGGTTCGATTTTTCAGATTTTTCAACTTTTCGATTCGGCTCGTTTCGACCGATTTCGGTTTCGATTCGATTCGGTTCGGCCCGTTTTTCGGATACATTTTTTTTTCGGAATATCGACCATTTTTCGTATTTTCGTGTCACTGTGCTTGGTTTTTGTATCGACTTTTCGTAATTTCGGAAATTTTCGTTTTTCGGAATTGCACATTTTTCGTAATATCGACCATTTTTCGTATTTTTCGGGTCATTTTGCCCATTTTTTGTATCGACTTTTCGTTTTTTCTAAAAATTTTCGTTTTTCCGAAAATTTTCGTTTTTACAAAATTTTCCTTTTTCGGAAAATTTTCGTTTTTCGGAACATCTGTTCTCCTCGTTTGACACATTTCAAGTCCATTCGAAAAATCCGAAAATATTTCGTTTCGGCTCGGAAAACGTTTCGGATCTGAAATTTTCGGATCTAAAATTTTTCGGAAATTCGGCCGCATCCGAAAACACGAATCGGGAAATTTCGTGAAAATTCCGAAATTCCGAAACCCGAAACGCACATCCCTAGTAGATAAGTGCGCGTAATTATCTGGGTCTAGGATAGATAGATAGTGCACGGCTTATCCCGGCGTCTTTGCGCAGCAGCGCGCGTAGTGGGTCGTGACAACTTCCATTCTGTATTTCCCCAAAGGCTTCTGTATTTCCCCAAAGGCAAGTTAGGTGGTATTGGACAGCTCAGAATCCTCTCCTTTCTAATGATACCAAACATGGCCATATCATCTGTAAAAAGAAAACAAACAATACCGACAAACGAGATTCTGTTTTTAAATTTTTTCCAATTTAATTTTGTTGCAAAGCAATTGCTTTGTCCATATGTCACTTATAAAATGAGCAATACCACTGCCATTACTCACCTTTTAATTTCCCACACTGGGAGCGAGGTCAGTATATTATACATAGTCATAATAGTCATAAAACATAAAACACAATCCTCCAAAATACAAGCAAAATATTTCATTTTTTTTCGAGTTTAGGTTAAAATTGCATATTTTCGCAGAAAAATTCAGTAAGAGGTTCCCATTTCAATTTTTTTAAAACAAGGATGCCTCATAGAATAAAAAAACCCACAAAGGGCTGGATGATAAAATGTGAAAACAACATTTTTATACTCTGTAAATGATTGAAATCTGAATGGAAATTTACATTTTTTGTTATAGAATTCTGATGGGACATGATGTATAGACAGAAATTACATATGTTGAAGCTGCCTAGTCTGCTGAAAATAAGGATATATAATATTTTCAGGTCCTGTAATAAAACATGACTTCAAATCACATTTTTTATCCACTTACCGCCAGGTGGGTTATGCATTAGGGAGGGGGAGAAAAATAAAAATAAAAGTAAATCCAACTGTAAGCATGTGTCTTTCCCAATACCCCCAACTTCAGCCCGTGTTAGACGAACGCAGTTATCACGTCCATGTTGCTGCACAGTTTAACGTCTGTCGTAGCATAGAATCATGATCAATAGAGACCCACACATGAAGTACGTGCGCACCGAACTGCGCATTCACCACACCCGTGGCAAATGGACGCAAGTTAGGCAAGAACGTAAAACCGCTAGACGGATGAGCAGAGTGCACCACGTCCGTTTAGCGTGCTCTGTGAGTGATGAGATGTCAGACGCAGCGCATTTGCAACGTCCAACACCTTGACGCACAAAATGGCTTTTCATATCCTTTTCAAATTTTTATAATTTTTCTTATTACTTTTATTTCCCATAGTTCCCTTTTTTCTACGTCCATCAAAAAAATGGACCGTGTGGTGTCTACAGTATCTTCCGTCAGTACGTCTGTTCGTTATGCACGCACGCAGAGTGCGCTCAGGGTGCGTTCGTCTGACTCTAGCCTTCAACCTTACTCACACAGCTCCCGTTGCAAGACGCACAGTGTAACCCGCACGGCTTAGCAAGAAGCAGATCAAAAATGCTTCTAAGTCTGAAATTACATTTTTGATGTAAACCGATTTTCACCTGTGTACCTGATAATCCGGTCCCATAGAGAATTTTCACCACTTTTACAGGTCAACGACTGACAAGGATTAGGGGCAGAATAAAATAAAACCAAAACAAGGAGCAGTGCTTTAAGTTTAAAGGGTTCTGTGTTGACTTTCTGGAAGCAGTTGTTCAGCTACTGGTATTCCATCTGAGAAATCTGGAAAGTATTCTCGAAATGCATAATGTAGGGCAAATATCTCAATCAGAACAGAAACAGAGATAATAATTAACTGAGTTAACCCATACGGTATCCCTTGAGAAAGGAAATCACAGCTGAGCTGGTGAAAAATGTGCTGCGTGGTTTTACTATCACGATGGAAATGTATTCTGAGGTGTAAAAAAATATCCCCTACCCCCTTAAAACAAAGAAAGGTGAAACTCAGGAGAATGACTGGAGAAGTGAAAATTCGAGCAGGGTTATTCAAAGAGAATCGAAAAGTCACTGCACGTTCGGTGACTTTTCGTTCTCTTCAATTCGGTGCAATTTGGCGATCCCATTTCTGCGACCCTACGGTGTATTCAGCAAGCACCACAGGACCGCCGTAATGCAGGGAAAAGTCGCTGCAAACCCGCCGAAAACTCACCGCAAAATGAGGGCGAACGCACACCGAAACCCACAAAAACATCTGGATTAACCCGCCAAAAACATCGGAGAAACCCTCGCAGGAGCCAATCACACACGGGGCAGCTGCCGGAAAAACACCAGGATTTGGCGAATTGCCTGCTTTTGGATAGCCGAATGGCCAAGAAAGGTAACCGAACGATGATTTTCAGCGTTCGGTTCCCTTTCGGCAGCCATTCGGATCTCTTTGAATTACCCTGTAAATTTCCACTCAATCTCCACCTCTAGAAACCCAACCAACCTCAGACACATTAACGCTTCCCTCACACCCCCTTTACACTTTGAGGTCCTTTCCATATCCCCACTAGACATGTGCATTCGTTTTAGTAGTAAAACGATTTAGTCCGAATTTTGGGATAATTTAGTTTTCGTATGACTCAAGAGATACGAAAATGCTCAGTACAAAAAACGAAAGAAACTAAAGAAAATGCACTACATTTTAGTTTCAGTCCTTTTTGTGATATTACATTGATGAGTGAAGGAGACCGGCAATGAAGAGCACAACATCGCAAAGCTACAGAAAAGGTTTGTATGCGTAATCCTTCCGGACCCCTACCCGAATATCTGACAGTGATAGAGCTCCAGAATACTCACTCGCAGCACAGACAGCCAGCACAGGAGAGGAAACCTTTACTTAACCCTTGCATGTCTATGACGCAGACAAGATGATAAATGCAGCTGGAGAAGGAAAACATTCAAATAAATCACACTGAAAGCTAATGACAGAGGAGGGCTGGATAGTAAAAACCCCTTTATAACAAGCAGCGCTGGCAGAAGAGAGGGACTTTATAAAACGTGTGTTATCTCCCCTCCCACTCTGCATAATAGGGGCTTTGGTCTGATACATTTTATATTATCCAGGAGCACTATCCCCCTTTCCTCATCTGTAATTC
The DNA here is from genome assembly GCA_009667805.1 of Leptobrachium leishanense. Classification (NCBI taxonomy): domain Eukaryota; kingdom Metazoa; phylum Chordata; class Amphibia; order Anura; family Megophryidae; genus Leptobrachium; species Leptobrachium leishanense. The sequence goes on along the minus strand of RXON01003935.1, from coordinate 232,606 downwards.
ACATTTTATATAAAGTCCCTCTCCTCTCCCAGTGCTGCTTGTTATAAAGGGGTTTCTACAGTATGTCTGATACTCTGTCATTATGAGCCTTCAGTGTGTTTTATTTGAATGTTTTCCCTGGATTTAAAGTGCTTTATTCTATTATAAAAATAAATTTGCACCAGTCATCTCTTCTCTGAGCTTTCAGACCGATTTACGTTAATATTTTCCCTCTGTCCGCTTTTATAATCCTGTCTAAGTAAAGGTTCCCTCTCCTGTGCTGGATAAGCATTGCATTCCGAAGTTCTGCACCTCCACATGCCAATGCAGTAGGATGTTCTATACAGAGAGGGACATTAATTAATTCAGGAGGATGTTCTATACATTATACAGAGAGGGATATTAATTAATGCAGGCGGATGTTATCTACATTATATAGAGAGGGGTATTAATTAATGCGGGAGGATGTTCTATACATTATACAGAGGAGCATTTTTTTGAGCCTTTTAAATCCAGTGGCTGTGAGCGCAGAGATCGGCTGCTTGTTACATTATCTCTCAGTCATATATATCAGGCTCAGCTGTTACAGTAACTGACTGCTGCTCATCACAGCGCTCAGAGTTTCAGTAAAACAAGGAAATAATATTGTTATAACCTCTTACATATAAAAATATTATTTACTAGTTTTACTGAAACTCTGAGTGCTGTGATGAGCAGCAGTCAGTTACTGTAACAGCTTTGCCTGACACATTGTGCTGAGAGTGAGAGATACTGTAACAAGCAGCGATCTCAGCCCTCTGAGGAGCCACTGCAATAGTAATTGTATCCGCTGGTTTTCGGATGAATGAAATTAGTTTTCATACTAAAGAACTGAAAACGAATTTCTTTAGCAACTAAATAAATTGCGTTTTAGGACTAATCCATTAGTTCAAAACAACATTTTGTGCTGTGCACATGTCTAATCCCCACCATTTCTTTAACATTAGTGCTAATGATCCTGATGACTAATAAAACTCATCTTGTCTTCCTCTACCCCAAGGACTCTAGAGTGTAAGCTCTTCCAAACAGGGCTCTCTACACCTTTTGATTCTGTTCCTATGTTTGATTTATTTTTGTCTCATTTCCTTTGGTTAGCGCTGTGGAAGCTGTTGGTGCTATATAAATAATGATAATAATATAAATATGAAACATTAATATAAAACCACATAATCTTGGCGAATTGCCTGCTCTCTGAATAGACGAATGGCCAGGAAAGGTAACCGTACTCAGAATTTCAGCGTTCGTTTACCTTTCTTCAGCAATTCGGAGCTCTTTGAATAACCCTGTCAGTCAAAATAGCCAAACCAGAAAAATTTGCCCATTTATCTCACTTTCCAAACCGGCTATTTGGTCTAGTTTGTTCTCTTCTCCTGCCAGTTCCACTGGTTTTCACCTTTCTCTGAATAACCCTATTATTCTATTTGTAAAGCCATTATGCAAGATATTTTGAGAGATTTTACTTTTTTTGACTGTTTATTGGTTCAGGCATAAACAAATACAGAATGTAGAGAGAAATCACTATACAGTGAAATAGGAGCGCTAAAGGTTAAACAAAGATCACATATATCTCAATATATATAAATGAGAAGACAAGACAAAAAGAAGGTCTATTTTTCTTTCTTTCCCTTGTTCTTATTTCTTTCAGTGGAATAATAAATCTGTTAAATGGCATCGACTTCTAAAAGAGACAAAAAGAGAATCTCATTGCATAGTATCAGTGTACACCAAAAAATCAGAAAAAAATAAGATTTTCCACTCACAAACAGGGAGTCTGCAAGACTCCAAATGTATGCCTTTAAGCCTCTTCTGGGGGCTCCACCCATCAGCAGGAAAAGAGATTCAGGAAAAGAGATTCACAATCCTTATTCTTACAGGCTTGATAGTAGCTTTGGACCGGAGGTATACTTATGATCTCGAGGAAGAAATCAATAATAGTGTAATACTGTAAATTAATTGAGAATAAAAAATCCAGAGAGGGTTACACTCACGTGTTACAGAGCCTCTATTGAAAGTGGCTCTGTATAAGCGCCTGGGACCGCTAATCAGAGGGGGTCCATCCTCGGTACTGGATTTCCGCTGGAACACAGCTCCGCCGTAGAACAGTTCAACCCAATGCACAGAGATGTGGCAAGTAGAGAGGTAATGGCAAAAATTAAAATAAAATAAAATAAAAATAAAAATAAAAATAATAATAAATAAAAATGGCCAAAATGTAAAGCAATAAAAATTTATTAAAGGACAAAACACCAAAGGAAGGAGCTGTGTTCCAGCGGAAATCCAGTACGAGGATGGACCCCCTCTGATTAGCGGTCCCAGGCGCTTATACAGAGCCACTTTCAATAGAGGCTCTGTAACACGTGAGTGTAACCCTCTCTGGATTTTTTATTCTCAATTAATTTACAGTATTACACTATTATTGATTTCTTCCTCGAGATCATAAGTATACCTCCGGTCCAAAGCTACTATCAAGCCTGTAAGAATAAGGATTGTGAATCTCTTTTCCTGAATCTCTTTTCCTGCTGATGGGTGGAGCCCCCCAGAAGAGGCTTAAAGGCATACATTTGGAGTCTTGCAGACTCCCTGTTTGTGAGTGGAAAATCTTATTTTTTTCTGATTTTTTGGTGTACACTGATACTATGCAATGAGATTCTCTTTTTGTCTCTTTTAGAAGTCGATGCCATTTAACAGATTTATTATTCCACTGAAAGAAATAAGAACAAGGGAAAGAAAGAAAAATAGACCTTCTTTTTGTCTTGTCTTCTCATTTATATATATTGAGATATATGTGATCTTTGTTTAACCTTTAGCGCTCCTATTTCACTGTATAGTGATTTCTCTCTACATTCTGGTTTTGGAGTGAAGGATACACTCAACTAGTGAGCTGCTTAAAAGTATATTGCTTTGCTATTTGATCTAACTCTATAGCGCCTTCACACTATAACCTTCGGGTTTTTCTTCATAAACAAATACAGATTTGACATTTTTAATTTTATTTTTGTTCTCTGAGCAATGTTCCTAATATTTTTATTTAGTTTTTTATTTAAATAATAAAAGTTAAGGTTTAAACAATGATTTTTTTATGTACCCATTTTTGTAGTCACATATTGTACGGTGGCTTATTTGTATATTCAGAATTCTCGAGGGTTAATTTCACTGTGGTTAATGATGGCATGCTTTACATGTAACCATTTGTCATTTTACTGATTCAGCTCTCCTAATGGGAAAGGCAGCACTCACCTAAATAAGCAAATAGGGTTCAGTGCCACCTTTCCCACTGCTGTATTGTTCGTGTTGAGGGCTGACAACCCTCTTTGGTATGCACCGCTCCCTGTCACAGGTGCTTCTTCACAGGCTCTATTTAGGCTAGGGTCAAAGGAAAGCATTTTTACACGCGAACGTAAAAAAGTCCGTCCGAACGCATTGCCGTATTTTTTCACGGAATGCGCGAAAACGGTCACGCATTTTTGTGCGTGATTTTTTACGGATCCAAACCAGGAAACTTAGGGTGTCTGGACGTTATGTTGGCCGGACATGGGCAGGGTCTGACGTCTCCAAATCACACACACACACCGCTAGTGGACGCAGCGCATTCTGTACGTCAGTACTAGCGGTTCTGTGTTCTCGAAAAAATGCGTTCATTTGCGTTGCGCAGCCGGACTTTCGTACGACCGTACTTCGTATATTGGCCGTCATTGGCCATCATTTGCTGCTAGTGCGGCCGTAATTAAGTGCGCCAGAATGCACGTTAAAAGTGCGCTGGTCTGACCCCAGCCTTAACTGTAAGGAACCGCAGCGTCACTGTTATAAAAAGGTTAAGACAGGGGCTGACTGACCCGTCGGTTACTCGAGCGCTACTCGAGGGCCCACGGGTCGGTAAGGGCCCAGTTTGCCCAGGCACAGTGGGGCCCAGCCGGTTTCCCTGTCACATGAGGGGGCGGCGCCAATGCAACGTGCGCCTGCTCCAGTAGAATGTGGGAAGCAGGGCAGGCACACTGTAGCACCTCCGCGCCGCAGAGAGAGTGCCCGCTGGAACACACATAGCTGCGGGCTGCCTGTTCCCAGAGCTGAGGGAAACCGGCGGCGCCCCACTGTGCTTGGCCAAACCGGGCCCCTACCCCAGTGCTTCCTATGAGTTATATTTCTGTGGATGATGTGCCTGCTCAAACACCCCAGCGTTCACTGTGAGTTACATTGCTGTGGATTCTGTGCCTGCTCATACACCCCAGCGTTCACTTTGAGATATATTGCTGTGGATTCTGTGCCTGCTCATACACCCCAGTGTTTCCTGTGAGGTTTATTGCTGCGGAGCTCTGTGATATGCTCATACACACAGCACATTTCAGGGAGTTTTATTGCTGTGGAGCTCTGTAATGTGCAGTGTGTCAGGATTTTACAGTATCTTTTAACCCTTTCGCAGCTGAGGCATTTCCCGCCTGTGTGCTGAGGTCATTTTTACCGGTTTCGCTCATCATGTTTAACCGATTTTGAAGCCTTATTTTATTATATGACCCAGACATATTATATATCGTTCTTTCCGGCAGACTCGGCAGATTCATAATATATTATTATTATATGTATACGTTATGTCCTGTCTGTATATTATAACAAAATATGCAATAAAATTAGAATGTTCAATAATTTACAACGTGTGTAAACCTTTTTTTTTCACATTTTAACATGCGATCGTTTGCGGTTATATTTTTTATGGGGTGCGCTTGTTAAGAAAATTAGAAATGGGGTCTCGTTACATTTTTTTTGGGAAAACTTATGCGATTTTTAACAAGCGCACCCTATACAAAAATCATTAGTGCAGCATAATTGTTTACATTATAAATTAAATGGTAACAATATTGGTGCATTAACAAAACAAATAAAATAAAAAAAAAACTTGTTTATTTTTTATTATTATTTCTTTTAAATATTTTGTTATTTTCATCTTTTATTTTTATTTTTTTTAAAAAATGTTTTACATGGTCATGTTTAGTATCGTTGGAAAGGCCATGCTCTGGCCGATCCAACGATATCATACATTAACCCCTAGCTGCCACGGATCGGGAGACAGGGGGTTCATTGGAACCCCCTATCTCCACCATTGGTGGCAGCAAGGGGTTAACTCCAAGACTGATGTCATCGCGCTATGCACGATGACGCCAGTCATCAGGGGGAGTTACCGAAAGCTTGGCCGACAATCAAGATGTCGGCCAGCCCCGGGTGAAGATCACGATCCGGTGCATTTCGACGTCGAATCGTGATCCGGCCCCCAAGGGGTTAATGCCAGGTACCGTTTGGAAGGGCAGGCTGTGCCCTTCCAAACGGTGCCTGACATTAAGCTCAGGTCCCCGGCGATCGGGAGGGAGAGAGGTCTGAAGGACCCCCCCTCCCTTTCAGGCACCTCCTCCGCACTCAATGGGGGCACCTGAAATAGATGTCATCGCGCCGCCGCGATGACATCTATTGTGCCCGCGGCAGTCCCGGAGTGCCGGGCTGATATCAAGGATGTCAGCCCGCCCCGAAGAGCACAGCGATCGGCCGGAATCCGGCCGATCGCTGGCTGCGAAGGGAGGACGCGCTCAGCCTTAGCTGTAATGAGTTGGTGATGGCTGCTGCAGCAGAGCAGTGGCCATCTCTAAGTCTGGAGGGGGCACAATGGATCCCCCAATTCGCTGTTGGGTCAAAATGGATTTTCTTCACAATTTTCAAAAAGGTTATTTTAAGAAGTTTAGAAATAAATTCTTTAGCACAATAATGTACATGTGGGTGTTGCGTTGTAGGGGGTGTTTTTTTATGGGTGTGGCCTCCTGTGGGTGCGGAACAAGGAGGCCCCATGATCTCCGATTGGACGGGGGCCCCATTAGTTGTCAGTTCGCCCCTGGGCTAAGACCAATATTACTCCAGCCTGGATATAGCCCTGGTAACACTTTTCTTATATGTTACTCTGCCTTGCTATTAACCCCTTAGGCCTTCATTCCTACACCATGTGTCTAATTAGCGGTGGCTGGTCCTCCATTAAAGGACTACACCCACTTCCAGCCAGCGCTCTATCATTGTGGCCTTTATCTTCATATAGTGAAGACTTGCCTGGAGTTGCTCCAGGAAACTGTATCCAGTCTATTCAACTACCAGATCCCTATGGCTACTCTTCAGTCACTCCTGCTGCCAAGACCCTCCTGGATTTACAGACTCTCCTTCATCTCAAGACCGTCCTGGATTTACAGACTCTCCTTCGTCTCAAAACCCTCCAAGTTTCCAAGACTCCTCTGTAATACACAGGTTTCCTTTTCTGTTTCGTGTCTTCAAGTTTTCATTGTGTTATTCATTCAAGTCACTGCACATCCCACTATCTCTATTGCTCATCAAGGACTGGTTATTATTTATACATATTCTGCCCCTTTTTGTATTCAGTTATCTAATATTTTTTTTTCCTGCAATTTCACCTCCATTTTTGTCTCATATATTTTTTCATTACTGCAACCGGGTTCTCACCATAGTCACCACAGCCAAAACCTTACATCAACCTTGAGCTGTAGCAGTGGCGTCACTAGGGTTGGTGTCACCCGGTGCAGTAACTCATGGTGTCACCCCCCCCCGAGTTTTACGGTTTCTTTTTTTAACTACTCTTACTCATAAATCAGTGCTCCCATATAACACTGCATGCTCATACACGGCGCACGTTACTGTGATGTTTATTGCTGTGGAGCTCTGTGATATGTATATATACACCACAGTTGTTAGTCCAGATGCCAAAATCACAGATATATATCACAGGAGCTCTGGGATGCAATTCTTTGAATTGCTATGATGTGCAAGTGGCCTATGCAATAATAAACAAACTAATATATATATATATGTATGTATGCGTTTTTGTCCTGATGAGGGTTCCAGACCGGAACTGAAATGTTGACGATTTTAGAAACATGAATCAATAAATTTTGGAAATTTTGGAGTGCTGGTGAATTCCTTTGACTGATTAATATATATATAATTTTTTACAACAGGCTGGAGCGTATGCAGAGAGGGCAGACACCTTACAATTCACAGAGGAGGAGGCTGCATCAATTTTGTGGAGCACGTCAAGTACAGAGTTAAGCTGCACAAAATCCAATAAAGATTTGTTCTTTGAACTTTCACGTTTAAAAAAGAAAGAGGTTGACCTAGATTTACATGGGTTATTCCTATCGGATTACCACGGGGCAAAGAGGATTCCACGGGGCTTTCGAGTACACAATATCCCGACGTTGGACAGGTCTAAACCTAAGACATGTAAAAATTGGACAGCAGTCCTCAACAAGTGCTCATTGGACTTAATGTTGGTAACTATTCAGGATGTCAAAGAAGAGCTGGAGGAGCAAAGAAATAAAATAGTCTTGTTTGAAGCTGAACATGTAGACTTCTTGGAAACAACAGAGGGACAGACCGTGGTCCATAAGGTGGTGGAAGATACACTTAAATACAAGAATGAACTAGTCAAGTTCAAAAAAGACAAATTTGAACGGGTGAAACAAGATTATTTAGATCACCGTGTGTATAAATGGCTAAGCAGTGACAACACCACCAAACCTTATAGGAAGCCCAGAAGAAGGATACGAAAACCCAACATTGTAACCATAGACACCACCTCAGGAGAATCAGTGTCTGAGGGGGACATGGGGGCGCCATCTGGGGGCCAAGGTGAGGGTCCCACAAAGGGACAGGAGGCAAAAAACTCCGGTACCACCACCAGAAGTAGGTTAAAAAATCAGGGAAACCAAGAATGTCCAGACGAGGCCAAAAAGGCAGGACACACTGGACTAAGAGACAAACCACCCATGAAGAGATGAACCCTATATTTAACTTGTCATCGAGACTTCTATCGGAGGAAGAAATAAGTGTTCTAACAAGGGGATTAACATTTGTACCTACGTCACAGCCAAAAGACCTGCAATGGAATATTGAGTTATACAAATTTGGTCGAACACTCAGGCTAACTGATTTCTATAAGGAACAACAACAATGTGCCCCCCCTTCTAAGTTTCGCGTCAAGAGCACATTTGACCCCATCCCCAATCAGGCATCCATCAAGACCTTCATGAAGGTTGTAAAGAAAGAGTCAATGGATTTAATTAAAACACACAAACTCCGGCACAGTGACACAACCAAGAAAGAATGGCAAGCTATAAGGAATCTAGCAAATGATCCATCTATAGCCATAAGAGCGGCTGATAAGGGAGGCTCTATAGTGATTCTGGATTATATACAATATGCGCAGTCTGTACACCACTTATTGGAAGACACGACCACCTATGAAAAGCTTTACGGTGACCCCATGATACGGATCCAATGGAAATTCGAGGAAAGCCTGACCAGAGGATTACAGATGAACTACATTGACATGGAATTATATAAATTTCTTATGAAACGTCATCCACGTACTCTGATTCTATACGGTATCCCCAAAATTCATAAGGACTCAGTCAATCCACCAATGCGCTCCGATAGTGTCTGCTGTAGATGGCGTTCTGGAACCTATTGCAAGGTGGCTGGATTCTCTTTTTAAGGGCCCAGTGTTAGATATTCCAACGAGTGTAAAAGACACCCAGACGTTCCTGGAGAGGATTTCCAAGATACAGGGAAATTTGGATAACATGGTTCTTGTAACTATGGATGTAAAAAGTCTCTACACAATAATACCACACGAGGCGGGAGTGGAAGCGATGCGGGAACTCCTCTGTGAATCAAGAACATACACAGGTCCACACATAGAGTTTGTGTTGGAACTCTTGATGTTATCTTTGGAAAATAACTACTTCCGGTTTGAGGAATCCTGGTACTTGCAAAAGACCGGGACTTCCATGGGGGCCTCCATGGCACCTATGTATGCTAACGCCTACATGTACCAATTTGAAAAGAGATATATTTTGCCTCAATTTGAATCACAGATCATTGAGTACATTCGATATATCGATGACATCATTATTCTATGGCGGGGCACCATTGAGGAAGCCAGGCAATTGGAAACGTATGTCAATGGATGCAACACTCCGGTGGAAGTCACCTTACAGGCCAGTGACACAAGACTTCAATTCTTGGATGTGGAGGTCTATAAAGGTGTGAACCGATTACAATATACGCTGTACTCAAAACCAACAGATCGGACCACATTATTGCATGCTTCAAGTGCACACCCAGAACACATACAAAAGTCTTTACCCTATGCCCAATTCCTAAGGGTGATCAGAAACAACTCCGACAGCAACAATTGTGAGCAACAGTTGCAACTTATGTATAGAAGATTCAGAGTGAGGGGATATTCCAAAAAGATACTGGATTCAGCATTATGGAAGGCGCAACAGCCTGATACAACCAAGAAATTGAAAGACCAGAGATTGGTCTTCCCCACTCAACATAACTCGGCATCAAAGGAATTGGTTTCCAGTATACGAAACAATTGGCGAATTATGGAACAAGATTTGTCGTTACCGGAATCATTCAAAAACAAACCCATGATATGTTACAAAAGGGGAAAGAATTTAAAAGATCTATTGGTTCGAACTGATCCAATAAAGAGCTATGAACGCCAATCAAAGGGATTCCACAATTATGGGTGTAAAAGATGTTTGGGCTGCGTCACCTGTGGGCACATGGTTCCGTCAAAGACGTTCGCTCATCCACACACAGGGAAGGTGTATAAGATTCACCAAAATATCACATGCAAAACCGAGTTTGTGGTATATAAAATACTGTGCCCCTGTGGAAAGGCTTACATCGGTAAAACGGAGTCCACCGCTATGTGAACGCATCAGGAATCATCGCTCTAATATAAGGACGGAGTACCGTGACGGAAAATCAGATAAACCTGTGGCTCGGCACTTTTTGGAGAATAATCACCCGCTATCCTCACTCAGATTTACGGCGATAGATCATATACCAATCCCCCTACGTGGAGGCAATCGAGGACAGATGCTGTTACAGAGGGAGATGATATGGATACACCGCTTACGCACTGTATCCCCCAATGGGCTTAATGAAAAGATGTCTTTTGCTATGTTTTAGTTTCCTTGGCTATTATTCAGCTATACATGACCCCCCTTCTAATATTAGTGGGGTAGCATATACAGCTGTATGGCGCAAGCGTAGTTCTTCAAATTAAGAATAGATAGAGTTGCTGCGCAGGGGGAATTATCTCCCATTTATGGCATTAATGTAAATAGACCTTTCCCAGAGTTGATGCTCAGTGGTTGTTGCGGATTGCTGTAATGATACGCTCCCGCTTGTTGAACGTGGGAAGATCAGAGAGAAGGGGGTGTTGCCCCTGGTCCTTGGTGAATGCCCGCTGTGGTGGAGTGTTTTGTGTTTGTTTTTTTGTTTCTGTTTTTAAATACACAGGCAACCGGCATGGCGCTTCCTTTACTGCCCTAAAGACGCACTTGATAGTGGTAACACAGCCTTGACACGAAAGGAGGAGTTTGTAAGTATCTAGCGTTTAGTGTTGCTATGATACTTGATGTGTATCACCTAATGAGCTCTGGGGTTGGCGCATGCGCGCAGGGAAGACGCCGATGTTGAACGCCAGGGTGTGGTGAGTTAACCCTTTGATGATTGTATGTTTTATGTGTATAAAATGGTCTTGGTAACATTGTTCACTTGTATGTCCTGATGAAAGCCTCGGAGAGAGGCTGAAACGTTGATTTTTATGGATTGAAATAAAAGAATCTTTACAGTCCTGGAGTGCCACCGTGATCTTGTGAGTTGCTACTTATATATATATATATATATATAAATATATATATATTTGAGGGTGGTGTCACCCGTGCGGGCCGCCCCCCCTTGTGATGCCACTGAGCTGCAGGGAGCTCCAGGATGGAATTCATCCCCCAGTGAGTTGATACCATAAAGTCAGTCACTAAGGTACGTTGTGTAAGACCTGTCAAAAATGGGATACATTGACCATATGACAGGCTTAAGCAACATATACTATGACCAAATCTCCATCATTTGATTCGTAAGTAAGGTGTTTAAAATTCTTCAAACGTGTGTGTGTTTTTAACAGGACCCGGGGGAAGGCTTCCCCCGGGTCCTGTTAAAAACACACACACGTTTGAAGAATTTTAAACACCTTACTTACGAATCAAATGATGGAGAATTGGTTTGAAGACCAGACTTGAACCTGTTACAGCATTCTTCCCTTCTCCCAGGTCAATCAGATCTGAAGCATTTTACTTCCTCCACAAACTTCAGCCAAAACAACATTTTGGCTCACATGGAGCCTTTATAAAGATCAATTTACATAAAAGTCAATAAGTAATATATGCCTAAAGATAAAAATACAGTATATTCTCCAATCATGTATCATGACAAGGCGGACCTCGCCAACGAAACTGGAAGTCATGTGTCGCTCTAGGTGTGATAGTCGACGAGTCTCATATGGGTGTCGTGATTAGACCGGCAATCCTCTTTCAGTTTCAGGATAGTGAGGAACACGTGAGTGAATTTGTATCTTTAGGTATATATTGTTTATTGTCTGTTTTGTAAACTGATCTTGATAAAGGCTCCACGTGAGCTGAAACGTTGGTTGTCAATTTTATGCATATTTAATAAGGAGGCCGCAGGAGGATGTATGTTCCAATCAAGTGGATTAATCTCGTAAGAGCACTCATTGAAGCCACTTCTATGGCCCCACCATTCCCAAACCACTGGCACTAATGATCCTGCTATCTAGTGCAATTCCTCTTGTCTTCCTCAACCCCAATCCCTCTAGAGTGTAAACTCCTATGAGCAGGGCCCGCTACACCTCTTGTTTCCATCCTATGTCCATTTATATGTATTTCGTTCCCTTTGGTTATTGTAAAGCGCCGCGGAAACTGTTGGCGCTATATAAATGATGATAATAATAATAATAATAATAATAATAATAATTAGGTTAGGAGGAGGGATAGGACCTGCTGCAAGAAGATACACAGGCAAAATATTGCGTAACCAGTACCTAGCGCTTGGATTACAAACTGTTAATCAGGACCCAATATCCCATAGAAAAGTAACTCCTGCACAAAGTAGGAAACGGACCTTTGAGGGCCTGTGTAGACAGAATAGAAGGAAAGGATAACTAAAGGGTTAACTGGAAAAGAAAAAGTAATATATGTGTAGCGCTCACCCCCGGAGGAGCCGCTGAATAAACCTCGGGATAGTCTCACCGCACTAGGAAATAACTATACACCAGCACTGTTGTGGATTTTTATATATTATATTCTGTACCACCTCCTTCCTGTCCTCACGCAAAGGATGATGGTAGATGTAGTTCGGTTTTTTGTCCAGCATAGTCCACAATGTCTCTGTCTCTCTCTGGTGGCAGCAATAGTTCAATGCACCAGAATACAGTGTTTTTAAAGCAGCGCTACACTCCCCCCCCCCAAACTCTTGGGTCCCTCCAAGGGAGTGTAACAGATACATAACATTGCAATATTTACATTATTCAATACATTCAGGCTCAGTAGCAGGCATATAATGAGTCAGTTATGCATTCTCAAGCTGACTCATGTCCCTGACTACCTCAGCTAGCGTAGTAGACACTTCGGGCAGCCTTCGCACAGTGGTAACAGCTTCTTCAGTGCTATGTCCCGGTGAATCATAGGTAAGTCTCTGAGGGGGCCGTATTGAACGTTTAGGCTCATATTTATCAATTTCCTCTTCAGGTGGAAGGGCCACATTTACAGGCTCAATTCTCTCTTCTACAACCGGAGCAGACACCTCTACAGAGTACGAGCCTTCCAGTGAAGGCATAGAACTATAGTCCATTGATACATCTTCTAGAATTTCAGGAGCTTCCACGGTTTCAGGAACTTCAGGTCTGAATTCTGGAGCATCAGGCCTCAGGCTACTATCATACTGATCAGAGGCCGGAATAACTTCTTCAGGCTCAGGTGGGTGCACCCAGCTCAAACACCAGTCCTCTTCCTCACTGTTTTCTTCACTTTCTCTGACAGAACGTAACCGCTGAGACCGAGTAACAGGAGCCGAACAAGGAACAGGCGGATTAGGCAAGGAAAGTTCTTCTCTAACTGGTATCCGTACCGCCTCTCTCAAAGGTAACAGATGATTTCTGTGCCAATTCTTTAGAGGCCTGGCCATTCCATCCGGACGGATTTGGTATACCGGCAGACCAGGCAGTTGCTTGCAGACAATGTAAATTTGAGAACTCCATCTATCGGGCAGTTTGTGCCTTGCAGAAACACCCAAGTTCTTTAACAAAACCCTATCGCCGGGCTGTAGGTCCTGTACCCGAACTCTCAAATCGTAATTTCTCTTGTTTCTCTGCTCTCTACCTTCTGAGGTCAAACGGGCTTGTTCAAATGCAGCAGCTAGGTTTCTCCGGAGTCTGTCCACATAATTTTTGTAGGAAGTGACAGACATCTGGTCAAGAGATAGGCCAAAAGAATAAATCAACTGGCAGTCGAGCCTCTCTTCCAAACATGAGACGATAAGGCGAGTACCCAGTTGCATCACTCTCAGTACTATTGTACGCATGCACCAGTGTTGCTATGTGAAGACTCCAACTCAGTTTCTCTTTAGCTGACAGTGTCCCCAACATATTCAGTAGAGTGCGATTAAACCTTTCTGGTTGAGTATCACCTTGGGGGTGATATGGAGAAGTTCGAGTCTTCTGAATTCCTAGTACAAGTCCTTCCATTTTAAAATCTGAGACTGAAGTCGCTTCTTCCATTCATGCGAGATGGGAGCATCTTTAGGATAGAACCATTCAGCTAGAATCTCTTTGTTCACTCCCCCTTCTAAATCGGTAGGGGAGAGAGGCATAACAGAAGCCACTTGTCCGAGGGGCATTCGTGCTTTTAGGACCCCTGGAGAATCAGATACATTACATACACTGACGTAAATTCTTCCTCTTGCCCGTTGTAAAGCTCTTGTGGAGATTATCTCAGGGATTACTTCCACTCCGGCCTCACTCTCGTGACTGGGATCAGTTTCCAGTACCACATAAGGACCCGGTTGTGATTCGTTCAACTTGGCTGAAGCCCGGAAACTCACCACTTCTCCTGATTGCAGAACCTTCTCTGTATCTCCCAATCTCCACAGACGCCACACTTCGGCCGGTGCCCTCTGTTCTTCGACCATTCGTTGATAGACTGGATGTAACATCGGATGCACTCCTCTTGTAGAACCTTCTTCCATTACTATGGGAGTCAGAAGACGCCTCACCAGATCAGTATTCGTCCCCACTATCATAGAACTTCTGTTGGCTCCTGAAGGGCAAGGACACACAATGGCTAATGCATCACAACCTACAGACTGTCCGACGACTTTGGATCTGATTTCTAACTTCACCTGTAGATTTCTATCATAGGGAAGTTTCCCAGTTCCGATGCCCCAGGTCTCAAGATCCTATAATTCCTTTAACCCTTTCGCTGCTGAGCCTTTTCCCACCTCTGTGCTGAGCTCATTTTTACCGGTTTCGCTCATCATGTTTAACCGCGTTTTGAAGCCTTATTTTAATATATGACCCAGACATATTATATATCGTTCTTTCTGGCAGACTGTGCAGATTCATAATATGTCATTATTATATGTATACGTTATGTCATGTCTGTATATTATAACAAAATATGCAATAAAATTTGAATTTTCAATAATTTACAATGTGTAAAGTGTTTTTTTAAACATTTTAAAATGCGATCGTTTGCGGTTATATTTTCTATGGGGTGCACTTGTTAAAAAAATTAGAAATGAGGAATCGTTACTTTTTTTGGGGGAAATTACGTGTTTTTTAGCAAACGCCCCCCATAGAAAAAATCGTTAGTGCAGCATCATTGTTCACATTATAATTGAAATGGGAACAATATTGTTGCACTAATAAATCTAAAAGAAAACCAAAAAACATTATTTTTTTTAAAAAAAAAAATTAAAATTTTTAATTTTTTTTTTTTTTTATTATTTTTTTTTACTTTTTAGATGGTCATGTTTGGTATCATTGGAATGGCCACGCTCTGGCCGTTCCAATGATAGTAAACATTAACCCCTAGCTGTCACGGATCGGGAGATAGGGGGTTCATTGGAACCCCTATCTCCACTATAGGTGGCAGCAAGGGGTTAATTTGAAAACTGGCGCCATCGCGCTCTGCGCGATGACGCCAGTCATTAGGGGGATATCCCGGAAGCTTGGCCGACATCCAAGATGTCGGCCAGCTCCGGGAGGGGACCGCGATACGTCGCATGTTGGCGCCATATCGCGATCCAGCCCCCTAGGGGTTAAAGACAGCCGCCGCTTGGAAGGGCAGGCTGTGCCCTTCCAGGCGGTGCCTGCCTTTAACCGCTGGCATGCACGGATGGGAAGGGTGAGAGGTCCGAAGGACCTCCCCCCCTCCCATTCAGGCACCTTCCCTGCAATGGCGGGGGGGGGGTGCCTGAAATAGACGTCATCGCGCATGCGCGATAACGCCTATCGTGCCCGCCGGGGTCCCGGAGGTTGGGCTGACATCGATGATGTCAGCCCACACGGGGGGCCGAGCGATCAGCCGGAATACCGGCTGATCGCGGGCTGCGAAGGGAGGACGCGCTCAGCGCGTCCTCCGCAGCCAAGTAGCAATGCGGTTGGACTCGCTGAGCGCGTCCACCGCATTGAAGTGGTTAAAGGTATGTGCTTCAAGTGCTTCTTGTAGAAGTCTTGATAGATCAATGTCACTTGAGCACCTAACAGAGCTTTAGTGTATACTCCCTCTACTCGGATTGGAACGATGGGAGAAGGACCTATCAGCTGGTCAGGAAACCTGTTCGTAGCCTCAGAAGGTATAGGCCCAGTTCGTTGCACTCTAACCTTCTTCCTGACCCATTGAGGTCTTGGGTGTGCATTGCTTTCCCGCAACATAGGACCGGATACTAAGGGAGTAACTCTTTCAGTCCTGGCAGACACAGCATTTGGCACGGATCTGGGCCCTCTCGGCCTTTCATTTCGGACTTGAAAATTGGAGCGGTTTTCGACAGTCGGGCGCCTAGTTTGCACCCTCACCAGGGCCCTCTGGAGTTTCCCGCTTGCAAGGTGGACAACAGTTTCTTCACGGCCTTCAGGAGTTCTTCAACCGGTTTGTTTTCGGCCCTCCATTTTGGGCACTGAGCCCTGAAATGTCCGATTTCCCCGCAGCCAAAACATTTCTTTCTCGAGAGTGTGGGCATATTCTCTTCTTGCGGCTCACTTGGAGACCGCCTGTTGGAGGCTACAGCAACCCCCTCAGTTCTGGCATCCTTAGCCGACAGCAATGTCATCAACTCTATCATTTGCGACATCTGAGTTTTCAAAGCCAGCACTTCGGTGTGTATGTCCGCTATACAGAGAGTTCCTACTTCTGCGGTGAAAACTGTGTGTGAAGCATTAGCAACCCTTTTTGCCTTAATTAAAGCCTCTTCTACTCGATAGCTTTGACCAATTTGGAATAGGTCAGTCTCTTGCGCTGGTATCTAGTCTGAAATTTCAACATTATGGGATCCAGTGGGAATGCTCCTTTGAAAATTTGATCCATCAAAGCTTTGCTTGCATGACTCGGTTCCATGCCTCCTTTTAGAATAACCTGATGGATGATTTTATCCAGCCGCCAGACATAGGTGGACAATTCTTCTCCTTCCTTTTGATAGGTGTGAGAGAACCTGTGGATAAGCTCGGCACAATCCTCCACTCCTCCGAAAATTTCCTGTAAAGCTTCTAGATACTCAGCAGCAGTGCAGCCTGGCTTGTCTCTTTTCAGATTTCTGACGACATCTGAAGCAGGAGCTCTTACGCTCTCGATCAACCTTTGTCTCTTCACGGTGTCAGCAACTTCCCATTCTTCTACAGGTTGCACTGCCTGATCTATCCAAGTGTCAAAGTCCTCTTCTCCAGCTGGCACAGGGACCTTACCGGAACAGAACCCCAACTTGCGAAATCCATAATTGGCAGACGTGGCTGAGTTTTGGGCCAACGTTTCTACCAGCTTCCCCAGAGTGGTAAAGAATGTAGCAGGAGAGAACCCTGTAGTTGGGGTAGGGTAGCATCGGGTATCTCGTCTCCTGACGTTGTTGGTCTAGTCAAGGGAACAGCCGAGGGATCATCACGTGGCGTACTTGGCTGGACCAGTCGAACTTCCACATCGTCAGTCAGCTTCACACTCGCGCCCTGAAAACACACTGGAACACCCTTTCTCCACTCAAAAAGAACATATGTGTGAGAAGTCTCTGGGTTCACTTTAACGTCCACTATGAATCATTGCTGGTCAGGTGCCAATGCTGCCACGGCCTGGCGGATCTGTTCTTCTGCCCAGGTGCCTGCAGGAATTTCCATTACTACACTCAACCTTAACTGGCCATTTTGTGCTTTACACCACTCTGCTGCTTCTTCTGGATCCATATTAACCCCTTAATTGCGGTATACTCAGAGACTGTAATCCCAGAACGAGCCCCCACGTGTAGCACTCACCCCCGGAGGAGCCGCTGAATAAACCTCGGGATAGTCTCACCGCACTAGGAAACAACTATACACCAGCACTGTTGTGGATTTTTAGATATTATATTCTTTACTGATCCCAATAAAGCTGCATATAATACGCACATTCGGTATTTGAGTATCAAGAATTCGTAATGCGGGAAAAACACGCGGCAGTAAAAGAAACTGGTTAATCCCCTCCGTTCTGGAGTGTAAGTCCTGTGAATAATAGCTCAAAAATATGTATGTGTTGTCTAGGGTACCCGGTACTGTGTTCAACTGGCCAGTGAATGAAACAAAAACAATCTTCGACTAGTCACCGTTGGGGCCCTGTGAATTTAAACAATATTGCAGTGTGCGTTTCTGTTTTGGAACTGTGGCCTGAAGGCCTCTCACCATCCGATGAACTAAACTTTCCGGCACTCGATGCCTCAATCAAAAGATCTTCTCCGATTTGCACTGGGACTCCGTGCCACTGAATCTGCTCTCTGCTTGCCAAATCTCTGCAACTGGAACAATGATCCACCGCCTGCACTCCCAATCGATCAGTGCGGTCTCTTAACTCAGGGTCCTCCCGGATCTAGCTTTTCCTCCAGACCTCTCAGCGCTGCCCAGGTAGGTCTCAACACGATTACTGTCCTGATCTCCAGCACCAGTAAGAAAGCGTCTGTACTCTGGCCTGGTTGCGATCCCTGACAGCTTCAACGTGCATCCTCCACCTTTCACTGCTCTGCTCACTCTGCCCATGCCTTGCACGAGGCTGCTGATCTCTTTCCTCTTCCTGTACCACCTCCTTCCTGTCCTCATGCAAAGCATGATGGTAGATGTACAATAAAAAACAGAAAGAATGTGAGAACAGCGCTCCCTTTCAATGAATGTTTTTTTCTGCCCTCCTCACCGTCACCAAAGTGTACAAGTAGGGCAACAAGTATCTTACTTTTATTTTGTTCCTCAGGTGTATCTGGAGGGAGAATAAATCTCAAAGTATTTCGCTTAGATTATAACGTCACACTGTTCAATATCAACCTCGAAAATATGAACAAAAGAGAGGGAAATGCAATAGTGCAGATCAATTGGTCACATAAAGTGAATGAAGTATAACCAGAGTTCAATAAAGTGGTAAACTCACACTTTTAGAGAGCTCCCTAGCTCTATTTTGTTCGCGTTACGGACTGTTTCAGGCCAGTCCGTAGGCCGAACTTCTTCTGTCGGTCAACTCCTTCTTCAGTAATAACACCCTTTATGTCTCGGGATATAGATAAGAGAAATTCTCATGGTGTGATATTTCAACTCAGGTAGGTGATAAAAAGAGCCCATAGGGGGATTGTTACTCACCCTTTTAGGGGCTACACCGAGCTCTCTTTTTCCAGAATATACCAATTGTTTCCGGCACAATTTGGAAAAGCCACCTTCCACAAAAAGGACTGCAGGATTCCCACAATATTGAGGGTAAAAGTAATAATAATTTATTAATTAAAATTTCAATCTATAATGAAAGTTTAAATAAAATAAAAAAGGGGAGCCAAACGCGTTTCGCGCATATAGCGCTTCTTCAGTGGCAACAGGGGAAAGATTGATATTACATCCCTCCTTATAATTTGTATATATATACAGGTCATGATTAAAACAGTAATTGGCTTAGTTTCGCGCCGCAAAAGGGGGAGGAGAATTCGTCCGCAGTATCCTATCGTACGTTGCAGATGAGCTCCACTTCTGGTCCTAGCCTCACCTTCCGGTCCTGGGCTCATCCTGTTCGCAGCTTCGCTGCAGACGAGCTCCACTTCCGGAACTTTAGTTGGTCGGATAATATCATCCCCTCCGTAATAGACGCGCATGCGTGAATATCGCCATAGAGTCCACCCACTTTCTGTGCCGGCGAAAGTCCACAACTTCACGAGAAAATAGCTGTCCAGCAGTGCCAACATCACTCGATCTAACCAGAAGGGTGGATGCTCATTTTTAACATGAGAAAAAGGAATTAAAGTTGGAATCAAATATAACAACAATTGGGTATCACATTTCTATAAAATACATGGCATACAATCGTTTTGGCACAATAATTCTCAAAGTACCAAAAAAGTGGCATTAATTATATATTAGATATATATAATATCTTAAAAAGACCCATATTGGATAAATGTTTCTATATTCACAAAAAATTGGCTTGAACTAAAGGAACCAGAGTGAAATTATATTGATTCTATGTTAAGGAATCCTAAAAAGGAACCTATAATAAATAAAATTCTCTAAAATCACTACAGATTTGACTTGGACACAAACTTTTTTTATTTAATTCAGCCCAATGGGTATCCTTATGGTATTGGAGATCGTAACCCATTAGGGAATGAAAACTCCCATCAGAACAGGGTCTTTACAGTCACTATAGGTCTTATGTTAGAGGGAGAAGGAGAGAGAGAGAAGGCGGAAAAAAAAAAATTATTAAAGAAAATTACACATTTCTAAATCTTTATTTAAACCTCTAGGGATTAAGGTGTCAAAACGAAAGATCAATTTCATTTCTTCTTGATTGATCTTTTTCATAAAATCTCCACCCCTCCAATCTCTCTCAACCTTACGTAAAGCAAGAAAAGTTAGGCCTTCAGGGGAACTATTATGTACAAGAAAAAAGTGGAACGACACCGTATGTTTGTCAAAACCTCGTTGGATGTTACGTATATGTTCTTGGATTCTTACATGAAGTGGTCTGGTGGTCCTACCGATATATAATTTTCCACAAGGACATATTAAAACATAAATTACATTGGTGGAATAACATGAGATGACCTGTTTGATTTTAAATGTGTCTTTGGTATCGAACACAGGGCAAAATTTTCTACTTAGCTTTAATTTCTTACACGCGGAACATGTACCGCATCGATAATAGCCCTCCTTAACTGTTATCGTTTTGAACTTATTTTCATGCCGAGTATGACTTCTAACTATTTTTTGTTTAATCGTTTTGGCGCCCCTATTAATAATCTTTGGCTTTTCCCCAATATTCCCTGGAGGATCGGATCCTTTTGTAACATATGCCAATACTTAAGTATTGTCTGATTAATATTACGTGTCTGGCTATTGTAGTTATAAATAAAAGGAATAGAGAAGTTTTCTTTTTCTTCATAATTTCTATACTGGATCAAAGCATTTCTGTCTTTGCCTTGAATGCCTTTTAAAACATCTAGTAGGCCTTCCTTTTTATAGCCCTTATTCTTAAAATCACTCATCAATTTGTCTGCTTGAGAATCAAACGTTTCTCTTTCTGTACAATTCCTCCTGAGTCTCGTAAGTTGACTTTTATGGGCGCTTTTTAACCAAGCTGGAGCATGACAGCTTGTAGCCTCTATATAATTGTTGACATCTACGGGTTTGAAGAAGGTCTTTGTCTTGATATTACCTTCCTCAACATATAAAGTCAAATCTAGGAAATTGATCATTTTATCGCTATATTGGAGCTCTAATTTGATCCCCCAATCATTTTCATTCAGCGAATTGTGAAATTTCTTCAGACTTTCTTCGTTTTCCCTCCAAATGAAGAAAAGATCGTCTATGTATCTTTTGTAGAGGACCAGGTTTTGCGCCCAGCCACCCGAAACCCCCGACCACTGGGACTCCCAGTGTGCCATAAAGAGGTTCGCATAGCTGGGCGCAAAACGGGTCCCCATAGATGTCCCCGTAAGTTGTAAATAGAACTGATCATTAAATGAAAAATAGTTATTCTGGAAATAGTTATACCCTCCAGAATAAAGTTTGCCTGCTCTATAGGGTAAGAAGAATATTGTTCTAAATGGTGACGGACTGCCTCACAACCCTTAGTGTGTGGTATTATACTGTATAAGGATTGTACGTCACATGTAACAAGCAGAAAATCTGATTCCCATTGAAAATTTTCTAGAATTTGTAGAAGACTCATAGTGTCTTTTAGATAGGATGTAGTCGATTTGACCATAGGTTGAAGAAGGATGTCTAGATATTGTGACAAATGGCTAGTGACTGATTGAATACCCGATATAATAGGTCTCCCAGGCGGATGCACTGGATCCTTATGAATCTTTGGAAGGAGATAAAGTACAGGGATCTTAGGGAAGGGGGGGTTAAGATATTTTAATTCTTGTTGGTTCAAAATCCCCGCATCACTTCCTTTATTAAGGAGATTAAGCAGCTCCTGTTTAACCCTTAGGGTGGGGTTAGATGGTAATATACAATATGTGGTGTTATCATTCAATTGTCTAAGAGCCTCTTGGTCATATAGTTTCTTATCCATTATAACTATTCCCCCACCCTTGTCTGCCGGCTTTATAATGATTGTTGAATCATTTGTTAGATTCAACAAAGCATTTTTTTCATCCTTAGAGAGATTTGGTAATATGTTCTTTGAGTGAATTTTATTAATATCGGCCATAACCATGTATTCAAAAATCCTCATTTCCTCTGAGATCATATTCCGTGGGAAAAAGGAGGAGCCCTCCTTTAATCCTGAAAGAATAAATTGTGATTGGACTACCTCTCTTTCAATGGGGTTTTTTAGAAAGAACTTTTTTAGACACATCTTTCTTTGGAATTTTTTTAGATCAATAAATATACTGAACTTGTCTACCTTCGTATTAGGGGCAAATTTTAAACCCCTACCAAGGGCTTTAATCTCATGTTCGCTTAAGTCTCGACTACTAAGGTTAAATATACCTCTTTTATCAGATGTCACCTCTCGTTTTATTTTTTTGTTATTAAGTCTTCTTATTTCTTTCCTTTCTTTTTGAGGCCTTCCTCCCCTAGTCCCCCATTTGGGTTTTCCCATCCCTTTTTGCATGGTATAGCTCCTAGTTGGCTAATAATTTTTATAGAAGGTTCCAGGGGCATATTGGTAAGCTTTAGTTGTTTTGTGGCCATTGGGCGGAATTGAAAAGGAGGTTCCTTAGTCAGTTTCTGTAGTGCCACACTATTACCGGCAGAAGGATATTTTAAAAGTGGCTTACCCTTATTCCAAGGAGATTTCCACGCATATTCAGAGGGACTCATGGCAGATCCATAACTATCTTCTAGAGTATTGAGAATAAAATTGGACACTAAGGTATTGGAGGTTGGGTTAGTCATGATAATATCTGGATCTAAAATAATCTTTTCCATTCATTCTTGAGCTTGTCTCAGCACCGGAGAAAGTTCACCTAATGATTCATCCTGACATGAGCCCGAAAGATCAATTTCAGGCTCTTTGCCAGGATCCATCCCTCTAGGGCAATACCGAATTGGGTGATCTGTCCTAATTTGTTCTTCTAGAAGCACATTTTTAAGTACATCCTCTTCTCCTTTTTTACGAGGAAAAGTATCTTGTGGTTGTTCCGTCGGGCACCCAAACCGAACTTTAGCAAATCTAGAGGTCTTTTTAGGAATTACACTTTTATTTCTCTGCTCTGGAGATTTGACCTGTCTTCGACTTCGGATTGGGGTCAAATTAGGGTTGCCCTTAGGGGTAGAACTATAGAACCTCTTATTTGTGTTGTGTCTAGAATATGTGTTATGTCGATTATTACGATTGGATCCCCGAGATCCATCATTCCATTGGTTGGAATATTGATAGCTCCTAGGGCCCAAGGGTTTAGGGGCATAAACATATTTCTGTTTGATTTTACCACTTCTATAGTCTTCTATATCTCTCATATATTTCTTTTTTTTAACTTCTATTACATCCTGTGATATTTTATCCAGATTATCTTTTAATTCCTGAATTAATTCATCAAAGTAGGTTTTATCTGTATTAGACTTTAGCTCATCTATTAAGTTCTGGATATCTCCATCCATATTCTGAAGTGTCTCGTTTCTAAATTGAATGATATATTTCATAGTTGTACTTGCAAAATCCTCCATCATCTGGATCCAACCATCCATAAAATTTGAATTATCTCTATCTGTGGAGGGCAGTTTGAAAAATCTTAAACCTCTTGGCGAGATTTTTTCTTTTAGATATTTTTCTAAGGAAATCACTTCCCATTTAAACTTAATTTCTTTAGTAAGGATTTTCTCCAGGGATTGGGCTAAATCCTGACTATTAGGTGTCTGGACAACGACTTTATCCGCAGAATAGTCACCAAAAATTTCATCAATATTACGTCCTATATTGCTTCTATATTCAGTGTCATCTTAGCAGCCAAACAAACAGTAGGGAAAAAGCAAATAATCAGATAAAGATCGGATCTGGATGTATATACGGCGCTTAGATAGTTTTGGGGATCGCTACATGTTCTCACGGGTGTGATGTTCCCTTCACCTCAAAAAGATAAACAATAAAAAACAGAAAGAATGTGAGAACAGCGCTCCCTTTCAATGAATGTTTTTTGTGCCCTCCTCACCATCACCAAAGTGTACAAGTAGGGCAACAAGTATCTTACTTTTATTTTGTTCCTCAGGTGTATCTGGAGGGAGAATAAATCTCAAAGTATTTCGCTTAGATTATAACGTCACACTGTTCACCTCCCTAGAGGTTTAAATAAAGATTTTGAAATGTGTCATTTTCTTTAATAATTATTTTTTTTTCCGCCTTCTCTCTCCTTCTCCCTCTAACATAAGACCTATAGTGACTGTAAAGACCCTGTTCTGATGGGAGTTTTCGTTCCCTAATGGGTTACGATCTCCAATACTATAAGGATACCCATTGGGCTGAATTAAATAAAAAAATTTTTTGCGTCCAAGTCAAATCTGTAGTGATTTTAGAGAATTTTATTTATTATAGGTTCCTTTTTAGGATTCCTTAACATAGAATCAATATAATTTCACTCTGGTTCCTTTAGTTCAAGCCAATTTTTAGTGAATATAGAAACTTTTATCCAATATGGGTCTTTTTAAGATATTATATATATCTAATATATAATTAAGGCCACTTCTTTGGTCTTTTGAGAATTATTGTGCCAAAACGATTGTATGCCATGTATTTTATAGAAATGTGATACCCAATTGTTGTTATATTTAATTCCAACTTTAATTCCTTTTCTCATGTTTGAGCATGTAAAAAATGAGCATTAGCCCTGGTTGGTGAGTGATGTTGGCACTTGCTGGCTCAGCTATTTTCTCGTGAAGTTGTGGACTTTCGCCGGCACAGAAAGTGGGTGGACTCTATGGCGATATTCACGCATGCGCGTCTATTACGGAGGGCATGATATTATCCGACCAACTAAAGTTCCGGAAGTGGAGCTCGTCTGCAGCGAAGCTGTGAACAGGATGAGCCCAGGACCGGAAGGTGAGGCTAGGACCGGAAGTGGAGCTCATCTGCAAAGTACGATAGGATACTGCGGACGAATTCTCCTCCCCCTTTTTCGGCGCAAAACTAAGCCAATTACTGTTTTAATCATGACCTGTATATATATACAAATTATAAGGAGGGATGTAATATCAATCTTTCCCCTGTTGCCACTGAAGAAGCGCTATATGCGCGAAATGCGTTTGGCTCCCCTTTTTTATTTTATTTAAACTTTCATTATAGATTGAAATTTTAATTAATAAATTATTATTACTTTTACCCTGAATATTGTGGGAATCCTGCAGTCCTTTTTGTGGAAGGTGGCTTTTCCAAATTGTGCCGGAAACAATTGGTATATTCTGGAACCCGAGAGCTCGGTGTAGCCCCTAAAAGGGTGAGTAACATTCCCCCTTTGGGCTCTTTTTATCACCTACCTGAGTTGAGATATCACACATGAGAATTTCTCTATCTATATCCCGAGACATAAAGGGTGTTTATTAACTGAAGAAGGAGTTGACCGACAGAAGAAGTTCGGCCGACGGACTGGCCTGAAACAGTCCGTAACGCAAACAAAATAGAGCTAGGGAGCGCTCTAAAAGTGTGAGTTTACCACTTTATTGAACTCTGGTTATACTTCATTCACTTTATGTGACCAATTGATCTGCACTATTGCATTTCCCTCTCTTTTGTTCATATTTTCGAGGTCGATATTGAACAGTGTGACGTTATATCTAAGCAAAATACTTTGAGATTTATTCTACCTCCAGATACACCTGAGGAACAAAATAAAAGTAAGATACTTGTTGCCCTACTTGTACACTTTGGTGATGGTGAGGAGGGCACAAAAAAACATTCATTGAAAGGGAGCGCTGTTCTCACATTCTTTCTGTTTTTTATTGTTTATCTTTTTGAGGTGAAGGGAACATCACACCCGTGAGAACGTGTAGCGATCCCCAAAACTATCTAAGCGCCGTATATACATCCAGATCCAATCTTTATGATGGTAGATGTAGTTCGGTTTTTTGTCCAGCATAGTCCACAATGTCTCTGTCTCTCTTTGGTGGCAGCAATGGTTCAATGCACCAGAATACAGTGTTTTTAAAGCAGCACTACATATATATAACCAAGTGTCTTGCCAAAAAATGATGCGGTTATATCCCCACCTATTTACTTAGTCAGACATAATATATAAGAAAGCAAGGTAATATGTGGTACCTTGGAAGAAGGTGCTCAAAAATTAGAGGGTAACTAAGTCAACACATTTCGCCAATTGTGGATATCTGCATCCTCAGGACAGTAGTCCTTCATACAGGTATATCAGAGCGGGAGCGACTCTGCTGCCTCCCTTACTCCGACCACTGAACCTCTCGCTTGGTATTGCCTTTATGCCCAGACATCAGCACAAAGCTTGATGTATGGCAGTGGCGACTCTGGGAATAATATATAGGGGGGCACATAAGATACTACAGTCAAAACTGGGGGAGCACTAATAATTTTCGCCACTAAATCATACCACTGAAAAAAACCTAAATAAAGAAGATTCCTAAATCCCACAGTAATGTGGTGCGATGATACCTTTCAGGGCTATTCGAAGAGAGAAGATCTGGTCCCGAAATGTAACCGGACATTGAAATTCAGTGTATTATTATTATTATTATTATTCTTTATTTATAAAGTGCCAGCATATTCCGCAGCGCTGTACAATAAGCACAGTATAGACAGGGTTACAATACATTGAACAACATTTAACAAACAGTACAGGAGGAGATGAGGGCCCTATTCCTGTAGGAACTCACAATCTAGGAGGGTTGGGGTTGGAAACAGGAGGAGAGGACTGTAAGGTGAGAGTGATTGATGGTTGTGTCAGTGAGTTGGGTGGTAGGCTTCCCTAAATAGGAATGTTTTAAGGGAGCGATTGAAGGAAGAGAAGTTAGGGGAAAGTCTGACAGTAAGAGGGAGAGCGTTCCAGAGAGTGGGGGCTGCGCGTGAGAAATCCTGCAGTCTATCATGGGAAGAGGTGATGCGGGGAGAAGCTAGGCGCAGGTCACTGTTTGACCTTAGGGAGCGGGCTGGGGTGTATTTGGTGATTAGTGAGGACAGGTAGTGGGGCGCTGAGTTAGTGAGGGTTTTGTAGGTAAGGATAAGGATTTTGAACTTAATTCTGCAGTGGATGGGGAGCCAGTGAAGGGACTCGCAGAGGGGAGCGGCAGAAACAGAGCGGCGGGTGAGGTGAATTAACCTGGCGGAGGCGTTCAGGATGGATTGTAGGGGGGAGAGGCGGGACAGAGGGAGGCCAGATAAGAGATTATTGCAATAGTTGAGTCGGGAGATTACCAGGGCGTGTAGGGTTACCTTTCCTGGCCAATTGGCTATTCTGAAAGCAGGCAGTTTGCCAAATGTTGGCAAATTGCCGGCACGTACGGTGCCTATTCGAAGGCAGTGAAATCCCCCATACCTGTGGGATTTAATTGTTGAGGTATATCGCCCTCAGAGACCAAAGAGGAGATGTCTCCAATATCATGCATTGTATATAGGAGACATTTGAAACGATAATTTAGATGGATTTGCGTCATTTACATAGGTGGATCCTTGTCAGGATTATAAAGTTTCTAGAATAGAAGCAATGCTCGTCTATTCAGAGAACACCGAACAGCAGTGAAAAGTTGCCGAAGTGGTTTCATTCGACAGGTTTATTCAGAATTGTTTATTGAGAATCCCATAGGCTTCAATGTTAAAAATATTCTTTTTTTAATTCAATATCTAATAAACCGTTTATTATTTTATTCTGCTGTAAAAGTCTCTTTATTTTTAAAATTTTTTGGATCTTTTAGGAATTTTTGCGATTTTTTTCGGTTAAATTTTTTTTCCGTTTTTTTTTAAATAGTTTTTTCATTTTTATGTAACAGCCCTTTTTATTATCATTCATTGGATCTTATATGTAAATTCCAGACATTTTTGTCCAGTAGTTTTTTTGCAAACAGAGTTTACAATTTCAAACTTTCAAGCAAACTGTTTTTTTTTTTTTCACTGAAAGGACTGAACAAAAGAGTTCAGGAAAAAAGTACCGGTAAAGCACCGTATGAGGCTCTAGAGGAACCCTACAGAATTAATACATTTTATTGATATGAACCACACAACGTTACAAACTTAATATTCAAATAACAGAGACACACATCTAAAAACACATATCTAGTGTAAATATGGTAGCGATAATGTTACAATACTGGTAGACTGGGAAGTGGTACACTGTGATACACTTGTGATAATTGCAGTCCCTCCCGCGAAATATCTCTGGGGTACTTGTAGTATTGAAAGTGATCACCACTCTCTATCAAATACAAACTGAACAACCTGACTGACTGTACCACGAAAATAGGTAATTCGACAATTAGATAGTGATGAACCATTCAAATATACTTGCTATATGCTTTTCAGTCAATGGGTTATAAAAACTCCCAGGCTGTTAGAGGGCCCTGAATCTGGATAGTAAATTATAGATGTTTACACCTTCGCCATATATCAATGTGGTTGCAACCATACGGTTAGTATAAAATACGTCAGATAATTAGCACAAAGATAGAAATTATGTAAACATATATCATGATTCGACTGCAAGATTTTATGGCACGCAAAAAGATGCTGAGGACCTACGTCTTGATTATCAAGATAGTAAAATTACAACCAATAAAGCAGGTTTAAACAAGGGAAAGACCTCACTCTTATTTCCTTAATTGTTGAGGTATATCGCCCTCAGAGACCAAAGAGGAGATGTCTCCAATATCATGCATTGTATATAGGAGATATTTGAAACGATAATTTAGATGGATTTGCGTCATTTACATAGGTGGATCCTTGTCAGGATTATAAAGTTTCTAGTATAGATGTATACACAGAGTAACAATTATATACAGTGAGAAATTAGGAATAGCAATATTACAATGATAAAATTTCTCCGCTTGTTACAAAAACAGGATTACTCCATTCATCATCGACCGGGTATCCCACCCTTCAAAAGTGGATCCTTATATCATTGGCATAGATATACATCAGGTATTTAGGGTGCATAAATCATATTTGGAATCACAAGAAAAAGATTTTTTTGTTTTTTGTGTTTGCAGCATGCGAAATACGCCAGAGTTATTTCATCTCAGTTAATCAGTTCTCAGAGTTGCAAAGTTATTTCATCTCAGTTTATCAATTTATCAGACACCAACATGGGGATTTACCCCGACAAACTGTTAAAACATATTAGTCAATAGCTCACCGCGTTTCAAAAGCTTATGCTTTCTTCATCAGGAGAGAATTATTGTGAAACCCTCTCAATTCCTTACTTATCAGATAAAATTAAATTAGATCGCCATCAGACACCAACCCTCTCGAGAGGGTTTCACAATAATTCTCTCCTGATGAAGAAAGCATAAGCTTTTGAAACACGGTGAGCTATTGACTAATATGTTTTAACAGTTTGTCGGGGTAAATCCCCATGTTGGTGTCTGATGAATTTATAAACTGAGATGAAATAACTTTGCAACTCTGAGAACTGATTAACTGAGATGAAATAACTCTGGCGTATTTCGCATGCTGCAAACACAAAAAACAAAAAAATCTTTTTCTTGTGATTCCAAATATGATTTATGCACCCTAAATACCTGATGTGTATCTATGCCAATGATATAAGGATCCACTTTTGAAGGGTGGGATACCCGGTCGATGATGAATGGAGTAATCCTGTTTTTGTAACAAGCGGAGAAATGTTATCATTGTAATATTGCTATTCCTATTTTCTCGCTGTATATAATTGTTACTCTGTGTATACATCTATACTAGAAACTTTATAATCCTGACAAGGATCCACCTATGTAAATGACGCAAATCCATCTAAATTATCGTTTCAAATATCTCCTATATACAATGCATGATATTGGAGACATCTCCTCTTTGGTCTCTGAGGGCGATATACCTGAACAATTAAGGAAATAAGAGTGAGGTCTTTCCCTTGTTTAAACCTGCTTTATTGGTTGTAATTTTACTATCTTGATAATCAAGACGTAGGTCCTCAGCATCTTTTTGCGCGCCATAAAATCTTGCGGTCGAATCATGATATATGTTTACATAAATTCTATCTTTGTGCTAATTATCTGACGTATTTTATACTAACCGTATGGTTGCAACCACATTGATATATGGCGAAGGTGTAAACATCTATAATTTACTATCCAGATTCAGGGCCCTCTAACAGCCTGGGAGGTTTTATAACCCATTGACTGAAAAGCATATAGCAAGTATATTTGAATGGTTCATCACTATCTAATTGTCGAATTACCTATTTTCGTGGTACAGTCAGTCAGGTTGTTCAGTTTGTATTTGATAGAGAGTGGTGATCACTTTCAATACTACAAGTACCCCAGAGATATTTCGCGGGAGGGACTGCAATTATCACAAGTGTATCACAGTGTACAACTTCCCAGTCTACCAGTATTGTAACATTATCGCTACCATATTTACACTAGATATGTCTTTTTAGATGTGTGTCTCTGTTATTTGAATATTAAGTTTGTAACGTTGTGTGGTTCATATCAATAAAATGTATTAATTCTGTAGGGTTCCTCTAGAGCCTCATACGGTGCTTTAATGGTACTTTTTTCCTGAACTCTTTTGTTCAGTTCTTTCAGTGTATACTATTTCTAAGGTTTAATCCTTATTAGAAGTACCCATTGGCCTCAACCTTTTTTTGTTTTTGTTTTCTGGTCTTTTTTTTTTTACCCCGTTCATCTGCGCTGTGATCGGGTTGCTCGGATTTTTCCCGTGTGTTCGGCTTGGTTTTTGCAGCGGTTTCTGTAGGTGTACGGTCGAGTGTTCGGCGAGTGTTCTGTGGGTTGGCGGCGAGTATTCCCTGCACTATGGGGGCCCTGCAGTGCTTGCTGAATACACCGCAGGGTCGGTGAACTAGGAATCGCCCCGAAGTGCGGGGAACGAAAAGTCACCGAACGTGCAGTTACTTTTCGGATCTTTCTGAATAACCCTGATAATGTTGTATTAACCTGATACATAAATTCTATATTTTATTCGCTGCAATTCGGTGTTTTTTGCCGATGTCTGATAACTGATATCTGATAAGCCACCAGGAGACCGCTGAACTGTTCCAAAAAAAGCCGACAATCCGCAGAACACATCACCGACCAGCCACTGCAAAAAGCCAACAAGCCGATGAAAGGTGTAAAAATAAAAACAAAAAACAACAACAGGCACTAAAAACTGCTTGCAAAAAAACTACTGCACAAAAATGCCTGATAATTACATACATTGTATAAGGTACTATGACTAATAATAAAAAGGTTAGAGAAAAAGAAAAAAAATAATTGGAAAAAAAAGTTGCCTGAACAATCCTAATTAAATACAGAGACTTTTTGCTGCAAATTCAAAGAATAAATGGTTTAATAAATATTTCATGAAAAAGGGAATATTTTTATCATTGAAACCTATGGGATTTGCCTGATTAAGCCTGCTGAATGAAGGCACCTAACATCAGGGCATTTCACTGCCATTTCTCTGCTGTTCGGTGTTCGCTGAATAGATTAACCATTGCTTCTCTCTAGGGGATTTCACTGCTGTTGAACAGGCACCGTATTTCACTGGGAATTAGCCAATATTTGGCAAATTGCCAGCTTTTGAATAGCTGAATGTCCACAAAATTGCTCCGTACAGGGAAATTCACTGTATGGTGCAATTTCAGGGCCAGTTGGGCTCTCTCTGAATAACCCTGTATATCTACCCTGATAGCATGAAAACAGTAGATTACAGTCTGCCATAAAAGTATCCAGGTGCAAACAGTCTGAGAAATTAACCCTTTTGTAAATCCAGACCTGATGAAAATTACAGAAAATGGAACCCCAAATCTGTCACAGACAACATCTAACCTTTTTATTATGGAGATTTTGCATCAACTATTGGCAGATACTAGTTATATATATGTTATGGTTAAAGCCCGAAGTGTGGTTTATCCTAGGATTACTCGGGTAATTCTGACATTACCCAGGCGTCATTAGCAAAAATCCAAAGTGAAATGAAATGTCGGACTTTACCCGGGTAATCTGCAAAGTATCCAGAGGCCTCTGGGTACTCCGGTTTTCTGCTCTGTTTTAACCAGGTAATTCGCACATTTCCCTAGCGTTGTTGGAAAAAGTGTGATGTGCAACGAAATATCAGACTTGATCTGGGTCATCTGCAAAATATCCAAACGCATCTGGGTTCTCCGCTTTTCTTGGGTTTTTATCAGGTTACAGTTGACTGAATTTCAGGGATTACCCAGATAAAGCTGCAAACTATTATCTGACTGATAACAAAATTGTGTTTTTTGTTATTTTTAATGAAATTGTATCCACAGTGACAAACCACACTAAATAACTGTCATGTTACTCTGTGTGTTAATTGTCTGAAAATTAATTTATGAAGATAAAGATATTATATAAAGAGTAACCTGATGGTTATTATGTTTTATAAATGATATATAAGCACAAAGTCACCAAAGTCACCAACGACCTCCTAATTGCTAAAAACACGGCCACTATTCTATTCTCATCCTGCTTGACCTCTCGGCTGCTTTTGACACTGTTGACCACCCCCTCCTTCTACAGACCCTCAACTCTCTGGGTCTCGGTGACACTGCACTTGCTTGGGTTGACTCCTATTTATCCAACAGGTCCTTCTGTGTGTCCTTTGCTGGTAACTCCTCCTCTTCATTGCCTCTATCTGTTGGTGTACCTCAAGGCTCTGTCCTTGGTCCTCTGCTCTTTTCCATCTACACCTCCTCCCTGGGCAAAATCATCAACAGCTTTGGCTTTAATTACCACCTCTACGCTGATGATACTCAGATCTACCTCTCTACCCCTGATCTCTCTCCCCATGTCCTTTCAAAAGTCAGTGACTGTTATCTGGCATCTCCTCCTGGATGGCCTCCCACCACCTAAAGATCAACATGTCAAAGACTGAGCTCCTACTTATTCCTCCCTCCAATGCCTCCCCACCTCCTGACTTCTCTATCACGGTAGAGGGTATCACCATCTCCCCATCAAACCAAGTTCGCTGTCTTGGAGTTACACTTGACTCTGCTCTTTCCTTCATCCCCCACATCAAGTCTCTTTCCTCCTCCTGCCGATACCAACTGCGTAATATTTCCAGAATTCGGCCATTTCTTACCGCTGTCACCACAAAACAACTCATACACGCCCTGGTAATCTCCCGACTCAACTATTGCAATAATCTCTTATCTGGCCTCCCTCTGTCCCGCCTCTCCCCCCTACAATCCATCCTGAACGCTTCCGCCAGGTTAATTCACCTCACCCGCCGCTCTGTTTCTGCCGCTCCCCTCTGCGAGTCCCTTCACTGGTTCCACATCCACTGCAGAATTAAGTTCAAAATCCTTATCCTTACTTACAAAACGCTCACTAACTCAGCTCCCCACTACCTGTCCTCACTAATCACCAAATACACCCCAGCCCGCTCCCTAAGGTCAAACAGTGACCTGCGCCTAGCTTCTCCCCGCATCACCTCTTCCCATGATAGACCTCAGGATTTCTCACGCGCAGCCCCCACTCTCTGGAACGCTCTCCCTCGTACTGTCAGACTTTCCCCTAACTTCTATTCCTTCAAACGCTCCCTTAAAACGTTCCTATTTAGGGAAGCCTACCACCCAACTCACTGACGCAACCATCAATCACTCTCACCTTACAGTCCTCTCCTCCTGTTTCCAACCCCAACCCTCCTAAATTGTGAGTTCCTACGGGAATAGTGCCCTCATCTCCTCCTGTACTGTTTGTCAAATGTTGTTCAATGTATTGTAACCCTGTCTATACTGTGCTTATTGTACAGCGCTGTGGAATATGCTGGCGCTTTATAAATAAAGAATAATAATAAATAATAATAATATGACACATAATAAAGATCATGTAACTCTTTAACATTCATATAAGATACATATCCTGTTACTCTGTATATTCATTATATCCGCAATACATTTTAATGTTTGTCTTTTAACATTTTCATTTATAATAGCCATAGATTATAGCAAAATTCACTGTTACCCAAGTGGGGTTGGATGCTCTGCAGATTACCCAGGTGAAGCTATAGTCCTCAGATTACCCGGGTGAAGCTTCAGACTTGCATATTATCCGGGTAAAGTGTGATTTTTTTCAGCTCTTCCAAACTGTTACCCAAGGGCAGTTGGTTAATTCTAAAATTACCCGGGTAAAGTCTGAATTTTTTTTTTTTGCAGCTTTACCCTGCGGTTTTGGGTAATGTCAGGGCTACCCGGGTAATCCTATGATTAACTGCACCTCGGGCTTTACCCATAACATATACTCTATACGCATGCACTCTTACTGATCTTAGACGTTTTTTCTTCTTTTTGGGATGGAAAATTCTTTTTAAGAGAAATAGGTATGCAAATGTTAAACAAGACAACTCATCTACAAGTTACTCTTAATTGAGCATCTCTCCAGTAAGTGTCCTTGGGCAAGACACCTAACGGTACATACTTGCCACCCAGGTCATACTTGAAAATGAGAGAAATCTCAATGTATCCTTCCTGGTAAAATACTTTCTCAAAAAAAAAAATTGTTTGAAAACCATAAGGATTTCATGCCCCTTGTACAATATCACCTTTAACGTACACTTGTATAAATGAAAAAGTGTACAATATTGAGTAATTTGTTAATTTAAAAACTTAAGTAGAATTAAATATTAAACAGAGCTCAAAGTAATAATATACAGTTGCAAGTATTTATAAAGCACTAACAAGTTCTGTAGGGTTGTACAATGGCTGATACAGAAGGGGTTATTCAGAGCGCACCAAACCAAATTCCCCGACCCTGCGGTGGATTCATCGCAGGGCCCCCAAAGTGCAGGGATGATCCGACAAAAAAATGCCGGATTGAAAATAAAAACCGATGCAAAACCACCGAAATTATCGGATCCGATAAGCCACCGGAAACCCACTGGAAAACATCGGATCTGATCCGATAAGCTGCCAAAAAGTCGAACGCATCTGAAAAAAAGCCACCTCTCTGACAAACAGCACCGGAAAAAGCTGACAAGTCAAGGAACGGGGTAAAAACCCCAAAACAACTGCAACTTTTACAATTTTAAACACTGTTTGCAAAAACCTTTTGGATGAGAATGTCTGGAATTAAGATACAAGGTCCTAGGAATCATAATAAAAAGGTCTGTTACAGAAAAAGACAAACTCTATTATAAAAAAAAAACTCAGGAATTTTTTTTGCTGAAAAAATGCCTACAAAATCCTGAAAAAATAAATAAAAATCTTTTTGCTGCAGATTAAAAGAATAAACTGTTCAATAGATATTGAGTAAAAACGGGATTTTTTTTTACATTGCAACGTATGGGATTCGCCTGAATAAACCTGCCGAATGAAACAAACGAACATCAGGGCATTTCACTGACATTTCACTGCTGGTCGGTGTTCTCTGAATAGATTAACCATTGCTTCTCCATGGGGATTTCACTGCTGTCAAAGACCACTGTATTTTGCTGGCAATTCGCCAATATTTATTCAAATAATATTCGCCAAAATCTACGGTAGGGGAATCGTGGAGTCAGCATAAATAAAAAAAGTAGTAATTATATTGCTATATACCCACACCAAAAAGTATATCTTTTTTCAAAATACACATGGTGCAAGTGTGTCTTTTCGGGATTAGCATGTACACTGGTGTAGCCCGAAAATTAAATAATAATGTGAATTAATTTTCACTGTGTAAATGAAATCAATTGCCATGTTTGTATTCCTATTAGTATTCACTAGCTACTAATGGAACGTGTATATAATATAACATGAGCTCACTATCTGGCAGGCGTCATGTCTATTATTCTTACCTTGATGAGGTTTCTCTCTCTTTGCTCTGTTCAGAAATACTGCCTTTGCTTAAATACAGAAGTTACAGTTTGGCAATTTCCTCTCCGTTAGTACCAAGCAAGAGAGGAACAGTTACCAGATACAAAATCATTCTTTCCCGCACTAGATGTAGATAAAGGATAGCTGTTGATATTTTTCTCTCTTGTGATCGTTAGAGATTACCAGGGTTATTCAAAGAGGTCCGAATGGCTGCTGAAAATCAGCGGTCGGTTACCTTTCTTGGCCATTCGGCTATCCAGAGAGCAGGCAGTTCGCCAAATGTTGGCGAATTGCCTGCACATACTGTGCCTGTTCGGTGCCTTTTCGAGGGCAGTGATATCCGATAGATTCATCTATTCAGAGAACAAAACGCAGCGGTGTAAAGTTGCCGAATTGCCCTGCCATTTGGTGGCTTCATGCGCCAGATTTATTCAGGCGAATCCCATAGGCTTCAATGTTAAAAATATTCCCATTTTAATTCAATATCTATTAAACCGTTGATTATAATATTCTGCAGTAAAGAGTCTCTTTATAGATTATTTGGTAGTTTAAGCATTTTATTTTTAAATTGTTTTATAAAGTTTTTTCTTTTTTCTATAACAGCCCTTTTTATTATCATTCAGTGGACCTCATATGTAAATTTCAGACATTTTCGCTCAGTAGTTTCTTTGCAAACAGCGTTTCACTTTTCAAGCACTCAAACGTACTGTTTTTTTTTTCACTCCATTCGTCTGCAGTGTCGGCTTTTTCCGGTGGCTGTGATCGGCGGCTGCTCGGATTTCTCTGGCGTGTTTGGCGGGGTTAATCCAGATGTTTTTGCGGGTTTTCGGCGTGCATTCGCCGGGGTTTGCGGTGAGTGTTCGGCAGGTTTGCGGCGGCTTTTCCCTGCACTACGACGGCCCTGTGGTGCTTGCTGAATACACCACAGGGTCGCCGAAATTGGATTGTCGAATCGCACCAAATTGAAGAGAACGAAAAGTCACCGAACGTGCGGTGACTTTTCGATTCTCTTTGAATAACCCTGTAAATATATTCATTTAGTCTAAACAATAATTGCACATTAATTATGTCCCACATACTATCAATTCTATCACAATTAGTTTTAAATTAGGGATGTGCAAGAATTTCTTTTCCATTTTTTTCTCATTTCGGGTCTTTTTTTTGGTTCGGATCGATTTGGTGATTTGGATCAGTTGGTTTTTTGCTTTTGTATGAGTTATTTTGTTTTTTAATGCTTATTTAAGAATGGGAAGTAGATTACTACCAATAGAATGAAAGTTTCTATAATTATTTATTTTTTTAGGATTTTTGTAGGGATTTTTTGGGTGAAATTTTAGGTTTCCTAACTTTTTTTAAAGAAACAAGGCTTTTTAACCCATAGGTTTAAATGCATCATATGAATCCCCACACTTTTGGGGAGCCCCTCTCTGCCGTATATTTAATGCAGCATATGAATCCACACACTGCCGGGCAGCGCCTCTCTGCAGTATAATTAATGCAGCATATGAATCCACACACTGCTGGGAAGTGCCTCTCTGCAGTATAATTATTGCAGCATATGAATCCGCACACTGCCAGGCAGCACCTCTCTGCAGTATATTTAATGCAGCATATGAATCCACACACTGCCGGCAGCGCCTCTCTGCAGTATATTAATGCAGCATATGAATCCGCACACTGCCAGGCAGCACCTCTCTGCAGTATATTTAATGCAGCATATGAATCCACACACTGCCGGGCAGCGCCTCTCTGCAGTATAATTAATGCAGCATATGAATCCACACACTGCCGGGCAGCGCCTCTCTGCAGTATATTTAATGCAGCATATGAATCCACACACTGCTGGGAAGCGCCTCTCTGCAGTATATTTAATGCAGCATATGAATTCACACACTAGGGGCAGTAATATAGGTGCTACAGGCCAGAATATGTGTGTTTACAACCTCAAACACTGTTAAAATGAAGAAATAGACAAAAATAAATCCGGGCACACCTTAACAATTCAGACACTGTCAAAGTGTTATTAGCATATCCTGTATATGTGCAATATATAGTGCAATGACAATATAATGTGTATCTCACGGTGAAATGTTGACAAATAAAACAATGTGACTTGCTATGATGTATTAATAATAATAAAAAAAAAGCACTGAGGATACTTATATTTGAGTGAAGTGTAGGGATGAGCTGTTCGGTTCGATCGGTTCAGAGTTCGCATCGAATATCAGCCGTTCGGCTGTTCGCGAACTCTGAACATTTCAGGTTAGGTGCAAGACAGGTGCAAGACTATGCCAATCATGGCTCAGAGTCCTGATTGGGCAAATTTTGCCCATTCATGGGCTCACAGAGCTAAGTCCCGCAGCACACTATATAAGGCTTCACACAGCCCCAGCACGTGTTTTTTGAGAGGAGATTGTTCTAGTAGTGTGTGTTCTCACTGCCAGCAGCTATTGTGGGGGTCTCACTTATACAAAATATCTGGGAATTGTTGTAATCTGTGTGTTCTCACTGCCAGCAGCTATTGTGGGGGTCTTCACTTCTATTTATAGGAGGTTTCTGGGAATTTAAATCTGTGTCTTGTCACTGCCAGTTATCAGGGGGTCTCACTGATTTATAGGAGGTTCCTGGGAATTGTAACTTGAGTCTTGTCACTGCCACCCATCAGGGGGTCTCACTGATTTATAGGAGGTTCCTGGGAATTGTAATCTGTGTCTTCTCACTGCCAGCTATCAGGGGGTCCCACATACTTCTAGCAGATATCTGGGAAATTTAATCTGTGTCTTGTCACTGGCTGCCAGCTATCAGGGTGTCTCGCTGAGTTATACCAGAGTTCTGGAAATCTTTAATCTAGATAACACAGTTGAATCAGAGTTCTGCATATCTCCAATTTATTATAACAGAGTTGAATCAGAGTTCTGTATATATTTAATCTATATATCACTCACCATGTCAGAAAGACCAAAAAGGACAGGCAGACGCTCCCCGACACAATAAAGAGGGCAAGCAGCCTCTGTGTCGGGAGGCTGTGCCTCTGGTCGTCGTGGACGAGGTGCATCCTCTGCAGGGGCACGCTTGTCTTTTCTAACTGGTGCTGGCCATCTTAAGCAGAAGCAACATACAAAGGATTTGCAGGAATGGCTAATCAGGCGATCCTCATCCTCCGAGTCCTCTGCCAGCCAGGCTTGTAGTGGTTTACAGTCCACCTCAGGTGCCAAAACATCTAATTCAGCCTCCATGTCCACAGCTACTCCTGCCGTAGCCTCACTATCACACACGGAGGAGTCAGCTGAAATGTTTGACGACAATGACAGTGACATGCTGCTTGAGGATGCGCAGCAACTCCAGTGATCTGATTCAAACTATGAAGTTGAGGAAGGGAGTATAATCAACCTAGAGGAAGGGGGTGCCAGCGACACACAAATAACTGGCACTCATTTTGCCCCCGCAGCTGCAGCATACTGCCAAGTTGGCTCCAGTGATGAGGAGATAGGGGTGATGATGATGTCACTGACTCCACCTGGGTGCCTGATCGAACAGAGGAGTCAAGTGAGGAGGAGGAGGAGGCACAACAAACACGAGGCACAATGTCCTCTATGACCAACCATAGCCAGTCCAAGGCATCAGATGGCAGAGCTGCTCAGGTGCAGAGCGCTGTTGTCTTGCAGCACACGTCCAGGATCTCTGCTGTCTGGGAGTTCTTTAAGAAATGTGCAGCAGACCGTACCATTGCTATTTGTAATCTATGTCAGATGAGGATCAAGCGTGGTAAAGACATCCCACGCTTGGGTACCACGTGCTTGAGGCGACATATGACCACCTGCCACACATCCCGTTGGCGCAAAACTTTGCGTAGGTCCTCCTCATCTGTCTCTACCCCCACTGTATGTCCTGCCATGTCATTGCCTACAACCTCCACTGACAGGGATGATGCTACAGTAATGGATGTACCAGCTCCTTCCCCACAATGTGACAGCATCCCGTCATCTGAAGATTTACGCAGTCAGATTACGTTGCCCGAGCTGCTGCAGCATAAGAAAAAATATAGTCCCAACATCCCCAAGCACAGCGTCTAAATGCCAGCTTAGCAAAATTACTCGGATTGCAGCTGCTGCCTTTCCAGCTGGTGGAATCTGCTCCCTTCCGTGAATTTGCTGAATGTGCTGTACCACAGTGGCATGTTCCAAAACTTCATTACTTTTCACGGAAGGCCATTCCAGCACTATACCAGCACATGGAAGACAATGTTATCACGTTATTGGGAAAGGCAGTCAGCAGCAAGGTGCATGTGACTTTAGACACATGGTCCAGCAAGCATGAACAGGGTCGTTAAATTTCCTTCAGGGCACACTGGGTAACTCAGATTGCAGCTGGGAGGGATCCAAGACGGAGCTCTGTGCTGGAACTTGTTCATCCACCACGCCTCCAGAAAGCTGCTTGTATGAGGTCTGTCTGATCCACCACCACCTCTACCTCTTCCTCCTCCTCCTTCTGTGTCTCTGGCGAAGTGGCAGTTAAACCAATGCCTGACAGGGGCTACGCAATGGCTCAAGCAAAAAGATGCCATACTGTGCTTGAGCTGGTTTGTTTAAGGGACAGGAGCCACACCGGGCCAGAAATTCTGTCAGCTCTGCAGGGGCAGGTGCAGAGATGGTTAACACCACGCCAGCTTCAGCTGGGAATGGTCGTCTGTGATAATGGCAGCAACCTTCTCTCCACCCTACGCAAGGGTAAATTGACGCATGTACCATGCCTAGCACACGTCCTAAATCTAGTGGTACAGCATTTCCTAACCATGTACCCAGGGCTGGAGAGCTTCTCAGCCAGGCCAGAAAAGTCTGCAGCCACTTCAGACGGTCATTCCTAGCAAGCGTTCGCCTGGCAGAAATTCAAAGAGAATTCCACCTTCCCACAAACCGTCTGATCTGGGATATGCCCACCAGGTGGACCTCGACATTAGCAATGCTGCAGCGTCTGCACAAGCAGCAGAGGGCCATCATCGAGTACCTGTGTGAGTATGGCACAAGGACAGGTTCAGGTCAACTTGTTTTTTCACCCCTGCAGTGCCTGATGATCAAGGATGCATGCACTGCACTGTCACCATTTGAGGAGGCAACGAGGATGGTGAACAGGGATAGTACATGCATCAGTGACACAATTCCTTTAGTGTTCCTGCTGGTGCACACTCTGCGGGGAATTATAAATGTGGCTCTAGAGGCAGAGCAGCGGGAGGAAGAGGAGGCCTTCCCTAGCTCTGAAGGCCCCAGTCTTTCCGCAGACAGCATTCCAGCGGGTCCTCCTCAGATCAGACAGGAGGAGGATGATGAGGAGGAGGAATATTTAAGTAGTGGGGATATCGAAGGTGGGGATTCCTCAAGGGAGGGTTTTGTGTGCCCAGAAACACAAGGACTAGTACGTGGCTGGGAGGAGGAAGTGCACGATACGGTCATCCTCATTGACCAGGAAGACTCTGAAGCTAATGCCACCTCCAACCTATGCTGCATGGGCTCCCTTATTATGCAAAGCCTGCTTAAGGACCCCAGGATTTGTGCTATCTAGGAGAGGGATCATTACTGGTTGGCAACCCTTCTTGATCCACGATACAAGGGTAAAGTTGCAGAGCTCATCCTGCCCGCACAGAGGGAGCACAGGATGAAAAAACTTGAGGACGCTCTAAAGCAACACTTGTGTAATACCTTTCCAGGCACTGGTAGGATACCAAGTGATGACACAGGTGCTTCTGAGGCTGCAAATGATCAGAGGAATAGTGGTGAAGGTCGGGCCGCTTGACTGATGCCTTTTTAAATTTTTTTAGTCCACGACACCCAGGGACGTCAGATGTAGGCACCCATTGCCAGCGTCTTCACCATATGGTGCAGGACTACCTAGGGGCAAGGGCAGACCTGGATACCTTTCCAGCAGATGATCCACTGTCTTACTGGGTGTTGAGATTGGATCACTGGCCAGAACTTAGCCAATATGCTATACAGCTTCTAGGTTGCCCTTCATCTAGCGTGCTTTCTAAAAGGACGTTCAGTGCCGCTGGAGGTTTTGTCACAGACAAAAGAGTGCGTCTGTCCACCGACTCTGTAGACTGACTGACATTTATAAAAATGAATCAGTACTGGATCAGCAGCTATCAATCCCCTGATGCTGATGTAAAGGAATATATCGGGGCTGTCTTCTTCATTCCCAAAACCTCCAGCGCTGAACTCTTCCACAATACCACAAAAGGGTTACGGTGTGAAGGCACTTTCTGCCATGAAAGGCACAATATTTGGCTGCACTGACGCCTGTGCCACATTTATATCATTTTCATTTTTTGAACTGCAGGGTCCAACCCTGCACTCTTCCACAATACCACAAAAGAGTTATGGTGTGAAGGCACTTGCTGCCATGAAAAGCACAATATCTGGGTGCACTGACGCCTTTACCAGATTCATATCTTTTAATATAGGACCTCATGGTCCACCCCTGCACTCTTCCACAATACTACAGAGGGGTTACTGTATGAATGCACTTGCTGGCCTGTCACCAAAAGCACAATATCTGGGTGCACTGACGCCTTTACCAGATTCATATCTTTTTAATTAGG
Source organism: Leptobrachium leishanense (assembly GCA_009667805.1). NCBI lineage: Eukaryota > Metazoa > Chordata > Amphibia > Anura > Megophryidae > Leptobrachium > Leptobrachium leishanense. The sequence goes on along the minus strand of RXON01003935.1, from coordinate 190,428 downwards.
ACCGCATGGTCCACCCCTGCACTCTTCCACAATACTACAGAGGGGTTACTGTATGATGGCACTTGCTGGCCTGGCACCAAAGGCACAATATTTGGGTGCACTGACACTGACGCCTATACCAGATTCATATCATTTTAATATTGGACCGCAGGGTCCAACCCTGCACTCTTCCACAATACCACAGAGGGGTTACGGTGTGACGGCACTGTTGCCGACACTAAAGGCCCAATTTTAAAGCAGCTATTGTTACTTTCATCCAAAGCCTGCATAAGTTTCACCATAACTTAGCCAAAAAATCACTAAACTTGTTCCGCGTGTCCTAAATTGTCTCTTCTTTTCATACAGGCTACCACCCCAAGCAGTTGTTTATGAATAGATTAAAGGAAAACCATTTACCATCATTTGAAATGTAATTTTATTGTTTTTATATGTTTCTATACATCCTACAAATCCGCCACTTCACGAGCAGGTTATGGGGACCTCCTAGGCACGATATTTGAAGGAATTTTTCGTTTTTATTCTTAACCTTTATTTCATGGAAAACTTACTTTTCCTTTAACCACTTCGCTGCTACGGACGCGCTCAGCGAGTCCAACCGCATGTATCGTTCCATGCGGTGGACGCGCTGAGCGCGTCCTGCCTTTGGGGCCAGCGTTCTGCCGGGTTCCGGCCGATCGCTGGCCCCCCCCCGGTGCGGGCTGACATCCTCAATGTCAGCCCAGCACCCGGAACCGCCACCGGAGTAATTAGGTGTCATCGCTCCCCCGCGATGACACCTAATTCAGGCGCCCCCCCGCATGTGCGGAGGAGGCGCCTGAAAGGGAGGGGGGGAGGTCCTTCGGACCTCTCTCCCTCCCGATCGGCGGCGTGCAGGGGGTTAACCCAGGCACCGTTTGGAAGGGCACAGCCTGCCCTTCCAAATGGTACCTGGCATTAACCCCATTGGTGCCGGATCACGAATCGGCGCCGAAAAGCACCGGTTCGTGATCCTTTCCCGGAGCTGGCCGACATCTTGGATGTCGGCCAAGCTTCCGGGAATGCCCCCTGAGGACTGGCGTCATCATGCATTGCACGATGACGCCAGTCTTGGAGTTAACCCCTAACTGCCACCAATGGTGGAGATAGGAGGTTCCAATGAACCCCCTATCTCCCGATCCGTGGCAGTTAGGGGTTAATTTTTGGTATTGTTGGATCGGCCAGAGCATGGCCATTCCAACAATACCAAACATGAGTATAAAAAAAGTTTTTAAAAAATAAATAAAAATAAAAAAAAATATTTAAAAAAATTATTAAAAAAACTAAACAAGTTTTTTTTTTTTTTTTTTTGGTTTGTTAATGCAGCAATATTGTTCCCATTTCAATTATAATGAACAATGATGCTGTACAAACGATTTTTGTATGCGGTGCGTTTGTTAAAAGTCGCGTAATTTTCCCCAAAAAAAAATGTAACGAGACCCCATCTCTAATTTTTTTAACAAGCGCACCCCATACAAAATATAACCGCAATTGCTCGCATGTTAAAATGTGAAAAAAAAACACTTTACACGTTGTAAATTATTGAAAATTCATATTTTATTGCATTGTTTGTTATAATATACAGACAGGTCATGATGTATACATATAATAATGATATATTATGAATCTGCCGAGTCTGACGGAAAGAACGATATATAATATGTCTGGGTCATATAATAAAATAAGCCTTCAAAACGCATTTAAACATGATGAGCAAAACCGGTAAAAATGACCTCAGCACAGAGGCGGGAAAAGCCTCAGCAGCGAAAGGTTTAAAAACGTTTTTTTTTAAAAAAAAATTGTCCTTGTTTCCTGTCCCCCAGGGCACTACCCAGACCCCCATACATCTTTTATGGCAAATATCTTGCATATATGCCCTCTTGCAGGGCACTCTAAAAATCGAACTTTCGAGTCCCATTGAGTTGCATTGAGTTCGGTTCGTGTTCGAATTCAAAGTTTTGAAATTGTTCGAGTTCGAATGCGAACCGAAAACGGCGGTGTTCGGCTCATCTGTTCCGTTCCTTCCTCTCTGCTCAGGGTCCTGCGGTATGGTCGTCCTGCATGATGTCCCAGGGAAGGGGGCTTACAGCCAAGCGTGGTGGAGAATCAAAAGTAAAGCAGCAAGCAATTTTAATAATTAAAAATAATTAAAAAAATAACCAGTCTTAAGCTGGTTAAAAACAATATACAGGGATATATTATTATGGATTAACTTAACTAGGATCCAGGTTCCTGGAGACTTCTTACTATCACTCAGCACTGGCTGCAAACCCAACTTTCATGAATTTGTTCAATTATCACCAATGCAATCAAACCTTAAGCTCTGTGCCTGGCTGGCACAGCTAACATAGATACATAACTTTTACAAGACTTTTTTGGCAATAAATACAAAGTTGGTGCTAACCTAGCCGCAGCTGTTGTAAACTTGGTAACTCCATAGACTATCATGGCTCTGATAAGTTTACAACAGCTCTGGGTAAGGCCCATGCCAGACGAACGCAGTGATCACGTCCGTGTTGCCGCACATTTTAACGTCCGTCGTAGCATAAAATTATGATCAATAGAGACCCACACACTAAGTACATCCACACAGAAGTGCGGATGCACAATGCACGTGGCACCAGATACAATTTAGGCAAGAACGTTAAACCGCTAGGACAGACGCACAGAGTGCGCACGTCCGCGTAGCTTTGTGTGTGAGTATTATTATTATTATTCTTCTTTATTTATAAAGCGCCAGCATATTCCGCAGCGCTGTACAATAAACACAGTATAGACAGGGTTACAATACATTGAACAACATTTGACAAACAGTACAGGAGGAGATGAGGGCCCTATTCCCGTAGGAACTCACAATCTGGGAGGGTTGGGGTTGGAAACAGGAGGAGAGGACTGTAAGGTGAGAGTGATTGATGGTTGCGTCAGTGAGTTGGGTGGTAGGCTTCCCTAAATAGGAATGTTTTAAGGGAGCGTTTGAAGGAAGAGAAGTTAGGGGAAAGTCTGACAGTATGAGGGAGAGCGTTCCAGAGAGTGGGGGCTGCACGTGAGAAATCCTGCAGTCTATCATGGGAAGAGGTGATGCGGGGAGAAGCTAGTCGCAGGTCACTGTTTGACCTTAGGGCGCGGGCTGGGGTGTATTTGGTGATTAGTGAGGACAGATAGTGGGGCGCTGAGTAGTGAGGGTTTTGTAGGTAAGGATAAGGATTTTGAACTTAATTCTGCAGTGGATGTGGAGCCAGTGAAGGGACTCGCAGAGGGAAGCGGCAGAGACAGAGCGGCGGGTGAGGTGAATTAGCCTGGTGGAGGCGTTCAGGATGGATTGTAGGGGGGAGAGGCGGGACAGAGGGAGGCCAGATAAGAGATTATTGCAATAGTCGAGTCGGGAGATTACCAGGGCGTGTATGAGTTGTTTTGTGGTGACAGCGGTACGAAATGGCTGAATTCTGGAAATATTACGCAGTTGGTATCGCCAGGAGGAGGAAAGAGACTTGATGTGGGGGATGAAGGAAAGAGCAGAGTCAAGTGAAACTCCAAGACAGCGAACTTGGTTTGATGGGGAGATAGTGATACCCTCCACCGTGATAGAGAAGTCAGGAGGTGGGGAGGCATTGGAGGGAGGAATAAGTAGGAGTTCAGTCTTTGACATGTTGATCTTTAGGTGGTGGGAGGCCATCCAGGAGGAGATGCCAGATAAACAGTCACTGACTTTTGAAAGGACAGAGGGAGAGAGATCAGGGGTAGAGAGGTAGATCTGAGTGTCATCAGCGTAGAGGTGGTAATAAAAGCCAAAGCTGTTGATGATTTTGCCCAGGGAGGAAGTGTAGATGGAAAAGAGCAGAGGAGCCTTGAGGTACACCAACAGATAGAGGCAATGAGGAGGATGAGTTACCAGCAAAGGACACACAGAAGGACCTGTTGGATAAATAGGAGTCGACCCAAGCGAGTGCAGTGTCACCGAGACCCAGAGAGTTGAGGGTCTGTAGAAGGTGGGGGTGGTCAACAGTGTCAAAAGCAGCCGAGAGGTCAAGCAGGATGAGAATAGAATAGTGGCCGTGTTTTTTGCAGTTAGGAGGTCATTGGTGACTTTGGTGAGGGCAGTTTCAGTTGAGTGTAGTGGACGGAAGCCAGATTGCAGGGGGTCAAGTAGGGAATTGGAGGACAGGAAGAGGGAGAGGCGGTTGAAGACTAGTTTTTCTAAGAGCTTTGATGTGAAGGGAAGCAGGGATACAAGGCGGTAGTTGGATGGAGAATTGGGATCTAGGGATGGTTTCTTTAGTAAAGGGGTAACTAGCGCGTGTTTGAAGGCGGATGGAAAGGAGCCAGTGGAGAGAGATAGGTTGAAGATGTGTGTGAGAGCAGGGGTGAGGGTGGAGGAGAGGGGAGGAATTAGATGTGAGGGAATGGGGTTGAGCGGGCACGTGGTGAGATGTGAGGAGGACAATAAGGAATTGACTTCGTCCTCAGTGGCTGGGAGGAAGCGGCAGAGGGTGGCAGAGAGGACATCTGGGAGTGGAGGTGGCAGATAACTATCTTGTGTTGGGATGTTGCTTCTGATAATTAGAGTTTTACTGAGGAAGTAGTCTGCCAGGTCTTGAGCGCTGAAGGCAGCTGAGGGGGAGGTGCAGGTGGGTAGAGGAGGGTGTTGAAGGTGGACCAGAGCCGTTTAGGGTTGGAGGACAGCGTAGATATAAGAGATGAGAAGAAGGATTGTTTGGCCAAGTGGAGGGCAGAGGTGTTTGACCGGAGAATAAACTTGAAGTGAACAAAATCAGCTTCAGAGCGGGATTTCCTCCAGGCACGCTCTGCAGTGCGGGAGCATCTTTGCAGGTAGCGTGTCCGGAGGGTGTGCCAGGGCTGAAGCTGGCGGCGTCGGGCCTTACAGAGTCGAAGAGGAGCAAGAGTGTCTAGAGCAGAGATAAGAGTAGTGTTGTAGTGATTAGTGGCAGCATCAGGGCAGGTGAAGGATGAGGTATGAGGGAGGTGGTGAAGTAGGTTGGAGAATTGATGGGGTCCACAGCATGTAGATTTCTGCGAGTATGTGTGCAGGGTGGGGGAGCGGGGTGTTTAGGAAGTCCAGATAGGTTGAAAGAGAGAAGGTGGTGGTCAGAGATGGGGAAAGAGTGACAATTGAACTCAGAAATGGAGCAGAGGTTGGAAAAGACAAGGTCAATAGCGTGACCATCGCGGTGGGTAGGGAGGAGGGAGGATTGTGTGAGTCCAAGGGAGGACGTGAGTGAAAGAAGTTTGGAGGCAGCAGGGGTGGAAGGATCGTCAATGGGAATGTTGAAGTCCCCGAGAATTAGGCATGGAAGATTAGAAGACAGGAAGTGAGAAAGCCAGGTAGCAAAGTGGTCAAAGAACTGGGAGGTTGGTTCCGGTGGGCGGTAGATGACTGCCACCCTGAGAGCCAGAGGAGAGAACAGGCGGATGCAGTGTGTCTTGAAGGAGGAGAAGGAGAGGGATGGGGTGGAGGGAGATGCTGGTTGGTGCAGGTGGGAGAGAGCAGGATTCCGACCCCGCCACCATTTCTCTCACCCGGTCTGGGAGTATGGCGCAAGTGTAGACCGCCATGTGAGAGAGCAGCAATGGAGGCCGTGTCAGAGGGAGTTAGCCAGGTTTCAGTTAAAGCTAGGAGGTTGAAGGAGTTTGAAAGGAAGAGGTCATGGATGGCCGCGAGTTTGTTGCACACAGAGCGAGCGTTCCAGAGGGCGCAGGAGAAAGAGGACAGGCGCTGAGGGATTATGGGAATGAGGTTGCTGGCCTTGCAGGGAGGTGATTTATGTGTAATGGAGATAGGATGAGAGGGAAGTATTGGATGTGTTGTGGGGCCAGGGTTAGGGGATATGTCACCTGAATAGAGTAACAGCAGGGTGGCTAGGGTGGCTAGGTGTCGTGTGTGGGTCTCTAATGGCAATGTTTCTATACATCCTACAAATCCGCCACTTCAGGGGCAGGTTATGGGGACCTCCTAGGCACGATATTTGAAGGAATTTTTCGTTTTTATTGTTAACCCTTATTTTACTGAAAACTCACTGTTCCTTTAAAAACGTATTTTTTAAAACTTTTTGTCCTTGTTTCCTGTCCCCCAGGGCCCTACCAGGACCCCCATACACCTTTTATGGCAAATATCTTGCATATATGCCCTCTAGGAGGGCACTCTAAAAATCGAACTTTTGAGTCCCATTGACTTGCATTGAGTTCGGTTCAAGTTCGAGTTCGAACTTGAACTTTTGAAATTGTTCGAGTTCGAATGCGAACCGAACACGGGGGTGTTCAGCTCATCCCTAATTGTAAGTTGGTGGGTCGCCAGACTGGAAACATGAATGTTTTCAACCTCTTCACTGCTGAGCCATTTCACGTCTGTGTGCTGACTGCTGAGCTCATTGTTACTGCTTTTGTTCATCATGTTTAAACGCGATTTGAAGCCACGTTTTATTATACCACCCAGACATATTATATATCGTCCTCTCCGGCAGACTAGGCAGAATCATAATATATCATTATTATATGTATACGTCATGCTCTGCCTGTATATTATAACAAAAATCGCAATAAAATTTGAATTTTTAATCATCTACAGTGTGTAAAGTGTTTTTTTTTCACATTTTATCATCCAAGCCTTTGCGTTTATATTTTCTATGGGGTGAGCTTGTTAAAAAATTTACAAATGGGGACTCGTTACATTTTTTTGGGGGGGAATTACATGATTTTTAGCAAACAAACCCATAGTAAAATATCATTTGTGCAGCATCATTGTTCATATTATAATTTAAATGGGAACAATATTGTTGCATTAATAAAAATAACACAAAAAAACATGTTTTTTTATATTTAATTTTGTTATTATTTATTATTTTTTTAATTTTGTTTTTATTAACCCTTTCGCTGCTGAGGCATTTCCCGCCTCTGTGCTGAGGTCATTTTTTACCGGTTTTGCTCATCATGTTTAAACGTGTTTTGAAGGCTTATTTTAGTATATGACCCAGACATATTATATATCGGTCTTTTCGTCAGACTCGGCAGATTCATAATATGTCATTATTATATGTATACGTCATGACCTGTCTGTATATTATAACAAAAAATGCAATAAAGTATGAATTTTCAATAATTTACAACGTGTAAAGTGTTTTTTTTTCACATTTTAACATGCAAGCAATTGCGGTTATATTTTGTATGGGGTGCGCTTGTTAAAAACATTAGAAATGGGGTCTCGTTACATTTTTTTTTGGGGAAAATTACGCGATTTTTAACAAACGCACCGCATACAAAAATCGTTAGTGCAGCATCATTGTTCACATTATAATTGAAATGCGAACAATATTGCTGCATTAACAAACCAAAAAAAAGAAAAAAAACTTGTTTTGTTTTTTTTTATAATTTTTTTAAAAATATTTTTTAATTTTTATTTTTAATTTTTAAAAAAAATCATTTTTCACAGTCGTGTTTGGTATCGTTGGAACGGCCATGCTCTGGCCGATCCAACAGTACCAAACTTTGCCACGGATCGGGAGATAGGGGTTCAATGAACCCCCTATCTCCACCATTGGTGGCAGCTAGGGGTTAACTCCAGGACTGGCGTCATCGTGCTATGCACGATGACGCCAGTCCTCAGGGGGGAGTTCCCGGAGGCTTGGCCGACATCCAAGATGTCGGCCAGCTCCGGGAAAGGATCACGAACCGGCGCTTTTCAGCACCGATTCATGATCCGGCTCCCCAGGGGTTAATGCCAGGCACCGTTTGGAAGGGCAGGCTGTGCCCTTCCAAACGGTGCCTGGCATTAAGCTCAGGACCCCCGCGATTGGGAGGGAGAGAGGTCCGAAGGACCTCTCCCCTCCCTTTCAGGCGCCTCCTCCGTACACGCGGGGGAGGGCGCCTGAAATAAATGTCATCGCGCCACCGCAATGACATCTATTGTGCCCGCGGCGGTCCCGTATTGATGGGCTGACATCCAAGATGTCAGCCCGCACCGGGGGCACAGCGATCGGCCGGAATCCGGCCGATCACAGGCTACTTCGGGAGGATGCGCTCAGCGCGTCCTCCGCAGCCAACCCTTCCTGCGGCAGGACGCGCTGAGCGCGTCCTCCGCAGTGAAGTGGTTAACTAATTTTTTTTATATACTTTTAACATGGTCATATGTGGTATCATTTGATAGGCAATGCTCTGGCCTTTCAAATGGCACCGGCCATGACCCTCTTGCTGCCCCCTTTGGGAGATATGGGGGTTCAAATGAACCCACTTTCTCCACCAGGGGATTTCCTTGGGAAAGCTAGGGGTACCCCAGCTAACTGACATCATTGCGCCATGCGAGATGATGTCAGGTGATGAGGGGGGGACCCAGAAATGGAGCTGGCATCCAGCCGGAGTTGGAGCTCGTGGTCCAGCACCTAAGGGGTAAAGACAGGCATCGCTTGAAAGGGCACACTCTGCCCTTCCAAGTGTGCCTGCCTTCAGCTTGTAGCGCCTCTCAATCGGGAGGGAGAGGGATCTGAAATGACCCCCCCTCCTTCCAGGCGATCTCCCAGCTTTGCCGGGGGGGGGGGTCACTTGAAAACGACATCATTGCGCACGACGCAATGACATCATTTGCGTAGGGAGGCCTATAAAAGTGGCGTCTGACTTACCTGAAGTCAGAACACCAAGGGACCCCGGAGAGAGAGAGAGAGAGAGAGAGAGGTGAGTATTTCTCCCAGGGCTCCCGCTAGTGGATGATGTGTGGGCTGGGGAGCATCCTCCGCATATAGCGAGAGTCAATGAGGACCTTCCCCACATGTCACCTGCAGCGAAGGGGTTAATAATGATTATAACTATCTCTATATGGCACTACTACCTCCAAAATATATGGATGATCCCATATGTGGAATAAACCATAGAGACATATTCTTATTAATGAGGCAAATGTAATGGACATTTTGAGGATAAATTCAATAATTACATGTGTAATTCATACACAACATTATTCAGTATAAAAAAATTTTAAAATTTAAAAAGTGATTTTATTATTATTTACGAAAGAACTGAACCCTGATCCTATCTATTTTGTTCTAAATAACTGCGAGTATACAAAATGTCAGTGTTTGAAAGTAAAACATTATGTTTTCTATGGCTATTCAGCACATTAAGCCAAATGTTTCTGTGCATTTTCTGTTATTATAGGGTTAAGGCAGGCACCCGTGTCTGAGGTACATAAGATCTCCATTGAAGCTTCAGACAGTAGCTTTGGGCAGGTTTGTTTCAAGCCTGTCAGAGTTCAAATAGCCAGCAGCACGGAAAATATTATTGTTATTATTATTATTATTTATTAAGCGCCAAAACATTCCACAGCACTATACAAGGTGTAATGGGTAAAGACAGGACAATGCTACAATACATACAGGAGACAGGTCAGTATTCCTGCCAGCAGATACATGAGGATATGAGGACCCTATTCCCATTGGAATTTACAATCTAGATGGGTGAGGGGATTAGAAACAGGAGGGGGGACTGCAGTGATGAGTTAATGCAGGGTTGAGGTGAGGACCGTTTTTTGGGTCAGTCGGATGTCTTGTTATGGAGTCGGGTGGTAGGCTTCCCTAAATAGAAGGGTCTTTAGGGAGCATTTAAATGAAGCCAGATTTGGGGACAGTCTGGTATTGCGAGGAAGCGCGTTCCATAGGGTCGGCGCTGCACGAGAAAAGTCCTGCAATCTGGCATGTGAAGAGGTAATGATGGAGGATGCCAGGCATAGGTCATTGTTGGATCATAGGGCATGAGCTGGGTGTATTTGGTGATTAGTGAGGACAGGTAGTGAGGGGCGGTGTTAGTGTGGGTTTTGTAGGTCAGGGTGAGTAGTTTGAATTTGATTCTGCTGTGGATGGGGAGCCAGTGCAGGGATTCACAGAGAGGAGCAGCAGAGACAGAACGACGGGTGAGATGGATAAGCCGGGATGATGTGGTTAGATTCGACTGCAGGGGGGAGAGGAAGGAGATAGGAAGGCCAACCAAGAGGTTGCTGCAGTAGTCCAGGCGGGAGATAACAAGAGAGTGGATAAGTTGCTTGATGGTGTTAGTAGTCAGAAATGGACGAATTTCGGCGATATTGCGGAGGTGATTGTGGCAAGATGATGAGAGTGATTGGATGTAGGGGCTGAAGGAAAGACTGGAGTCAAGAGTCACTCCGAGGCAACGGACTTGTGCAGAAGGAAGGATAGTGATACCGTCAACAATTATGAAGAAGTCAGAAATTGGAGTAGAGTTAGAGGGGGGAATAGGAAAAAGCTCGGTCTTGGACATGTTGATTTTCAGGTAGTGAGCAGCCATCCAGGCAGAGATCCCAGACAGACAATCAATGACCTGAGAGACAACGGAGGGAGAGATCGCGAGGGGAGAGGTAGATCTGAGTGTCATCAGCGTATAGGTGATATTTTAAGCCATAGCCGGTGATGAGTTTACCCAGTGAGGAGATATAGATGGAGAAGAGCAGAGGACCTAGGACTGAGCCTTAAGGTACACCAACTGCCAGAGGCATTGAAGAGGAGGAATTGCCAGCAAGGGATATTGAGAAGGATCTATTGGAGAGGTACGATTTTAGCCAGGAGAGGGTGGTATCACAGAGACCAAGAGAGAAGAGGGTCTCTATGAGGAGGGGATGGTCGACTGTATCGAAGGCAGCTGAGAGGTCAAGTAGGATCAGTATCGAGTAGTGGCCAATGCATTTAGCAGAGAGGAAGTAATTAGTAACCTTTGTGAGAGCAGTTTCTGTTTAATGTTGAGCGCGAAAGCCAGATTGCAGTGGGTCAAGCAATGAGTTACAGGATAGGAAGAGGGTTAAGCGTTCGCAGACTAGTCTTTCTAGAAATTTTAATGCTAGTGGAAGTAGTGGAACTGGACGGTAGTTTTCAGGAGAATGTGGGTCGAGGGAGGGTTTCTTGAAAATGGGTGTGATAGTGGCATACTTGAAAGGAGAGGGGAATGAGCCAGAAGAAAGAGAGAGGTTGAAAATGTGTGTAAGAGCAGGAGTGATAGATGTGGACAGAGAAGATAGTAGATGAGAAGGGATAGGGTCTAGTGGTGTTATGATCTGGACTGTTTATGTGTATCTTGTGCCCCCTCTGGTTTAGGAGCATTGCTACGTCCTGCCTTGAGAAGGCAGGGTTCTGGACATTATGCTCTAAACAGCTTCAAGCCCGGGTACTCACCTGAAGATACCTTGTACTATATTGAACAGGGTATATAAAAAGACTACACCCTTAGAAGGGTGCGGTCTCATTCTCCCTTACTCATACACTTCATGGTACGTTCAAGTTGGTTGCAGTCCTGCTTTTAGGATCTCCTGTCTGTGCCTGAGTCTCTGGGAGTTCTAGTTCAGGTTCATTATTGACAGTATCTTCCTGCTTAGTTTTGTTTATTCTCTGCCCTTGTGTTCATTTAGGTTTCCTTCTGTGCTTTCAGTTTTCTCCTTCCCTCTAGGTCAGTCCTTTTGTATGCATCTTGTTCCTCATGCCTCCCTGCTGCTTTCTGTATTAGGCTCTCCTATCATTCCCAGACATTCATCTCTTGTGTAGCCCCTCTCTGGTTCTCCCCTCTGATCAAGTTTATTCCTTTTATTAAGCCCCCTCCTGTTATTTGTTTTGATGCTCTGCATCCTTACTTTCTGTATTTAGCCATGTTTGTGCCCCGGTACCCTGTATTGGTATATCTGTGTATTTGGTTTATCCTTGTATTTGGTTTCATAGTTTTTAGGTCTAATGTCCTATGTCTGTTTATTTTGCTTCTGTGCTGTGTCCCTGTTCTTGGTGTAGATTCAGTATTGTTTATTTCTAAGCAGACTTACAATAAATAATCTTGTTATATATAATATCTGTATCGTGATTCACTGCGCCGAGAGCTCACATCATAGAAACATAGAAAAATTTCATCAGATAAGAACCTTTCGGCCCATCTAGTCTGCCCAATTACATGGATACTTTACCTGGATTTATCTTTTGTTTAGGATAGCCTTATGCCTATCCCATGCTTGCTTAAATTTAATTACTGTTTTGGCCTCTACCACTTCAACTAGAAGGCTGTTCAATCCATCTACATTCACGCCAAACCCCCCCCCCCCATCGTAACAAGTGGGCAGGTAGTGAGGTGTGAAGAAGACCGTAGAGAATGGACCTCATCCTCTGTGGTTGGGGCAAAGAGGCTGAGAGTCGAGGTGGGGTCGGCTGGGGGAGGAGAAGTGCTGTATGCTTGTGCTGGGATATTGTTACGGATTGTGAGTGTTTTGTTATAAAATAGTCAGCAAGATCTTAAGTGCTGAGGTCGGATGGGGGAGGTGGTGCAGGTGGGTAGAGGAGCGAGTTGAAGGTTGAGAACAGTCTTTTGGGGTTGGAAGAAAGTTAAGATATAAGAGAGGAGAAGTAAGTTTGTTTGGCAAGGTGAAGGGCAGTTGCTTGTAGTCCATAATAATGAAGCCCTCCCATCTAGTTCTTAATAGATTTCTGGATGCTGTCCAAGACAGATGATCAGTTTAGCTTTTGTTTCTACTTTGACTAACAAGAGATGAGGAAGCTGTTTAAAAAGGGACAGAACATTCTATCAATCAGGTACATGTTAACCTTTTGCCGCCGAGGGACGTGCTACGCCATCCATTTGGATGGAGGGCCTTGAAGATGCAGGGCGTACAGGTATGCCCCGCTGTCTTCAAGGGCCCCTTCAGCCCCTCTCCACAGCTGACACACACTGTACGCGGTTGGCTGCAGAGAGAAGCCCTGAACTCAGGCCATCCCCCTGCAGCCAATGCACGTGTCAGCTGTGGGGCAGGCAGGCCAAAATCAGCAGCTTGGGGAGGCACCTGTTTGCAAGGTGTACCTGTATGCCTCGCCAGCGTTTACCCCTGCCCTATGAGAGCCACCCACCCCTCCTTAGGGGATTAAATGACACAAAAAAACAGTAGAAAAAAACTATACTGTGTACATTTACTATATTTTTTTATTGCAAAAAAAAAGAAGTGGGACGCTGTCCTATCTGATCATATGGACGAGCCACAACGCTATATTAGGATTGTGGCCACAACCGACCTTTCTGGAAATTTCAAATTTATACCTTAGAATAAAGACCTTATTCTTGAATAGAATGGATGACAACTTGACTCTTACATTACAAATTTTCTTGTTAAACTTATTACAGGTTTTCAACACCGTGAAAACATTCAAGAATTCACTAGCATTTCGCCTTTGGCTAGCTAATGATTCCTCTAAAATGAAAATCCTATGTCCCCTCCATCATTATGGAAAAAGAAAACAAAAGTGCAGGATATTAGATCAATCGAGGAACATTCAATGCGTAGCAGAGACCTTACAGCTTTGGTTCCATTTAAATGCAATTTTTCTCCTCTGATTATCTACATGATATGATTCACTGGGAAGCTATCAACTCTGCTGACTTTTAGCTGATGGGTAGGATTGTTCTCCTAGAAGACTGACTTTGTGTTCTCAGTACTATGATCCAGCACAGTCACAAGGCATTGTAGCATGATCCTTTCGGGCAAATATGGCACACACAGTCTGTCTCCGTGGATCAAAGTTTATTTCTGCAGTATTCAGCAGTCAAACAAAAGATAACAGAAAACAAAATCTAGCTCATCTGAGCACTCTCAAATAAACATCCCTCACTAACTTGGGTAAATTATAACAAACATTAAATTCCAACTTTTGAAATCTTGGCTAACCATGTTTTCAAGCTGCAGTTCAGGGTTTCATATCTCTATATCTTTCTTTCTCTGGTGGGGGAAACTTTGCAGTAAGGATTAATTTAAAACACATATTGCCTTCCTGGGCTCAAACAACCCAATTCTCTATTACAAACATAGGGGGAAAATGCATGCCATTGTAAATCACTCCCATCACCTTATCATCACACTATCCTGAGCAGTTTAGCTTCCTGTCTTCCAGTCTCCTCACTTGATAACATGAGCTCAATACACTCCACCTTGTACAGAACAGCATAAATTAAAACCTGCAATAGTAAACAAGAAACGTAAGGTACAGCAATATGAGCATTCAGCATGTTTAAGGATGATAAAAACATTGGATTAACTAGCTGTAAGTAGAATATTAGCAATTAAGTTAATTAGCTTTTTCCATTCTTTAGTAAGACACTAAAAAAGGACAAACAAATATATAAAACACTCTATCAGGGTTATTCAAAGAGAGCCGAATTAGCTCCAAAATTTCACTGTAGACATGTGCACATCACAAAATTTAATTTTGAACTAATGGATTCGTCCTAAAACGCAATTTACTTAGTTGCTAAAGAAATTTGTTTTAATTTCTTTAGTATGAAAACTAATTTTGTTCATCCGAAAACCAGCGGATACAATTAATATTGTCATATAATATTGTGATATTGCTTTTATATATATATGGACATTATCGAGTTCTTTATACCGACTGAGGAAGGCTTTTTTAAGCCGAAACGCGTCTCGGTAGACCTTTTGTCCCATATTTACTATTGCTTGATTTTTAAATAAATACATTGGTTTTATAACCCCATATTCGCCGCCTTTCTCCGATTTTTCCTTGCATACAGTTGTGTTCAAAATTATTCAACCCCCACTGAAATTGAGTGTTTTGGCTAGTTTGACATTGATTTTGATCATTCAGTCATCTTGCTTACAATTAAAACAAAGAGGCACGTGTAGGTCAGACAAATATAACATAACATTTATAATGAAATAACAACAAATGTCTTTTCTGTGCTCATATCATTATCAGTTTTATTCAACCCCCAAGTGACATTCAATCTTAGTACTTAGTACAACATCCTTTTACAGTTATAACAGCTTTTAAACGTGAAGCATAGCTTGACACAAGTGTCTTGCAGCGATCTACGGGTATCTTCGCCCATTCGTCATTGGCAAAAGCCTCCAGTTCAGTCACATTCTCAGGCTTGCGCACTGCAACTGCTTTCTTTAAGTCCCACCAGAGGTTCTCAATCGGATTTAAGTCAGGTGACTGCGATGGCCACTCCAAAATGTTCCAGCCTTTAATCTGCAACCATGCTCTAGTGGACTTGGAGGTATTCTTGGGATCATTGTCCTGTTGAAAGGTCCAACGTCTCCCAAGCCTCAGGTTTGTGACGGACTGCATCACATTGTCATCCAATATCTCCTGGTACTGAAGAGAATTCATGGTACCTTGCACACGCTGAAGCTTCCCTGTACCTGCAGAAGCAAAACAGCCTCAAAGCATGATTGACCCCCCGCCATGCTTCACAGTAGGCAAGGTGTTCTTTTCTTCATAGGCCTTGTTCTTCCTCCTCCAAACATAGCGTTGATCCATGGGCCCAAACAGTTCTAATTTTGTTTCATCAGTCCACAGAACACTATCCCAAAACTTCTGTGGTTTGTCCACATGACTTTTGGCATACTGCAGTCGACTCTTCTTATTCTTTGGAGACAGCAAGGGGGTGCGCCTGGGAGTTCTGGCATGGAGGCCTTCATTACGCAGTGTGCGCCGTATTGTCTGAGCTGAAACTTCAGTACCCACATCTGACAAATCTTTTCTCAGTTCCTCAGCAGTCACACGGGGACTTTTCTCCACTCTACGCTTCAGGTAGCGCACAGCAGTCGAAGTCAGCATCTTCTTTCTGCCATGACGAGGTAGCGTTTCAACAGTGCCCTTTGCCTTGAATTTGCAAATGATGCTTCCTATGGTCTCTCTAGGTATGATTAACATCTTTGCAATCTTCTTATAGCCATTGCCCTTCCTGTGAAGAGTAATCACCACTTCTCTTGTCTTCCTGGGCCATTCTCTTGACTTCACCATGTTTGTAACCACACCAGTAAATGTCTAGAAGAAGCTGAGTATCACAGTCATTTTAAAGCTGCCTAATTGGTGCTTATTATGCTTTATTGCTGCTCCGTGACATCCACAGGTGTTTTCAATACCTGATTGAAAACACTTGAATGAACCTCTGTTCTTCAGAGTGGTAGTCTTTAAGGGGTTGAATAATTGTGTCAATGAAGAATTCACAAAAGAAACATTTACTACTGTATTACAAAACCAATTGATGTCATTTTAGTTGCATATGGTTCTTTAAAAAGTCCTTGTAGGATTTCATTCTGAATATAATTACAATTGTACACTAAATTCCCTAAAACCCTTTACAGCATTGGGGGTTGAATAATTTTGAACACAACTGTATATGGATCATTTGCTGTCGAGATAAAGGGGTCTGGGTCTTCACCTTTAAGAGTGCCCAAGGCTATATCCATTGAGCCTAAATATCGTGAGGCTCCAGAATTGGTGAGTGCGATCCATTCTTCCTTCTCTATTATCCTATACATACAGTTTTATGCTGTGGGAGTGTCGTCTCCCGACTTTTTTTGTTTTATCTAGTACCCATTACGGATGAAAGAAGGGGAGTGCCACCCTGTATTTGGCCATAGGCTTTCTTTCCTTGAGCCGGGACCTTGTGGGCTCCCATAAATGTGAGTGGTCTATACTCTGGTTAAAACATTCTGACCAACTCTGTGATGACTACCTGCACTATTATTGCCTTTCTATGATGTGTTTTTTTTTAGGAACATTGATGAACAAATGAATCCGATACCAGCACTTTAGAGAAGATCAACACATCCCTCCCTTCGATTTTCTTGAGTATTGGACAATTATACACTTGAGCACTTTTTTCGCATATTGGACTTTGTTTCTGGAGTTCACTTCATGCACGTGCACTTTAAAATGATGATATTTTAAATTGATATCCAGCACTGTTGCGCTTTCTTTCAGCACTACTGTTTTGAATTATTTGCATGTTCAATTATTTGCATGTTCACTTATTAATTAATCTGGATGCGCCGTATGGTTTTGTTTTCCTTTTGTCCTTTATGACACATATTTTGGTTGTTTTATATGTGTTTTTACCATGTTATAGGCAGCATCTGACTATTTATTAGCACCTTATTTTAGCATTTTATCTAAACGTTAGATCAATTTAGCAGGCGCCCACACTGTATAGTGTATATATATACACACCTTTTGTTACAATTAATATTGTAGCAGTGGCTGCTCAGAGGGCTGAGATCGGCTGCTTGTTACAGCTGCTTGTCACTCTCAGCACAATGTGTCAGGCAAAGCTGTTACAGATACTGACTGCTGCTCATCACAGCGCTCAGAGTTTCAGTAAAATTAGTAAATAATGTTTTTATATATAAGAGGTTATAAAAATATTATTTCCTTGTTTTACTGAAACTCTGAGCGCTGTGATGAGCAGCAGTCAGTTACTGTAACAGCTGAGCCTGATGCATTGTAATGATAGATAATGTAACAAGCAGTCGATCTCAGCGCTCACAGCCACTGGATTTAAAGGGCTCAAAAAAATGCTCCTCTCTGTATAATGTATATAACATCCTCCTGCATTAATTAATGTCCCTCTCTGTATAGAACATGCTCATTGCTGGTCTCCTTCACTCATCAATGTATTACTAAAAGAACTGAAACTAAAATGTAATGCATTTTCCTTTCGTTTCTTCAGTTTTTTTGGACCAAGCAGTTTCGTATCTCTTGAGTCATACGAAAACTAAATTATCCCAAAATTCGGACGAAATTGTTTTAGTACTAAAACTAATGCACATGTCCACTGAACAGCGAATTTCCCCGTATGGTGCAATTTCGTGGCCATTCGGCTATTCATAAAGCAGGCAGTTTGCCAAATATTGAAAATTGACCGTTAAATATGGTGCTGTTTGACGGTAGTGAAATCCCCATAGAGAAGCAATGATTAATCTACAGTATTCAGAGAACACTGAACAGCAGAGTAATGTCAGAGAAATGCCCTGATGTTCGGTGGTTTCATTTGACAGGTTTAATAAGGCGAATCCCATAGCTTTCGATGTAAAAAAGACTCTTGTTTTTATTAAGGATTTTTTTAGGCATTTTTCCGGTTGTTATCGGCAAATAATTTTTTCTGTTTTTTTCTTTATATAGTGTTTTTTTTTATCTCTAACAGACCTTTTTATTATTATTATTTTTACCCATTTGTTGGCTTGTCGGCTTTTAAGGATGGCTGGTCAGCGCTCTGTTCGGCGGGTCGTTGGCTTTTTGTGCATGTGTTCGACGGTTTTGCGGTGGATCGTTGGGTACATTTGGCTTTTTTTCAGTGGTTAATTGGATCGCTCAGATGTTTTTTTGGCGGTTTTGCAGTGGTTTTTCCGTTCGTATCGGTGGTTATTCGTAAGCAGTATGCGTCTTTTCCCTGAACTTCGGGGACCCTGCGATGAAGACTAACTTCACCGCAGGGTCAGGGAATTTGATTCCTCGAGCTGTGGGGAACAAAAAGTGGAATTTCGGTTCTCTTTGAATAACCCTGTAAGTAGATAATAAGCCTGTATAAGGAAAAATATATAGGGTAATATCCCACAAACTGGGTGTACGCAGAATACACTTGGCAACTCACAAAGGTAGATGCAAATCAGCCCATCATCCTCCAAGGATTGCCATGCAGTAGATGCCCAATCGTTTGTGAGTTGTCAAGTGTATTCTGCGTACACCCAGTTTGTGGGATATTACCCTATATATTTTTTCTTTTATTTCTAGATTTATATCCCTTTTTTTTGAAGCCTAAGCCTGTATAAGGGGCTTCTCATAAACTGAACATTTAAGTGCTTTTATTTTTTTTTACCAAATTCCTTAGTGACCCCTAGTGTTGGTTGCAATCTAGAATATAAAGCGATACCCTAATGATGCGACTTCATAAAATAAACTAAAGAATATGAGTGAATTAGCAGCCTGAAAGTCAAGGTATAACAAGCAGAACTTTGCTACTGATACATAAATACACAAATAATCCAAAAGAACTCCCTTCATGGCACTAAATCAAACTATATAAAAACGTTTGTCCGTCGCCGCGCATCCGGTTTCTGTTGGATGCGCACAGCCCTACAGGTCGAGTTGGAAGCACACGCAGCCCTACAGGTTGGCTGTGCGCGCATCCAGGAGAACAGGATGCGCATGCAGCTCTATCGCTCAGCTGCGCGCTCCTCCAGGAGAGCCGTATGCACTCACAGCCGACCGGTAGAGGCTGCACGCACATCCTATGACAGCCGGATGCCGTCGCAGCCCAATAGGGACCCGCCGCCCCGCTGCACAGTGGATCCACCGCTCACACGGACCCACCGTCCCTCAGTAGAACCGAATGGGGGGATGTGTGTGTGGGGATTTAATGAACTGAAAGAGGAGGGGAGAAGAAGGGAGGGATGGAGGAAAAAAGGGGGGAAAGTGGAGGGGGAAAAATGAAGGGAGGGGAAAAAACGCCGGCATGCGCGCAATGAAAAAAAAAATCGCTGATAGGCCCTGCCGCCGGTCAGTGGACACCGCTTACTGGACCCACCGCCCCACCACTTACTGGACCGCTGTTCACTGGATCCGCTGCTCAGTGGAACCGAATTGAACGGTGGGTAGGGTATGAAAAGAGTGTGTGGGGGTCAATGAAAAGAGTGGGGTGGTGGCAGAGCCAGACAGCCAGCCTGCCCTGGGAAGAGGAGCTGCTCATGGGAGTTTACAATCTAAGAGAGGGAAGAGGAGCTGCTGACAGGAGCTTACAATCTAAGAGAGGGAAGAGGAGCCGCTGACAGGAGTTTACAATCTAAGAGAGGGAAGAGGAGCCGCTGACAGGAGCTTACATTCTAATAGAGGGAAGAGGAGTCGCTGACAGGAGCTTACATTCTAATAGAGGGAAGAGGAGTCGCTGACAGGAGTTTACAATCTAAGAGAGGGAAGAGGAGCCGCTGACAGGAGTTTACAATCTAAAAGCGGGAAGCGGAGCTCGCTCACGGGAGTTTACAATCTAAGAGAGGGAAGATCAGCTGCTCCAGTGAGTTTACAACCTAAGAGAGGGAAGAGGAGCCCACTCACGGGAGTTTACAATCTAAGGGCCATATTACATACTTGGTGCTAACTTAACCAGAGCTGTTGTAAACTTCCCAGAGCCATTATAGCCTATGGAGGTTTTAACCCCTTCCCGACCGCTGCCGTACCCTGTACGTCCTGTGTTCGGGTCTCCCTTAGACCCGATGACGTACAGGGTACGTCAGCGGCGCCAAATCCCCCTCCCGCCTGATACTCACCTCCCTCGTCGGATCCCACGGCGATCTGACAGGGAGGAAGCCTGCCCATGTGATTTACATGGGCAGGCGAGGCTGATGACGTCGCCACGCTGCGTGGTGACGTCATCAGAAGGTGCCCCATGTGTTTCAATGGAGGGGAGGGGGGGGCTCCTTCGGAGCCCTCTATCTCCCCAACCATTGAAGCTAGGGAGATGCTGTTTGCACCGCTGGAGAGGGGAGAGCCTCCCCTTTCCAGCGGTGTATGGCATTAACCATTTCGCCGCCGGATCACGTTGCGGCGCCAATTGGCGCCAAAACGTGATTCAAACCTGGAGGGGGGCTGACATCTTGGATGTCAGCCAAGCCTCCAGGTCCCCCCCACCCACTGACAACCTCACCATATGTGTGAGGATGTCAGTGGGCCAGTTAACCCTCTAGCTGCCATGTAGAGATAAGGGGATACTAAGGATCCTTTATCTCCCGATCCATGGCAGCTAGATGGTCATATTTGCCATCATTTGAAAGGCCTGATTATGGCCTTTCAAATGATACCAAACATTACCAGGTTTGGTTTTAAAAAAAAATGTAAAAAAAAAATTAAATAAAAAAAAATAATAAAAAAATTAAATAAAATAAAAAAATGTTTTTTTTTTTAAAGTTTTTTTGTCTGGGGGGAGTTTAATTAAATAGGACCTAGGCTGTCATCTAAAAATAATTAGCACAAAATGGTCAGAATGAGCGCAGCGCACATAGGTGAACTGGCTCAGCAGTGAAAGGGTTAAAAGGTAAAAACATGTAAAAATTGGGTATTTCTATTCTCGGGATAAAATTTGGAAACTATTTAGCTGGGGTCTTTATTGGTGGTTATAGCTTTAGGGATTAAATTACGAAAAAGTGTGTTTTTACCATTTTTTTCATCATATTTCATATTTTTTTTATATTAAATTATTGGATATGATGGAAATAATGGTATTTCTAGAAAGTCCATTTAATGGCGGGAAAAAGGGTGTATAATATGTGTGGGTTGAATAAACGAGTAAGAGGAAAATTTGATCTAAACACGAGCAGCGCAGAAACGTAAAAACAGCAGCGGTCACTAAAGGACGGATTTGTGTAAAACCGCCCGGTCACTAAGGGGTTAAGTTTACAACTGCTCTGGTTAAGTTAGCACCAACATTGTAATATGGCCCTAAGAGGGGAAAGAGGAGCCGCTCCCGTGAGTTTAGATTCTAAGAGGGGAAAGAGGAGCCACTCCCGTGAGTTTAGATTCTAAGAGGGGAAAGAGGAGCCTGCTCCCATGAGTTTACAATCTAAGAGGGAAAAGAGGAGTCCGCTCCCGTGAGCTTACAATCTAAGAGGGAAAAGAGGAGCCGCTCCCGTGAGTTTACAATCTAAGAGGGGAAAGAGGAGCCGCATCAATATATATAAAATAGTTTTCTCGGGAGGGGGTGGAGCCAACTGCCGAGGAAGATGGAGGCTGTGTGGAGAGCTCCGGCACCATTCGGCTTCAACGAGGGCAATTCGGACGAGAAAGGGGTGATATGACCCATAAAAAAAGAAATCAATCGGCCCAGAGGCTGAAGGACCCGCTGCCTGCCCCAAAAACCGACGGAATAGCGCAATATTTCACGGAGCAAACCGTGACCGGTAACACACCACGCTGCTCCAAAATGGTGCCGACTGTAAGGACCTCCCGCGCGGCCTCACCAGTAAGCAGCGTGGACCTTCAAGACGATAATGAAGATTCGGTGCGGGATATTCTCCGTTCCTTACCCACAAAAGGTGATATGGAAAGCATGTTGGGAAGGCTGGAGGCTTCATTTTCGGCCCGATTGGAGGCAATGGACGCGGATGTCCGCCAGGTGGGAGCCCGAGTACTGCAATTGGAGGAGGACAGAGATGCAGTGGAAGATCGACTGGCACACCTGGAAGCAGGTCTGGTATCCCACAATAACTATTTGAAGAGCATACATAGAGCCCTGGACGACCAAGATAATAGGGGAAGGCGCAACAACCTCCGTATCAGAGGACTCCCAGAAGCGCAAGATGGTAAGGAACAACTTATGGACATACTGAGATATATCTTTAATAAACTGCTCCGAAAACCCCCAGACACTCCTATACATTTTGATAGAGCACACCGCTCTCTAAAACCGAAAGGAGCCCCGAACACGGCACCCAGAGATGTCATCTGTCGCCTACACTATTATCGACAAAAAGAGGACATTTTACAAGCTGCTCGTCGACAGGACCTTAAAGATCCACGTGGCAACACTATACAACTGTACCCAGACGTGTCCTGGAGCACATTGCAAGCTCGTCGATTGTTAAAACCCCTAACGGATGCTTTACGAGAGCGCCAGGTGAAATATCGATGGGGATATCCGTTTGCAATGTCGACGACCCTGGAGTTATTGTGTCATTATGTCATCACCTGCGCAGCAGACCTGCCCCCACTCTTAACGGCTCTGGAGCTGGAGGAAGTACACATATCGGACTGGTATGGGGGTGCATCGCTGGACTCGATCCTACCACCTCAACCTCAAACGCCAGCGATGGCAGACACCGTCCAAAAAAGATCGAGGTGCGACTAATACACACAGACTCATGTCCCCCGCACGTACTCAGGAATAGAGTTGCACTCACTACTCTCCTCTGCTTCGGATACGTCTCTGACAGAATGTGTAAGAATGTAGGAGTAGGCTCTGGAAGACCTACTGAACGAGGTCCTCTGATCACCCCTTCACTACTGATGCCCCCTTATTTGAAGTTGTTGGAGGTTATTGATCGGGGTTTCGATCATATATAGATGTTTTAACCAAAGGATTGCCCGCCGAACTCAACAATTTTTTTTTGTTTCTAGTTTGGTGCCCTCTTCACTCAGTGAACTCACACATTCACCTTTTCACCCGCCTCCCCCCCCAAGTTGCGGTGACCTTTAGCTTTCCCTAATGTGACAGTTGGGAAGCTATCCTTAAAACCTGGACGATTAGATACGGTATCGCAGGTTTTACACCGACGTCTTTTACTTACTTTTTGTTCTGTTTTTTGTTATTATTTGACACATTGCATATTACTTCGTGTAGATAGGTTACGAATACCTACGGTTGACATTCTTTTGGTATCGTGCGGAATCGGCCGGTGCGTTCTCCAGAAACACCGACTAACCGACAGGTGGTGCTCGATTAGTGTGTTTGTGGTATGACCCAGTTAAAGTTCCTGTTAGACATGTGCACAGCACAAAATTTCGTTTTGAACTAATGGATTAGTCCTAAAATGCAATTTATTTAGTTGCTATAGAAATTCGTTTTCAGTTCTTTAGTATGAAAACTAATTTCGTTCATCCGAAAACCAGTGGATATAATTACTATTGTAGTGGCTCCTCAGAGGACTGAGATCGCTGCTCGTTACAGTATCTCTCACTCTCAGCACAATGTGGGCCATATTACATAGTTGGTGCTAACTTAACCAGAGCTGTTGTAACCTTCCCAGAGCCATTATAGCCTATGGAGGTTTTCAGTTTACAACAGCTCTGGTTAAGTTAGCACCAACATTGTAATACTGCCCCGTGTCAGGCAAAGCTGTTACAATAACTGACTGCTGCTCATCACAGCGCTCAGAGTTTCTGTAAAACTAGTAAATAATATTTTTATATATAAGAGGTCAGAACAATATTATTTCCTTGTTTTACTGAAACTCTGAGCGCTGTTACAGTCAGTTACTGTAACAACTGAGCCTGATACATTGTATTTAGAGATAATGTAACAAGCAGCCGATCTCAGCGCTCACAGCCACTGGATTTAAAGAAAAGGCTCCTCTCTGTATAATGTTTAGAACATCCTCCTGCATTAATTAATACCCCTCTTTGTATAATGTAGATAACATCCTCCTGCATTAATGTCCCTCTCTGTATAGAACATTCTCCTCAATTTATACCTTTCTCTGTATAATGTATATAACATCCTCCTGCATTAATACCCCTCTCTGTATAAATGTATAAAACATACTCCTGCATTAATTAATGCCACTCTCTGTATAGAACATCCTACTGCATTGGCATGTGGAGGGTGCAGAACTTCGGATGTTGCGATCTTCATTGCTGGTCTCCTTCACTCAATGTAATATCACAAAAAGGACTGAAACTAAAATGTAGTGCATTTTATTTTAGTTTCTTTCGTTTTTTGTACTGAGCAGTTTCGTTTCTCTTGAGTCATACTAAAACTAAATTATCCCAAAATTCGGACTAAATCGTTTTAGTACTAAAACGAATGCACATGTCTAGTTCCTGTCGCTCAATGTGTGGGCCTGAACTCTCCCCAGAAAAGGCGCATAGCACTCACTGACCTACATAGACAGGGTGGTGATATAGTCTTTTTGCAGGAGACACATTTTAGGGAAGACGCAGCTCCCTCATTACAATCCCGTTATTACTCCCAATGCTTTCACAGTAACTATGTTGTATCTAAATCTCGTGGTGTAGCGATACTTCTTGCCCGTCACATTTCCTTTACTGGAGTACACCAACAACTTGATCCTAATGGCAGATTTTTATTCGTTAAGGGAACATTGGGAAGCCAGATGGTTACTTTCGCTAATATTTATCTGCCAAACAAGGGTCAATGTGCAGCAATGCGATCTATTTTGTCCAAACTGGACAAATTCAGGGAGGGATTACTGATTTGTGGCGGAGACTTCAATATATCTCTCGACTCCTCCAGAGAGGGGGTCCATCCGACCCCTTCTGTGGGTGACTCGTTACGAGGCAGATTCCTGACTCTTCTCCATCAACACCAATTAGTACACGGTTGGCGGGCCCTAAATCCCACTGTAAAAGACTACATTTTCTATTCCGCAGCGGCTCACTCGTACTCCCGACTGGATACATTCTTGATCCCTCACCACCAATTACATTACCTGACAAAAGTTAAAATAGCCTCCATTACATGGTCAGATCATGCACCGGTGATGATGTGGGTGGATTTTCAATCCACTCCACCTCCGCACCGCACATGGCGTATAAATGAATCACTACTTCGTGATTTGCTCACTCAATATTTTGAGGAAAATTCCACTCCAGAGATCTCCTTGCCAACTCTGTGGGAAGCTCATAAGTGTGTCATCAGAGGCAATCTTATTCAGATAGGTGGACAACGTAAAAGGGAA
Organism: Leptobrachium leishanense; assembly: GCA_009667805.1. Taxonomy (NCBI): domain Eukaryota; kingdom Metazoa; phylum Chordata; class Amphibia; order Anura; family Megophryidae; genus Leptobrachium; species Leptobrachium leishanense. Next base: position 165,179 of record RXON01003935.1, on the reverse strand, counting down.
CACAGGGCGACCCTAGACGATATTCTTCAACGCATACACGATTTGGAGACTGCTCACAAAGCATGTCAATCTCTGGATACATTTAAAGACCTCACAGAACAGAGAGCAAAGCTAAACTCCATATTGTCCCAGCAGGCCTTTAAATCGTTATTGCTCACGAAACACACTTATTACACACAAGGCAACAAATGTGGCCGTCTCTTGGCTCACGCTTTGAGACAACGTCGCCAAGCTACATACATCCCCAAAATACGAGAGACAGATGGCAGGGACCTACATCTTACCAAAGACATAACTGCAGCTTTTCATAAATATTTCTCTTCTCTCTACCAGCTACGAGATTCCCCACCCTTAGAGGGCGACGTCTGCTCTTATTTAAAAGATTCCCTTCAATCTGTCCTAACCCCTGAATCGGCATCGGCACTTGACACCCCGTTTACACTGGAAGAATTTTCCATAGCGCTGAACTCCATGAAAGCAGGAAAAGCCCCGGTCCAAATGGATTTACTGTAGAGTATTACAAGACATTTCGTACATTATTAGGCCCTAAATTTGTTGCGCTGCTAAACGCCTTAGATGGCTCTACCTCCCTAGACCATGCCACTCTACGCGCTCATATAGCTTTATTTCCCAAACCAGATAGGGATCACACATTGGTATCCAACTACAGACCCATCTCTCTCTTAAACGTAGATATTGAAATAATGACTAAAATGCTGGCGACTAGATTAAACACCTTCATCCCTGGCCTAGTCCATCCAGATCAAATGGGATTTGTCCCCACTCGCGAGGCGAGAGACAACACGTTAAGGGCAATCAATCTTATACATCTCGCCAATGCCACACACACGCCGACAGTCTTTCTCTCCATCGACGCCGAAAAGGCCTTTGATAGAGTGGACTGGACATTCCTCTATGAGACTTTGAAGTTTCTAGGATTTGGGCCAAAATGGTTGACCTGGATCCGGAATCTCTACAGTGTGCCGAGGGCCTCCCTAAGGGTCAATGGCACGTACTCTCCTGATATGGACATACGGAATGGTACCCGACAAGGATGCCCGCTGTCGCCCCTTTTATTCATCCTCACATTAGAACCACTCCTCCAGAGGATTAGAGATAATCCCTCCATCCACGGCCACCCTCTCCCCTTTCACCATTACAAAGTCACGGCATTTGCCGATTGTATTCTTTTATCCCTTACAAACCCTTTGGTATCCCTGAAACAGCTTATGGCAGAATTGGACACATACGGGGCGCTTTCTAATTTTCAGATAAACCTATCCAAGTGTGAGGTGTTGGGGGTGAGAATCACCAAGCAGATGAAGAAAGCTATAGTCATTTCTTATCCCTTTAAATGGGCACATAGATCGATACGGTACTTGGGAGTGGCACTTCCTAGCGATTTGTCTCAACTATATGTCACTAACTATGAACCATTATTACAGACAATATCCCAAGATCTACGACGGTGGAAAATTCCGCATGTCTCCTGGTTGGGTAGAATAAATATATTGAAAATGAATATCCTCCCTAGATTTTTGTACATTTTTCAAACAATACCAATTGGAGTCCCTCCCAAATTTTTTGCTCTCCTACGGACATACCTCCTTAAGTTTATCTGTAATGACACCCACCCCCGGGTTTCATATGCAGATATGACACGTCACCGCAACAGAGGGGGACTGGGCTTACCACACATAGAGCTATATCACACGGCGGTGCTTTTCCTTAAAATAAGCGATTGGTCCATGTCCCCGCCGAATAAACTTTGGGTTCCACTAGAACAGAAATGCCTAACAGTTCCTATAACTACACTCCCTTGGCAGACTGCACCGCTAACTAAACTTATATCTTCCCCTAACCCACTGATAACTCCGACACTTCGCAGGTGGTGGATATTGAAAACGTCCCTATCCCTTTCCACACATCCCTCTCCACTCACCCCACTGACATTCAACCCGCTGTTCCCAGATGGGATGTCTCATCATTTCCTCCCTTTAGAACTGGACGGTCCCTATCTTTCCTTAGCAACATGCATGGCCAACGCAGCACCACGCCCCATATCAGACATGTTAAGACAGGACACGATCACCCCTTTAACTCACTTCCGTTACCAACAACTCACACATATTATACAATCGCTAGGACCCCCACAGACAGTACGGACTGACGAATCACCCTTTGAAACCCTGTGCACAATGGACCTGCGTCCTCCACATTTGTTATCCACTATATATGGATCACTTTTAGATGCCTCCACACCAGGCCTCCCCTCGTATGCGGGAAGATGGAACAGAGACCTAGATACTGACGTTTCAGATGGAGACTGGGGTTTAATATTTCAGACCGCAGCTCATGCCTCTAGGAGTCTGCATATCCAACAGACACACTACAAGTTTCTTATGCGCTGGTACCTGACGCCTACACGCCTACACAAAATATACTCTACAACAGATAAGACATGCTGGCGATGCCGCGAATCGCCGGGTACGTGTGTACACATATGGTGGGAATGCTCACTGATACGTTTATACTGGGATTCCGTATTTACAATAATCAATGAGATCACGGGTCTGGAATTAGGCCCCTCCCCCCTGGTTGCACTCTTTCACCTAGTCCCTATCTCGACACTCACGTACAGGAACTCTTTGGCCATACAATTATTTAATGTAGCCAAATCTTTGATTCCCAGAAAGTGGCGCCTGGTCACACCACCTACGATATGGAAATGGATACAGGCCGTGGAGGGAGTTCGAGAAATGGAGGAGATGTTCTTCTCCAGGAACAGTAAATACGACAAATATTATGTCACATGGTACTGGTGGTTAGATTTTTGTGCCAAGAGATCGCGAGATTACACTCCAAAACTAGTCCCTGGGGTAGAATAATTATCGGAGGTAAAAGGGCCTCCTAGGCCGAATATGTAGCTGACTGATATGTGCCCCCAATATTGCGATTATTCCGAAAATACTTCATGGCTTACGACATTTTCATACACTCATGCACATCACGTATCGATACCTGAGAATCGGCTGATGTAGTAATTTAGTTAAAGGGTTTGCAATGTGAACATAATACTGTTACCCCTCCCCAGTTTACTCTTCCCTTTCCTTAACCGTTTCTGCCGTTATGTACATTCTTATCTTGTGTAAATGCAGATGCCTTAGATCCTTATGTACAGTAATGTCATTGCTTTATTATGTACAAAAGCTGGAAAAAAACAATAAAAACTTTATTGCAAAAAAAATAAAAAATAAAATACTTTTCTCTGTCGCCGCGCTGGATGTGCGCGCGTCCAGCACAGCCGGAGTTGATGCGCTCGCAGCCCTACCGGTTGGCTGGCGCGCACATCCAGGAGAGTCGGATGCGTGTGCAGTCCCACAGGTCAGCTGCGCGCGCATCCAGGAGAGCCGGATGCATGCGCAGACTGGCCTCCGGCCAGGCTTAATTACTAGTATAAAATAAAACAATACTTTGCATTGCATGAAAAAGGCCGCTTTGCAGCATGTAGAATCCATACGCTTCAGATCATTTGTGGAGAAGGAGTTGGAGGTGAAGAGAGGTCCTAGCATCCTGATCAGAGGAGAAAGGTCACCCGTATGGACCCATAGGCGCAATATGTGAGCCAAGAATCTGAAGGCTCCTGACCACGTGAGTGTGTCTTTCTGCTTACTTATTTATCCATCTGTATGTGCTGTACACATTATATATCTATTATTCTCTTGGAGGTAAAAAGGACAACATCAGTATAAAACTCCCTGACCCTCATAGCAGGAGCAACAACTTAAATATAGAAACTATTTGGCACATACCATACGAGTAGTATATAGAGCAGCTGCAAAATAAAGACAGCGCCAGACATTTTGGACTCTGTTATATATACAACAGAACGTTATTATCTTTGTAATTTTTCTTTTATACCGGCTATATGTGATTGAAGTAAAAAAAAAAAAAGTATAACCTCTGATCACTAGCTGGCATTGTACCACCAATTTTTATGCCTTATCGGATGAATTATATATCCACTATCTCTGTTAAACATTTTTTATATTTTTTATATTTCAACCACCAGGTGGCGATGTACATCCTATCTTTGCAACAATTATATTTTTGTAAAAATGTGTATCTGTGGAGGCGCTGGATTGGTAGTATATGATTTCTGGGGTCGCTGCCTACAAGGTGTTGCACATAAATCTCAACACAAATGTGCAAATATGATATAAAAAACTTGGTGGGGGTCCTAGTGTCGCATTTAGTACTTCCTAATATGGAAGGATCTGGATAAATAAATCTAAATGGCTGTTAATGCTGAAAGTCTAGTATAAATCGACATCAAGTATATTGATCATTTAGTGGGAGAGAAATAGCCTTCAGTGAATCAGTAACTCCCTAACAATAGTGCAAATAACAAATTTTGTGCAAAATCGCAAACATGTACCAAAAACAGCAGTGATATACTCTTATATCATGCGTATAAATCTGCTCTTATAATGCAAAGTGTATAATAAACCACATGTGCAAATGCATATAAAGTGCATGTGCTTATAAATGCTTCCTATTTGTAAAGTGGAAAAGAAATCCACAAGGTAGAGGAAGGGAGTATATTTAAAAGGAAACAAAGTAGCAAAACAAGAGGACATAGTCTTAGATTAGAGGGGCAAAGGTTTAAAAGTAACATCAGGAAGCATTATTTTACTGAGAGGGTGGTGGATACATGGAACAGCCTTCCAGTTGAAGTGGTAGAGGCCAAAACAGTAATTGAATTTAAGCATGCATGGGATAGGCATAAGGCTATCCTAAACAAAAGATAAATCCAGGTAAAGTATCCATGTAATTGGGCAGACTAGATGGGCCGAAAGGTTCTTATCTGCCGACATTTTTCTATGTTGCTATGTTTCTATGTTTCTAAAGTGCATACACAAAAAGTGTTGATGTGATATCTACAGAAAGTCATAAAAATGTCCTCTTATTCGGTTAAATATTCATCTCTAAACGTCCTAAGACCACAAAAAGTGCACGTGCAAAAGTGCAAAATTCCAAAATGTAAGTAAAACCAGATCCGTGGTCACTGGTCACTGTACAGCATGTAAGTCACACTTTGAAGTGAGATGTCCCAACGTTGTAATTCCTCTCCTCAGTTGGCGAATTTCATTATGTATATAGAGGAAAAGAGAGAAAGAAAAACCAATAGTGCAGGCTGTTGTGATTGATATGGTGAGTGCATATGCGAAAATCACTCACAGATTATAGAGCCTAATTGGTCCCGGCTCTAGGTTGGAGTGCCTCACCCCAAATACAGGGTGGCGTTCCCCCTCTCTTGCGTCTTCCAATTATCCTCAAATAAAATACATATAGAGAGACAGCGCTCCCATAGCGTAACACAATACGTATAATCAGAGTATAATTTAAAATTATATTTTTGCACTTTTTAAGTCATTGTGAATGACATCTGGACTATTATGAAATAAGCTTTTGCTCTACTCTATGTTTAAATTTGCAAAAATTACTGTTGCACGGGCACTTTTTGTACTGTTTGGTTTTATTTGTTTTATTTTATTTTATATTTAGCCTCGTTAAGGGAGTTTCTTTAGGGGTTATTCAGAGAGAGCTGATCTGGCTGAATTTCCCCGTATGGTGCCATTTTGGGGCCATTCGGCTATTCAGAGAGCAAGTAGCTCGCCAAATTTTGGCAAACTGCCAGCAAGTACGGTGCCTGTTCGACAGCAGGGAAATCCCCCATAGAGAAGCAATGGTTATTCTGCTCAGAGAACACCAAACAGCAGAGAAAAGTTGCCGAAATTCCCTGCTATTCGGTGGTTTCATTTGGCAGTTTTATTCAGGCGAATCCCATAGGCTTCAATGTTAAAAATACTCCAGTTTTTATCCAATATCTAATAAACCGTTTATTATTTTATTCTGCAGTAAAAAGTCTCTTTATTTATAGAATTTTTAAAACCTTTTAGGCATTTTTCGGGATTTTTTTGACAAAATGTTGCTTCCATTTTTTTAAAAAGCGTTTTTTTTTGTAACAGACCTTTTTATTATTATTCATAGGACCTTATATGTAAATTAACCCAGTACATACTTGAAAACGAGAGAACTCTCAATGTATCCTTCCTGGTAAAATCCTTTATAAATAAATAAATAAACAAAAAAATTCCAGGCATTTTCGTTCAGCAGTTGTTTTGCAAACAGCGTTTCAGTTTTGACACTTTCAAACGTATTGTTTTTTTTTTTTTTAATTTCCAATTTTATTTTGTAAGAAATAAAAGGTCAGAGATCTACCAACAAGGTTGGCCTCGCAGGGCCAAAAATTATATTCGCACAGATAGCAATCAAAAGAAGGAGGGTGGCAATAACAAAAGTCTTCCAAAAGTCGCTCCAAAAATCAAAGTCTTCGAAAAAAGGAACAAAATAATCCCCAGCCGGGGAACAGCAGCAAGAGAGTCATCTGAGTCTTTTAACAAAAGGGTGGTAACAGCAAAAACAGGAAAGCTCAGTGCAGTGTGGGAAAGGGAAGGGAGAGACATAAACAAAAACACACACACGAAAAAAAAATCTTCAGGTTACTTCGCAATAATCAGGGAGATAAAACGGCAGACAGGGTGACGTATGTGTCTTAGCTTTGCCCCGAAAGAGGGTGGCACCAAGACTCCCAGCATGGCAAAAGGGAAGCATTGGAAAACATACCCAGGCCCTGCATTCTCCTCGGGTGCGCCCGCACCATAGGGTGTACGTAGGGGAGACAGGGCCAGGACGAGGTCCCCACTCGTCCCAACCAAGGCCAGAGGTGGATTCGCAGGCAGTGTCTCGCGCGGCAACAAACATGGGGAGACATCTGACATCATCATAGGGGGGCACGTAGTCTTCTGAGGCCGCCGCGTCTGCAACGGTCCCAGCCATGAAGGCCTCTGAATCCCCGACGGCTTCTATGGGTAAGTCATCTTCCGACGCGCACGAGCGGGAGGTAAGTAGCTCCCTGCATCTCTGCAGTATGGCCATCATTCGGTGCCAGGTCCCCTTTGTGAGTGGGCTCAGGTCGTCCCCCTCCAGCAACGCTAAACAGGCCTCAAGGCCCTCAACCATTTTCACTTCTGTGTGGGGAGGGTGGGCGACCTGCTGCCCAGACTCACCATCCTCAGCCATCCGCAGTGGTCTGTCCCGAGCAGTGAACCGGAGAAGGGGGCCCACTGTCTCCGCAACTCCTGTCGGGGACCCAACCAGGAATGAATCCACAGGGGAGCACAGAAAGTAGGTGGCTGGGGTCGAGGGGTAGGCCCCAAGCTGGCAGCTGGCTGCGACCTCTGTCAAAAAACACCCGGCCATCGGTAGTCTCAGGTCCGGAGGGGGGCAGAACGGGCCCGGACAGCATACCTCCGGTGGCCAGCTATTTTTAGAGATCCCTTAGAGAGAGGATGGGTCGGAGCTCCACAGACACGCATCCTCTCTCTTCAGCAGCTGGCCATGCCCCCCGCGTATTGTTTTTTTTTTTTACCACGTTCGTCAGTTTGTCGACTTTTTCCTGCGGCTTGTCTGCGCTGTGATTGGCAGCTCGCCAGCTTTTTCTGATCCGTTCGGCGTATTTTCTGCAGCAGTTCCGACGGGTTTTCCCTGAATACACTGCAGGATGGGGAACTTTGATTCACCAAAGTGCAGGGAAGTGCGAGGAACGAGAGAGCACCGAAATGTCGGCAACTTTCAGTGCTCTCTGAATAGCCCCTTTGGATTCATAGTGATTGATGTAAGTATTTCCGTTGAGAATTAACCATCATTTGGCACTAGAAGCAGTTTAACCCCTTCACTTCTGAGTCATTTCACCGTGTATACCAAGCTCATTTTCAGCTTAGAAGCACAATATGGTGGATATAATTAAAACATAACTTTTAATAAATTGCCACTAAGAGAACCTGTTGCCTTAACTCAGGCAGACACAAACTGACAAACAGATAAAGGACAGGTGACAAATAATAACTCAAAAGGTTCCCCTGTGGCTGGGAGACAAAATGTTATTAAATAACCAAATTCAGAAACTAGCGCAAAATTATCCTGACACAGTAGGAATGTGAACCTTCGTGGGTTCACGATAAATACGAAAGGAGGAAAAGTTGCACTAGCATAATCAGAGCAGTAGCATAGTGAGCATGTCCTGCATACAATGTAACTCCACCTTAACTGGACATATACAAGGAAACAGAGACTGACTAGAAGTGCTTTAGATTAGTCCTCTCTGAAAAGTAACACTTTTGCCATAGGAGATCAAAATCAAAAAAGCAGATTTAAAAATCACTCATCGCCCATCACTCAACGTGTTTCACAAACAGAGTGGCGTCCTCAGGAGTGTACTGGCAGTGATAATAAGTATAGTGTCTGTGAAGATACAGCAGAGATAAAGCTCATTTTCACCATTTTGTGCTCATCATGTTTAAACGCTTTTTTTAAGTCATATTTTATTATAGCACCCAGACACGTTGTAAGTAGGGATGAGCTGTTCGGTTCGGACAGTTCAGAGTTTGGACCAAACTTAGCCTGTTCGTTCTGTTCGCGAACTCCGAACATTTCCGGGTGTTCGGCGCATGTTCAATGCACCACAATGGACCACAATGCACTTTCCCACTGGCCTGAAGCTCGTAATTGGCTACAGCCTTGCACCTGACCACAGGTCTGGTGCAAGACAGGTTCAACACTATGCCAATCACGGCTCAGAGTCCTGATTGGGAAAATTTTGCCCAATCATGGGCTCACAGAGCTAAGTCCCGCAGCACACTTTATAAGGATTCCACGCAGCGCTTCTGCACACATTTGAGAGGAGATTTCAGAGGAGGTAGTTGTTCTGTGTTCTTACTGCCGGTCTGCCACGCTACTGGGGGGGGCTGGGGGGTCTCATTTCTACCAAATATCTGGGAATTGAGGTGATCTGTCTCTTGTCACTGCCAGCAAGTCTTTTTGGGGGTCACAAATTTCTACAAAATATCTGGGAATTGAGGTGATCTGTGTCTTGTGACTCACTGCCAGTAACACGCAGTATTTTGGGGGGTCACAAATTTTTACAAAATATCTGGGAATTGAGGTGATCTGTCTATTGTCACTGCCAGCAAGTATTTTGGGGGTCACAAATTTCTACAAAACATTTGGGAATTGAAGTGATCTGTCTCTTGTCACTAAGAAAAAAAGTGTCATCTGTGCTCGTTTCTATGTGTTCCATGTAAAACAAAACACTATGAGGTTTTTGTTTGTTTCAATGGACATTGCAACGTAAACTCACTCGCCACTTCAAGGCACCTCTTTACAGAGTGAGTACCTAACAATTGTAACCAAAAGGCCGCTCTACTGAGCAGCTCCAAACCCCTCCTGCTGCTTTTCAGCTAAGGAGAGGCAGAGACATGGTGGGTTTTATTTATACACGCACCAAACACTTCCCATTTGGGATTAAAAAAACATTTCTTGGTTATGTTTTATACATTAACTGGGCTGTTACTCCTGGCAGTTGCTGCTGCTCCAGTGATGGGCGCGACGCCATTATTTCTGTATTTATGTCTCTTGTCACTGCCACATAGTATTTTGGGGGGGTCACAAATTTCTACAAAATATTTGGGAATTGAGGTGATCTGTGTCTTGTGACTCACTGCCAGTACCGTGCAGTATTTTGGGGGTCACTAATTTTTACAAAATATCTGGGAATTGAGGTGATCTGTATCTTGTCACTGCCAGCAAGTATTTTGGGGTCACTAATTTCTACAAAACATTTGGAAATTGAGGTGATCTGTGTCTTGTCACTGCCAGCAAGTATTTTGGGGGTCAAAAATTTCTACAAAATATTTGGGAATTGAGGTGATCTGTCTCTTGTCACACAGCCAGTACCACGCAGTATTTGGGGGGGGTCACAAATTTTTACAAAATATCTGGGAATTGAGGTGATCTGTCTCTTGTCACTGCCAGCAAGTATTTTGGGGGTCACAAATCTCTACAAAATATTTGGGAATTATTATAATCCGTGTGTTCTCACTGGCTGCCACCCATCAGGGGTCTCACTGATTTATAGGAGGTTTCTGAGCCATATATTCTGTGGCGTCTCACTGCCACCCATCAGGGGGTCCCACATACTTCCAGCAGATTTATGCGAATTGTAATATGTGGCTTCTCACTGCCACCCATCAGGGGGTCACACTGAATTATAGGAGGTTTCTGAGACTTGTAATCTGTGGCTTCTCACTGCCACCCATCAGAGGGTCTCACTGATTTATAGGAGGTTTCTGAGACTTGTAATCTGTGGCTTCTCACTGCCACCCATCAGGGGGTCTTACTGATTTATAGGAGGTTTCTGAGACTTGTAATCTGTGGCTTCTCACTGCCACCCATCAGGGGGTCACACTGATTTATAGGAGGTTTCCGAGACTTGTAATCTGTGGCTTCTCACTGCCACCCATCAAGGGGTCACACTGATTTATAGGAGGTTTCTGAGATTTGTAATCTGTGGCTTCTCACTGCCACCCATCCGGGGGTCACACTGATTTATAGGAGGTTTCTGAGATTTGTAATCTGTGGCTCCTCACTGCCACCCATCAGGGGTCCCACATACATCTATCAGATTTATGCAAATTGTAATCTCTGGCTTCTCACTGCCACCCATCAGGGGGTCACACTGATTTATAGGAGGGAATTGTAATCTGTGTCTTGTCACTGGCTGCCAGCTATCAGGGTTTCTCACTGAGTTATACCAGAGTTCTGTAAATCTTTAATCTTTATACCAGAGTTGAGTCAGAGTTCTGTATATATTTAATTCTTATATCACTCACCATGTCTGAAAGAACAAAAAGGACAGGCAGACGCTCCCAGACACAGATAAGAGGGCAAGCAGCCCCTGTGTCGGGAGGCTGTGCCTCTGGTCGTGGTGGACTTGGTGCATCCTCTGCAGGGGCACGCTTGTCCTTTCTAACTGGTGCTGGCCATCTTCTTAAGCAGCAGCAACATACAGAGGATTTGGTGGATTGGCTAACCAGGCCATCCTCATCCTCCAAGTCCTCTGCCAGCCAGGCTTGTAGTGCTTTACAGTCCACCTCAGCTGCCAAAGCATCTAATGCAGCCTCCATGTCCACAGCTACTCCTGCTGTAGCCTCGCTATCACACACGGAGGAGTCAGCTGAATTGTTTGACTACAATGACAGTGACATGCTGCTTGAGGATGCACAGCAACTACAGTGCTCTGATTCAATCTCTGAGGTTGATGAAGGGAGTATAATCAACCTAGAGGAAGGAGGTGCCAGTGATGACACACAAATAACTGGCACTCATGTTGCCCCAGCAGCTGCAGCATACTGCCAAGTTGGCTCCAGTGACAAGGAGATAGGGGGTGAAGATGACATTGATGATGAGGTCACTGACTCCTGGGTGCCAGATTGAACAGAGGAATCAAGTGAGGAGGAGGAGGCACAGCAAACACGAGGCACAACATCCTCTATGACCAAACGTAGCACTAGCCAGTCCAAGGCATCAGATGTCAGAGCTGCTCCGGTGCAGAGCGCTGTTTTCTCAAAGCACACACGCAGGAACTCTGCTGTCTGCTGGGAGTTCTTTAAGAAATGTGCAGCAGACCCCACCGTTGCTATTTGTAATCTATGTCAGATGAGGCTTAAGCGTGGGAAAGACACCGGACACTTGGGTACCACGTGCTTGAGGCGACATATGACCTCCTGCCACACATCCCGTTGGCGCAAAACTTTGCGTAGGTCCTCCTCCTCCTCATCTGTCTCTACCCCCACTGTATGTCCTGCCATGTCATTGCCTACAACCTCCACTGACAGGGATGATGCTACAGTAATGGATGTACCAGGTCCTTCCTCACAATGTGACAGCATCCTATCAGCTGAAGATTTACGCAGTCAGATTATGTTGCTGCAGCTGCTGTAGCGTAAGAAAAATTATAGTCCCAACTATCCCCAAGCACAGCGTCTAAATGCCAGCTTAGCAAAATTACTCGCATTGCAGCTGCTGCCTTTCCAGCTGGTGGACTCTGCTCCCTTCCGTGAATTTGCTGAATGTGCTGTACCACAGTGGCAGGTTCCAAAATGCCATTACTTTTTATGCAAGGCCATTCCAGCACTATACCAGCACGTGGAAGACAATGTTATCCAGTCATTGGGAAAGGCAGTCAGCAGCAAGGTGCATGTGACTTTAGACACGTGGTCCAGCAAGCATGGACAGGGTCGTTACAATTCCTTCAGGGCACACTGGGTAACTCTGATTGCAGCTGGGAGGGATCCAAGACGGGGCTCTGTGCTGGAGCTTGTTCATCCACCACGCCTCCAGAAAGCTGCTTGTATGAGGTCTGTCTGCTCCACCACCACCACCTCTCCCTCTTCCTCCTCCTCCTCATCCTCCTTCTGTGTCTCTGGCGAAGTGGCAGTTAAACTGACACCTGACAGGGTCTACGCAATGGCTCAAGCAAAAAGAAGCCATACTGTGCTTGAGCTGGTTTGTTAAGGGGACAGGAGCCACACCGGGCCAGAAATTCTGTCAGCTCTGCAGGGCCAGGTGCAGAGATGGTTAACACCACGCCAGCTTCAGCTGGGAATGGTCGTCTGTGATAATGGCAGCAACCTTCTCTCCGCCCTACGCAAGGGTAAATTGACGCATGTACCATGCCTAGCACACGTCCTAAATCTAGTGGTACAGCGTTTCCTAACCAAGTACCCAGGGCTGACAGAGCTTCTCAGCCAGGCCAGAAAAGTCTGCAGCCACTTCAGACGGTCATTCCCAGCAAGCATTCGCCTGGCAGAAATTAAAAGAGAATTCCACCTTCCCACAAACCGTCTGATCTGTGACATGCCCACCAGGTGGAACTTGACTTTAGCAATGCTGCAGCGTCTGCACAAGCAGCAGAGGGCCATCATCGAGTACCTGTGTGAGTATGGCACAATGACAGGTTCAGGTCAACTTGTTTTTTTTCCCCCCCGCAGTGGCTGATGATCAAGGATGCATGCACTGTACTGTCACCATTTGAGGAGGCAATGAGGATGATGAGCAGGGACAGTGCATGCATCAGTGACACAATTCCTTTAGTGTTCCTGCTGGAGCACACTCTGCGGGGAATTATAGATGTGGCTCTAGAGGCAGAGCAGCGGAAGGAAGAGGAGGCCTTCACTAGCTCTGAAGGCCCCAGTCTTTCCGCAGACAGCATTCCAGCGGGTCCTCCTCAGATCAGACAGGAGGAGGATCATGAGGAGGAGGAATATTTAAGTAGTGGGGGTATTGAAGGTGGGGATTGTCAAGGGAGGGTTTTGTGTGCCCAGAAACAAAAGGACTAGTACGTGGCTGGGAGGGGGAAGTGCACAATACGGTCATCCTCATTGACCAGGAAGACTCGGAAGCTAATGCCACCTCCAATCTACGCTGTATGGGCTCCCTTATAATGCAAAGCCTGCTAAAGGACCCCAGGATTCATGCTATCAAGGAGAGGGATCATTACTGGTTGGCAACCCTTCTTGATCCATGATACAAGGGTAAAGTTGCAGAGCTCATCCTGCCCGCACAGAGGGAGAACAGGATGAAAAAACTTGGACGCTCTAAAGCGACACTTGTGTAACACCTTTCCAGGCACTGGTAGGTTACCAAGTGATGACACACGTACTTCTAGAGCTGCGGATGATCAGAGGAATAGTGGTGAAGGCCAGGGCCGCTTGACTGATGCATTTTTAAATTTTTTTAGTCCACGACGCCCAGGGACGTCAAATGTAGGCACCCATTGCCAGTGTCTTCACCATATGGTGCAGGACTACCTAGGGGCAAGGGCAGACCTGGATACCTTTCCAGCAGATGATCCACTGGCTTACTGGGTGTTGAGATTCGATCACTGGCCAGAACTTAGCCAATATGCTATGCAGCTACTAGGTTGCCCTTCATCTAGCGTGCTTTCTGAAAGGTTTCTGGAGTTTTGTCACAGACAAAAGAGTGCGTCTGTCCACCGACTCTGTAGACCGGCTGACATTTATAAAAATGAATCAGTCCTGGATCAGCAGCTATCAATCCCTTGATGCTGAAGTAACGGAATAGATCGGGGATGTCTTCTGCATTCACAAAACCTCCAGCACTGAACTCTTCCACAATACTACGAAAGGGGTTACGGTGTGAAGGCACTTGCTGCCATGAAAGGCACAATATTTGGCTGCACTGACGCCTGTGCCACACACATTTATATTATTTTAATTTTTTGAACCGCAGGGTCCACCCCTGCCTTCTTCCACAATACCACAGAGGGGTTACTGTATGATTGCACTTGCTGGCCTGGCACCAAAAGCACAATATCTGGGTGCACTGACGCCTTTAACAGATGCATATCTTTTTAATATAGGACCGCAAGTTCCAGCCCTGCATACTTCCACAATATTACAGAGGGGTTACTGTATGATAGTACATGCTGGCCTTGCAGTCTGGCACCAAAAGCACAATATCTGGGTGCACTGACGCCCATTACCAGATTTATATCTGTTCAATATAGGACCGCAAGGTCCACCCCTGCATTCTTCCACAATACTAAAGAGGGGTTACTGTATGATGGTACTTGCTGGCCTGGCAGTCTGGTACCAAAAGCACAATATCTAGGTGCACTGACGCCCATTACCAGATTCATATCTTTTTAATATAGGACTGCAAGGTCCACCCCTGCATTCTTCCACAATACTACAGAGGGGTTACTGTATGATAGTACTTTGCTGGCCTGGCACCAAAAGCACAATATCTGGGTGCACTGACACCCATTACCAGATGCATATCTTTTTAATATAGGACCGCAAGGTTCATCCCTGCATTCTTCCACAATACTACAGAGGGGTTACTGTATGATAGTACATGCTGGCCTGGCAGTCTGGCACCAAAAGCACAATATCTGGGTGCACTGACGCCCATTACCAGATTTATATCTGTTCAATATAGGACCGCAAGGTCCACCCCTGCATTCTTCCACAATACTACAGAGGGGTTACTGTATGATAGTACATGCTGGCCTGGCAGTCTGGCACCAAAAGCACAATATCTGGGTGCACTGACGCCCATTACCAGATTCATATCTTTTTAATATAGGACCGCAAAGTCCACCCCTGCATTCTTCCACAATACTAAAGAGGGGTTACTGTATGATGGTACTTGCTGGCCTGGCAGTCTGGTACCAAAAGCACAATATCTGGGTGCACTGACGCCCATTACCAGATTCAGATCTTTTTAATATAGGACTGCAAGGTCCACCCCTGCATTCTTCCACAATACTACAGAGGGGTTTCTGTATGATAGTACTTTGCTGGCCTGGCACCAAAAGCACAATATCTGGGTGCACTGACACCCATTACCAGATGCATATCTTTTTAATATAGGACCGCAAGGTTCATCCCTGCATTCTTCCACAATACTACAGAGGGGTTACTGTATGATAGTACATGCTGGCCTTGCAGTCTGGCACCAAAAGCACAATATCTGGGTGCACTGACGCCCATTACCAGATATATATCTGTTCAATATAGGACCGCAAGGTCCACCCCTGCATTCTTCCACAATACTACAGAGGGGTTACTGTATGATAGTACATGCTGGCCTTCCAGTCTGGCACCAAAAGCACAATATCTGGGTGCACTGACGCCCATTACCAGATTTATATCTGTTTAATATAGGACCGCAAGGTCCACCCCTGCATTCTTCCACAATACTAAAGAGGGGTTACTGTATGATAGTACTTGCTGGCCTGGCAGTCTGGTACCAAAAGCACAATATCAGGGTGCACTGACGCCCATTACCAGATTCATATCTTTTTAATATAGGACCGCAAGGTCCACCCCTGCATTCTTCCACAATACTACAGAGGGGTTACTGTATGATAGTACTTTGCTGGCCTGGCACCAAAAGCACAATATCTGGGTGCACTGACACCCATTACCAGATGCATATCTTTTTAATATAGGACCGCAAGGTCCACCCCTGCATTCTTCCACAATATTACAGAGGGGTTACTGTATGATAGTACATGCTGGCCTGGCAGTCTGGCACCAAAAGCACAATATCTGGGTGCACTGACGCCCATTACCAGATTCATATCTTTTTAATATAGGACCGCAAAAGGTTCACCCTGCATTCTTCCACAATACTACAGAGGGGTTACTGTATGATATTACATGCTGGCCTTCCAGTCTGGCACCAAAAGCACAATATCTGGGTGCACTGACGCCCATTACCAGATTTATATCTGTTTAATATAGGACCGCAAGGTCCACCCCTGCATTCTTCCACAATACTACAGAGGGGTTACTGTATGATAGTACATGCTGGCCTGGCAGTCTGGCACCAAAAGCACAATATCTGGGTGCACTGACGCCCATTACCAGATTCATATCTTTTTAATATAGGACCGCAAGGTCCACCCCTGCATTCTTCCACAATACTAAAGAGGTATCAGATTCATATCCTCAGAGGGGTTACGGTGTGACGGTACTGTTGCCGACGCTAAAGTACCAATTTTAAAGCACCTATTGTTACTTTCATCCAAAGCCTGCATAAGTTTCACAATAATTTTCCCAAAAAATCACTAAACTTTTTCTATGTGTCCGAAAATGTCTCCTCTTTTCATATAGACTGCCGCCCCAAGCAGTTGTTTATGGATAGATTAAAGGAAAAGCATTTACCATCTTTTGAAACTTCATTTTTTTGTTTATAAGTGTTTCTATACATCATAGAAATCTGCCACTTCATGGGCAATGGGCAGGTTATGGGGACCTCCTAGGCACGATATTTGAAGGAATTTTTCATTTCTATTTTTAACCCTTATTTCATGGAATACTCACTGTCCCTTTAAAAATGTTTTTTTAAACTTTTTTTCCTTGTTTCCTGTCCCCCAGGGCACTACCCGGACCCCCATACACCTTTTATGGCAAATATCTAGCATATATGCCCTCTTGGAGGACACTCTAAAAATCGAACTTTCAGCCCCATTGACTTGTATTGAGTTCGAGTTCAGGTTCGAGTTCGGATTCGAACATTTGGAAAGATCAGCTCGAATACGAACCGAACTCGGGGTTGTTCGGCTCATCCCTAGTTGTAAGTATCTAATTAGGAAGTACCGAATTTTCTGCAATTTCCGTTGTTTGCGTTTTGCCCCATTTCGTCAGACTTCAGTGATTGTGTTTTATTTTAGCAGTGTGTGGATTCATATGCTGCATTAATTATAACTCATAAAAAATGAAAAACGAACTGATCCGAAAAATGAATCAACCCGAATCACCTAATCGATCTGCAGAGAGGTGCTGACCCGCAGTGTGCGGATTCATATGCTGCACTAATTATACTGCGGAGAGGCGCTTCCCAGCAGTGTATGGATTCATATGCTGCATTAATTATTTTGCAGAGAAGTGCTGCCCAGCAGTGTGCGGATTCATATGCAGCATTAATTATACCGCAGAGAGGCGCTGCCCGGCCGTGTGTGTATTCATATGCTGCATTAATTATACCACAGAGAGGCGCTTCCCAGCAGTGTATGGATTCATATGCTGCATTAATTATACTGCAGAGAGGTGCTTCCCCGCAGTGTGTGGATTCATATGCTGCATTAATTATTCCACAGAGAGGCGCTTCCCCACAGTGTGCGGCTTCATATGCTGCATTAATTATACCGCAGAGAGGTGCTTACCAGCAGTGCGTGGATTCATATGCTGCATTAATTATACTGCAGAGGCGCTTCAAAGCAGTGTGTGGATTCATATGCTGCATTAGGCTAGGGTCAGACGAACGCAGCTTTAACGTGCGTTTAGCCGCACAAAATCACGGCCGTGCTAGCAGCAAATGACGTCCAATGCCGGGGAACACACGAAGTACGGCCGCACGAAAGTTCGTCCGCGCAACGCAAGTGGCAAACGAACGCATTTTTTCGAGAACGTCAAACCGCTACTACTGACGTACAGAGTGCGCTGCGGCCGCATAGCGGCGTGTGTGTGTGATTGGGAGACATCAGACGTTGCTAATGTCCGGCCAACATAACGTCCAGACACAAAAAGTGTTTTATTGATGATCCGTACAAAATCACGGACGAAAAGGCGCATCGTATGACCGCTACCGCGTATTCCGTGAAAAAATATGTCCGTTCGTTCGACCGCACATTTCCACGGTCGACGCGAAAAATGCGTTCGTCTGACCCTAGCCTTAAGTATACTGCAGAGAGGCGCTTCCCAGCAGTGTGTGGATTCATATGCAGCATTCATTATACCGCAGAGAGACGCTTCCCAGCAGTGTGTGGATTCATATGCTGCATTAATTATACTGCAGAGAGGCGCTCTCCCTCAGTGTGTGGATTCACATACTGCATTAATAATACTTCAGAGGCGCTTCAAAGCAGTGTGTGGATTCATATTCTGAATTGAAACCTATGGGTTACCAAGCCTTGTTTCTTTAAAAAAAGCTAGGAAACCTAAAATTTCACCAAAAAATCCTAAAAAATCCTAAAAAATTAAATAAGAAACTTCCATTCTATTGGTAGTAATCTACTTCCCATTCTTAAATAAGCAATAAAATCAAAATGACTCATAAAAAACAAAAACTAACTGATCAGAATCGCCTAATCGATCTGAATTGATTCGCACCGAAATTTCCGATCAATCAGAATTTTCCGAAGGTCAATATTTCGTTTTCGGAAATGCTCCCAAAATATGAAAATGGTGATTTTCATTCGAATTTGGATTCGGAAAAAATTGAATTGCACATCTTGAATATGTAATATACACATTCTTGGTGGCTTGTGCTGCTATGATTGAACTTGCAAAGATCCTGTTAAGATTCTATCAACTGTTTTTGCAAAGATTGAACTGTGGCTGTTGTGCCTGACCTACTGTCATAAAAATAAACAAACTGATAACTTGAGGAATATACAGTAAATAAATGATATACTATGTATATGTACATTTATTCAATCTCCCCTGTACCCTTAAACCCTTCACACCCAAAATCGAGTTATCTCGATTTTGCATTGTAATGCATTGAAAAGCACTATCAAAATACCATTTTCACACTTTTTAAAACCACCATTAGTGTGTCCCCTGTGGAGAAAAGAAATCCTTTGTTTTAGGTCTCTCCAAGCACCCTGGAAAGACAAAAAACAGCTGCAAATAGCCCTAAACCTCATTGCAACAAAAGGTTCAAATAGATTACTGCTGCATTACAGCTACCAGAGAGGCCAGAATACAGGGAGAGCACTGGGGTTACTCACTGCTGTACAGGGAGAAGATTCCAAATACAGATACCAGGTGTTACTTTACTCTCCATATACAGGCATTATGTCAAATACAGATATGAGTTCTATTGGTATTTTTTTTGGAAGCTGCATT
The DNA here is from genome assembly GCA_009667805.1 of Leptobrachium leishanense. NCBI lineage: Eukaryota > Metazoa > Chordata > Amphibia > Anura > Megophryidae > Leptobrachium > Leptobrachium leishanense. The sequence goes on along the minus strand of RXON01003935.1, from coordinate 145,833 downwards.
GGTAATAATCTCCACCAAATGCATCCAGCCCAGCAACATGTGTAAAACATAACAAGGAAAAAATGTCATCTGTGCCTATTCCCATTATACAGTGTGAAACAAAACGCAATTAGAGGCTTTGGTTTCTATTAATGGCCATTAAGAGTGTAAGCTCACCACCACGTCAAGGCACCTCTAATGAGGGTGAGTCCTATCCAAAAAATGAAGCCACAGGCTGCTGTGTAGCCAACCATAACTTGCTCATGCTGCTGGGCTGGATGCATTTGGTGGTTGCAGGCGCCCTATCGGGAATAGGCGTGACCCCACCCTTCCTGTACTATGTATGTTTTAATGTACCTCCAGCCAGGTCATCATTGCAGCTGTTCCGCTCCGTGTCTTTGTTTTTTGATCCCAAGGTGGATTTTTGTTTCTGGGGGAGCTTAAATAAAAGCCCACCAGTCTGACAAGCAGCATGAGCAAGTTATGGTTGGCTACACAGCAGCCTGTGGCTTCATTTTTTGGATAGGACTCATCCTCATTAGAGGTGCCTTGACGTGGCGGTGAGCTTACACTCTTAATGGCCATAAATAGAAACCAAAGCCTCTAATTGCGTTTTGTTTCACACGGTATAATGGGAATAAGCGCAGATGACATTTTTTTCCTTGTTATGTTTTACACATGTTGCTGGGCTGGATGCAACCTTTTTCCTTTACCTGTGCCCCTTTTACCAGTGCATCACATTTTAAACCCCAGAACCTTGTGTTACATCCACAACCTATATATAGTTTTGAAAGCTGTAAGGCTACGGGGGTGAAGAGGATGAAATAAACTGCAGAATTAGGTGATTATCTGTTCTTCCTTATTATTTGCCTTTTAACCAGGGGTCACGTTGATTGGGAATCCATGGAATCACAGTTCATGCACTTTTTTTCCTACTGTTCCCCTACACTATAAAGCTTGCATTCAAGTGTTCAGTGCAATCGTGTGTTTCACTTTTAAGTCACAATAAAAATATGATTAAACATATATTTATGCTAAATTACATACTGTATATATACGGTATATATCAGATTTGAGTGTATTTTGATGTTAAGTGCAAGATGATAATTGTTTATTGGGGGACAGTAATGTTGGTAAGTTCCCACACTTCCCCAATGTACCTCTCCCGCGGAGCGAGGAAGTGATGGTCCATGCTGCTCTCTGCAACGAGCTATCTAAGGTACGTATGGGATTTAATGGTGGGCTTAGTTTTGTGTGTTAAGTGATAGTGCAGAAGCAATCACATAACACCAGGGTCTGAAAGATTTTATTGTTTTCAGAATAACCTCAGCCGTAGATGAAGATCGAGCTGGATGGAATAGCTTGTTCTCCATCTGCTGGGCCACATTGGCATCTCCTATGCAAAAGTTAATGTACAGTAACCTGGTGCCTCATCTGAGACGCAACAAGAGCTTACATCTCGCATGGAATATGTTGGTAAAAAAGAGAGCACAGCGCTCAAGCTTTATGCTGAATGGTTCAGGTGCTTTATTTAAAGGCAACATTGAAATACGGCTCAAGATGTCCTTTTGTTGTCTGCGTTATGGACAAAATTCAGATGAACGTCAATGCATCCAAAAACGAATGCACATGTCTAGTTAATAATATAATAAAAATAGTAGCAATAGTGCAACTAGTTAAAAATAAAATAATACAATATTTTTGTGTGACAAAAATGCCCAATGGCTCATATCCCCCATGCATTGATGGTTGAAATGTGGCTTATTGGCTTATTGTTGATGCAATGAATTCAGGGGTATTGACAATGCGTCACGATCACTGTATGACTTAGGCTGGGGTCAGACGAGCGTAGTGTTCACGTCCGTGATTGCGCCTAAAAGTACGTCCGTGATAGCATGAAAGAAAGTCCATTGGAGCCTGTTACACGAAGTACGTCCGCACTGAACTGCGGACGCACAACGGCCGCGGCCCACGGATGCAAGGCAGGCAAGAACGTACAACCACTAGAACGGCCGCACAAAGTGCGCTGCGTCCGCAACGTCCGCATAGCTTTGTGTGTGAGTGATGGAACGTGGTCAGACGGACTGCATTTATACGTCCAGCATTTTTCACGGACAAAATGGTTTTGCTTTTTAATTTATTTTCCCTCCTACATCCGTCAAAATATACGTCAGTGAATAAACGGACTGTGTGGCCACTACTGCGTCTTCCGTACTGACGTACGTCCGTGTGCACGGACGTACAGTCCGTAGAAATCACGCTCGTCTGACCCTAGCCTTAAACCTACCCTGCCTGCAGTCACGGTAGGAAGACCTTAACATGTTCTGCTACGAATGCACCTTAGAGATAGCCTTGTACTGCGTCACTATCTGTGCAAATTCCACCTCTATCAATGCTTAGGGAACTTGGGCAACTTTGTGGGTTTTTCACACGCTCAAATATTTTAAGTATCACTAAGGCTGGGGTCAGACTAGCACACTTTTAACGTGCGTTCTGGCGCACATAATTACGGCCGCACTAGCAGCAGATGACGGGCAATGACGGCCAATATACAAAGTATGGCCGCACAAAAGTCAGGCCATGCAACGCAAGTGGAATTTGAACGCATTTTTTCGAGAATGCAGAACCGCTAGTACTGACGTGCAGAGTGCGCTGCATCCGCATAGCGGCGAGTGTGCGCGATTAGGAGACATCAGACGCTGCTCATGTCCGGCCTACATAACGTCCAGACACCCATCGTTTCCTGATTTGGATCTGTAAAAAATCACGCACACAAATGCGCATCGTATGACCGTTTTCGCGCATTCCGTGAAAAAATACGTCAATGCGTTCGGACGCACTTTTTGACGTTCGCGGGGAAAAATGCTTTCGTTTGACCCTAGCCTAAGAAGTGCTATTTTGTAACAATATACCTATGATTTTGTTTAGGGTTGCATGAGAACTTGCACTCATCTGTGAGGTCCAGCAACTGGAGAGGAATTTATTACTCATTTTCAATACAAAAAAATTCTTCAAGCGAGACCTGATGACCAGATTAACAAATTGAGCAGAAAATTTGAATGATTCTTTACATTTACCTGTTGCTTCTATTTTCAGTTTACATCACTAAACGACACAAAGGTTTATTCCAAACACGGATAGTTGTCATAATAAAATCGTATGAATTCAAGATGGACCTTTATTGAAAGTATCAAATTACATTTATTATTAAAAACGCATGATTACTTTTCCGCATTACATTACGATGCAATACATGTTTCCCTTGAAGGAACTTACACTTTTAGCACCCTATTAGCACACTATTACGAGGCAGTCGCAGCGAATACTACCTCCAGAAGTCCATAGGACTCCATTGAACGTTGTGCTGCCAGGCCTTTAGTCCTGTGCCATTTTGCTCTTGCGAGATCCTGCAGGTCTGTGGAGTGATTGGCAGAGGGAGACTGGGGGCTATTTGTTCCCAGTCTCACTTTGCTCCCAGCGGCCAAAAATCAGGCCACCATTAACGCCATGGGATGAGAGGTGAGCATCTGAATTTTTTTGGAGAGGGTTTCAGCTGCTTCTAACTGATTCTACAGAAGCCGTATCACTTAGCACCAGCTTCTAGCTGTGGTTAACTTTTCAGTTAGCCGCAGCGGGACGTACTTAGCGTTAGGACTTTGTAATCCTAACACTAATTACTCTTGCGCTCCCTATGTTAAGTATAGGGAGCGCAAAGTACAGTAAACTCGCAGAAGCAAGCGCAATCCACGATGCGCTAATGGTTTTTTTAACCCATTAGCGTTTGGAATGTAATGGGGGTCATGCTCTAAACCATTTAAGTTAGTGTTAACGCTCACATATCTGAGAGCTAACACTAGTGTTCAGGGCCGGACTGGCCTACCGGGATAGTGGGAGGAATCCCGGTAGGCTATTTAGTTTTGGGGCCGCTGGGCTGAGCGGCTGTTGCAGAAATAAAAGTAGTTTCAAGTTTTTTTTTTTTTTCTCTCAATCGGCTGCCAGTAGCGTACTGCGGGGGTGGAGCTATGGCCCCTGCTGACTGACAAGCTGAGAGGGGTGTGTACATGGCTGGGTGTCTCTGCGCAGCCTCCGATCCAAGCAGGAAGCCGCTGGCTCGAGTGCGTGCATGGCTGGCTTTTACCATGTGCAGGGTGTGCCCAGCACCTGGCCCTGTGATTTCAGCAGCCCAGGCCAGCTCAGCAGGTTGTCGGCTACTGTGTACAAGCACAGGCAGTGAGAGGGAGCCTGTGTATCCATTAATTAAGCCACTGGAGGTGTAAGAAGCATTTGCTCCTGCTGCAGCTGAGTGAGCTCCACTCTCTCCGCATTCCTCATTGAGGGACAGAGATCCAGCAGCAGATAACAGCACAGTGAAGCAAGTCTGTCCAGACACCCAGGAGACATTTCACACTTGAGTGTTATAAAAAGCTGCCTTTTTTTTTTTTTGCTTTTAAAATGCTGGGAATTCTAGACTGATCAAAACCACATCCCAGCTGAAGCTGTTTTTATCAGCAGGGATGTGGTTAACAGCCCAATGCTCATGTTTTCTTTTTATCCACAGAGCGTCTTCGATCTATCTTTAAAAAAATATAAATTTCAAGATATTTGCTTTTCTCTATGCAGAGATAAGAAACCATATCCGCACTACCAGTACCAAGAAACAGATCCCCCCCCATAATGTTCATTGTTTTGTTCTGGCAATTAAAGGGTTAAATGTCAGCAGCTATGTTAATAAGAAGAACCTGCAGTGCATGTAACTGTGTAAATTAACTATTATTCTCATAATTTAAAATCATTCTAAAAGGTTACTCATAGAGCACTGAAAATTCAACCTCAATCTGCCGACCCTGCGGTGAATTCATCCACCACAAGATTGCCGAAGGGAGCCACTGACTGAATAGCACTGAAAGACCCACCAAACAGACCGCTGAACGCTGCCGGAAAAAGCCAAACAGCTGAACAGGGGGTAAAAAAAAAAAAAAACTGCAACTTTTAAAAGGCATTTAAAACTAAGCTACGTAAAGCATGGAAATAATATACAAGATCCAATGAATAATAATAAAAAAGTCTGTTACAGAATTAAAAAAAAAAAACACCAGGTAAACAAACCTGAATAAATTTTTTTGCCAGAAAACTCATGAAATATGCTTAAAAACCTCTTAATAAATGAGGCTTTTTACTGCAGATTAAAATAATAAATGGTTTATTAGATATTGAATAAAAACAGGAATATTTTTAACATTGAAACCTATGGGATTCTACTGAATAAACCTGCCGAATGAGACCACTGAACAGCAGGGCAATTCACTGACATTTCTCTGCTGTTTAACCATTGCTTCTCTATGGGGGATCTCAATGCCGCCGTACAGCACCGTATTTCACTACCGCTGAACAGGCACCGTATTTAACTGCTGCCGAACAGGCCCCGTATTTTGCTGCTTTTTGAATAGCCTAATGGCCACGAAATTGCACGTTTGATGCAATTCGGTGGCCAGTTCAGCAGTCTTTGACTAACCCCTTAACACAAGTGTAATATTGAGGGCATGGAGATAGTGCTAATATGAAACTGGGGCATGAAGTGGGCTACTTAGGCTAAGGTCAGATGAACGCAGTTTTAACGTGCGTTTAGCCGCACAAAATCACGGCCGTGCTAGCAGCAAATGACGTCCAATGCCGGGGAACATACGACGAACGGCCGCACGAAAGTTCGTCCGTGCAACGCAAGTGGCAAATGAACGCATTTTTTCGAGAACGTCAAACCGCTACTACTGACGTACAGAGTGCGTTGCGGCCACATAGCGGCGTGTTTGCGTGATTAGGAGAGGTCAGACGCTGCACACGTCCGGCCAACATAACGTGCACAGACCAAACACTTCCTGTCTTGTCTGGGTGTAGCTGCAAGTTGCGGTAGACAATGCCTGGGACTGACATCGACGTGGAGAGTCTGATCAATGCAGTGGCAGAGCATCCCGAGCTGTGGGACACGGCCTGCGACACCTACAAAGACCGACAGAAGAAGGCCAGTGCATGGGTTACAGTGTCCAGGGTGGTGTACCCAGAGTACGAGACGTGGTCTGATAACGAGCAGAAGCTTCAGAGTGAGTAAATGATAATTTTATTGCATAGAATTCAGTTGCATAGAACTTGAATGTAACATCAAACAAAATGGCATAACGAATTATTGTTGTCACTAAGGATGTGCGTTTCGGCTTTCGGAATTTCGGAATTTAAACAACATTTCCCGATTCGTGTTTTCTGATGCGGGCGATTTCCCAAAAATTTTTAGATCCGAAAATGTCAGATCCGAAATGTTTTCCGAGCCGAAACGAAATATTTTCCGAATTTTAGATTGGACTTGAAATGTGTCAAATCGAAATGTATTTGAAACGAGAACAGACGTTCCGAAAAAACAAAAAATGTCCGAAATCACGAAAAGTCGATCCAAAAAACGAGCAAAGTGACACGAAAATACGAAAAATGGTCCATATTCCGAAAAAATGTACCCGAAAAACGAGTCAAACGAATCGAATCGAAACAGGAATCGGTTGAAACGAGCTGAATCGAAAAGTTTAAACATCCGAAAAATTGAACCGAAAAAATAAATCGGTGCACAAGCCTAGTTGTCACATGTCAAATGATGTCCATCTGCCATGGCACCTGCCCTGCATTGCTAGTGAAATAATTAGACAGAGCATCGCGAAACCTGTTGATGTGTCTATTCACAGGTATTATGTCATCGTTAGCATACTCATCCAGACCCGTAACTGTGAGAGTATCTTTGAAATTAATCCCATCCCTTGCATGAACATAGTTATGTAGGATGCAGCAGCATTTTACTATATCCACACAGAAATCCACATTTACATCAAGTGGCCGATGAAAAATCCTCCACTTGCTGCTCAGTATGCCAAAGCTACACTCGACATACCGTCTCGCCTGCGACAGCCTGTAATTAAACACCTGCTTCTTCATAGTCAGGTGTGTCCCCGAGTATGGCCGCAGGAGATGTGTGGATAGGCCGAATGCCTCATCACCCACGAAGGCATAGGGGACTGACACGTCGTTGCCAGGCAAAGGTGCGGGTCTGGGGATGTTCAGGTTCCCACCCTCAATATCATTCCACAGTGTTGAGTTCCGGAACAATGTGGAGTCCGAGTCCTTGCCGTATGATCCGACATCCACATACACAAAATTATAGTTGGCATCTGCCACCGCCAGTAGGCCAATTGAAAAATATTGTTTATAATTTTGATACAGTGAGCCACTGTGCAGTGGCTTCACAATGCGGACATGTTTGCCATCCACCGCTCCCAGACAGTTGGGATAGTTCGCTCTCTCCCAGAATCCTGCTGCAATTGCCAGCCATGTCTCACCTGTGGGTGTTGGCAAAGATTGGTCCTTCATGGTTTCCCATTTTGTTTGGCAGACCTTGCGGACCATCTCACCAGCTGTCGATCTGCCAATGCGGAAGTTGTAATGCAGATCCTTCAAACTGCATCCACTAGCGAGATACCTAGAACATGAAAGAAGCTGTGTTATGATCACATCATATAAACCTAACCTTATGTCACTCTCATCATGTTTTGCAGCACATGAAGCAATCAATAAATGGCGCACGGTGAGGGACAATCATACCCGGGTCCTGAAAAAGGAGGCTGAAGCTGCTCGCTCTGGAGCTGGTGCAAAGAAGAGGCACAGCTATTTGTATGCAGACCAACTGTCCTTCCTGAGGAAGAGCCAGGAGCCGCGCAACACCGTGAGCAGTATTGACCGGCCATCCACCTCTAGCTCACAAGAGCAAGACCTGCAGCCCGCAGGATCTGGCAGCTGCCAGGTGGAGGTCGAGCAGGGTGGTGAATGTGGAGTCCCAGGTGGAGGATGTGGAGTCCGAACAGGTGCCGGGTACAGCACCCACAGACAGCACCGGTACGGCTCCCAGGAGGAAGAAGCCACCATCAGCTGATGTCAAGCAGGCCATGGTCGCATTCATGGAGGCGCACCATACACATCCACGCTGCATGGTCGCTGATTCCGAGGACATGTCCTTTTTTAATTCCTGTCTCTCCCTGCTCAACATGATGACCCCAGCGCAGAAGGTGGATTATCGCCGCCGAAGCCTGGACCTGATACACGAGATACTGTCCCATCCACAACAGGCACCTGTATATCACGGTGTCGTGCCACAATACCCCCATGGATATTCCCACCACTGCCAGGCGTTGGCTACCCACCCACCCATGTCCCCTGTTGCTGGGCCACCCCCGGAGCCAGAGTACCACCGCATCCATATGCACGGTCATCATGACCCAGATGCTCCTCGGTATCATACCATGTGAAGTGTATCGTCTGTTCCTTTATGTTTGTCAGAGTTTATTCATGTTGTTCTACTATTTGTATTTTATTACCTTCATTGTACATGCAATAATATATGTGTTTAATATGTTATTGTTATCTTCTGTCATATTATTTCGGACTAAATATTTTATTTGTTTCACATCGTTGTCAGTGTCATTACTCTTTCGTTACGTGTTCTGCAAGGTGATGCATGCGTGTGTGTGGGCATGTAAAACTACTGACCTACAATAGAGCCTCTGCACACCGAGCACATGTCTGATGACTGGCAGCGATGTCATGAATGCACGTGTTTGATAGTACTTACCGCAAAGTGAGGACCAGCATCTCCTCCGGTGGTATGGCAGCCCTCATGTTGGTGTCCCTCTTGGTCAGCGGCTCACGCACCTTCATCAACAGTTCATCAAAGGTGTGGATGGACATCCGCAGGTAGTTGAAGAACTTCACGGGGTCCCTCTCTCGCAGTGGCCTGTACAGTGTCACAAAGTGGCCATGCGTGTGTCTGGCAGTGTTGAGTGGATGAACCCATGTTCGCCGTTGTCTTTTCTTCTTCAGGTACAGGTATCCCAGTGCAGCAAAAAGAAACACTTGGACTGCATCCATCTTGGAAAAATGCCACCATTCCCAAAATGCCTTTTTATACCCTTTCCCTTTGATTCATTCTGCATTTAATTTGGTTGATCATATCTCTCTTCTTCCAGCTCCGTGAAACAAAACGTACGAAAATGCGCATCGTATGACCGCTATCGCGTATTCCGTGAAAAAATACGTCCATTTGTTCGACCGCACTGTTTCACGGACGACGCAAAAATTGCGTTCGTCTGACCCTAGCCTTACAGGAGGCAAGGAGGGGGTTGATTTACTGTTCGCCGGACCGGTGCTAGACTATATTGCGCCCTAGGCAAGACCAGCTACTTGCACCCCCCCCAAAAAAAAGAAAGCTCACATGGGTATATTTGACCCCAGCTCACACATGGAGATATTGCCCCAGCTCACACATGGGTATCTGCCCCAGGCTCACACATGGATATCTGCCCCAGGCTCACACATGGATATCTGCCCCAGGCTCACACATGGATATCTGCCCCAGGCTCACACATGGGTATCTGCCCCAGGCTCACACATGGGTATCTGCCACTCCAGCTCCGTCTCCGCCTCCCTCCACCTCCTCGTAGCCAGTCCCAATACGTGCTGGTGTCGCCGCTGGCGTCAAGGAGACGGGGGCATGGACTTGGTGCAGGAAGCTGGAAGCACCAAGTCCACGCCTCCTTCTCCTTGACGCCGGTGGCGACACGTGCATGTATTGGGGCTGGCTGCAGCACGCGGCTGCCCCACGGCCAATTTTTTTTTAAGTGGTCGGGCCGGCTGCACCCTAGGTGGGCACTGCGCTCTAGGCGCCTGCCTAGCTGGCCTAGCGGCAGCGCCGGCCCTGACTGTACGGAAAACATGGAGCAGGTGATTTATGATATTAAAGTATGTGAAGATCTGCCAATGTGTGTCTTTGTAGCGGTTACTGTGTGGCTATCGATTTGAGTGTGTGTGCATGTGTGTCACACTCAAATAATAACCCCCATCCTACTCCATGAACTATAAGCTCCTTTACATTTAACTCAACCACTCGTTTCTCACTTAGTTACATTCAACCAAAGGCCATAAAGTATTGTTACCATGTCAGCCATGTTTTCCTGGACATACATTACTATTTCATGCAAAGGTGAGCACACGGAAAAGTGCTGCCCTGCAACATGTATAATTCATGTGCTGCAGGAAGGAAATAAAGGCAGGTCACCTGGGATTCCGCTATGATTTCTAACCTGCAGCAAATGAGTTATACATGCTGCGGGGGGTTGCAGTTTTCATGTGCTGCCCATCAGCCTGAATAAATTGTGTCCAGGAAAACATGGTCAATCTGGCAACCGTACCAAAAAGATGAGCTGCAGACATCCGAGTTTGGCACACACAAACATAACTCTTCATGCACATATAGTATACTTTTGTACTTTAATGATAAATGTCATACTTATTTGCTAAACCTGGTAAGACATTTTCTATAAAATAGTGGCCCCGCATTTTACCTGGCCCCACAAACATAGAAGCTGGCCCTGTGTGTAGAGTGCAATCAGCGCAATGGGGTGCCGTCAGTGAATGCAGGGTGAGGTGGGGTTTGGGATGCATCATGCAATGAGTGTAGTGGCGGAGCAGGCAGGGTGCAGTCAGTGACACAGTGAGCCCGGAATGTCACGCATGGTTCACACAGTGACGGATTGCACCAATATCTGGGTGTAGGATCTTTTGTACGGGAGCCTCACCCAGATATCGGTGCAATCCGTGTGAACCATGCGTGAGATTCCGAGCTCACTGTGTCACTGACTGCACCCTGCCTGCTCCCCACTACATTCATTGCATCTCTAACACCACCTCACCCTGCATTCACTGACTGCAGCCCACTGCGCTAATTGTACACTGCACCCTCCTCCCCATCGAGAGCACAGCCCGGCACTGGATGTCTCTGACTTGCGGATCTGGTATCCCTCTGTTCTGTATAGTGACATGTATGGTTGCCTGCCTCTGTATTTGGATATCCCCTATAGCAGGCCTCAAAATTTCAAGTCCCAAGCTACTAGCCAGGTCTTAAGAGTTACTCGACACTAATGGCCCCACCTAATCCCTATCCAGCCATGCCTCTGCATTCCCACTCTCCCTCATGTAATTTCGCCAAATGCGAGCAGGCGAGTGGAAATTTTGAGGCCTGCCCTATGGGCTCTGCTGTGTTTGTCCTGATTCACATTATTCCTGGTCCTGAATGTTATCTCTGAACTTCCTGGCTCTTCCATAGACGGGCAGAGTGTGGTCCAGCAGCTCCTGCATCCCTTTCCCTGCTCTCCCCGGAGTGACAGCCGCTCGGGCAGTCTCACTTTCCCAGGCTGTTGCTTGATTTGACATTGTGCCCAGCTCTCCTATGGTTGCCTACTCTTTCTGGATGTCATATTATTGCCTGTGTGTCTCTCTGGAGGAAGCCTGCATCTTGCGGTCTCTCTGGAGGAAGCCTGCATCTTGCGGTCTCCCAGCTTTAGACATTGTATCTGAAATCCTTCGTTGGTGACAGCTGGAAGCTCAATTTCTTTGATTTACACAAAAAACAACACCCCCCCAAATAGTTTCAGCTTCACCCTGTCACAAGGGGGTAAGTGACTGTCTCTCACTCTGACATGGGGCCCTCTTCCCTACTTGCCGCTAATTAGGGATGTGCGTTTCGGGTTTCGGAATTTCGGAATTTTCACGAAATTTCCCGATTCGTGTTTTCGGATGCGGCCGAATTTCCGAAAATTTTTAGATCCGAAAATGTCAGATCCGAAACGTTTTCCGAGCCGAAACGAAATATTTTCGGATTTTTCGAATTGGACTTGAAATGTGTCAAACGAGAACAGACGTTCCGAAAAAACGAAAATTTTCTGAAAAACGAAAATTTTCTGAAAACGAAAATTTTCTGAGAACGAACATTTTCCGAAAAAACGAAAAGTCGATACAAAAACGGGCAAAGTGACACGAAAAATACGAAAAATGGTCGATATTCCGAAAAATGTACAATTACGAAAAACGAAAATTTCCGAAATCACGAAAAGTCGATACAAAAAACGAGCACAGTGACACGAAAATACGAAAAATGGTCGATATTCCGAAAAAAAAATGTACCCGAGAAACGAGCCGAACCGAATCGAATCGAAACCGAAATCGGTCGAAACGAGCCGAATCGAAAAGTTTAAAAGTCCAAAAAATCGAACCGAATCGAACCGAAAAAAAAATCGGTGCACAAGCCTACCGCTAATATGGGGACGCTAACATGGAAAACCTGTGTCTGCAGGTCAGTTTAACGCATCTGTGTGGTAATTAGCGCTAGCACTTTAATACCTCACTTATTCTAACGCTAATTACTGATTGTGCATCCTATAATTAACATGGGGAGCGCAAAGTACAGTAAGCTCCCGCAAGCTAGCGCAATCACGGATGTGGTAACGGGTTTAGCGTTAGTGATGTAATATGGCTGGCATGTGCCAAAGTCACTTATCCTGACATTAACACTTACTACCCATTATTTTATCCATTGACTATTCGCACTTGGGAGTGTGCGTTTGTGCCCTTGCTGCTACCCAAGACCGACCATCTACACATTATCTGCGCCATTTTTTCCACCTTATTGTTTTTTCATTAACATTTACTCACCTGAACACCACAGTTAGCATTCACTATAGAATAGGGCGGCCCATGTTCTACTGTCTCATCATAACTCTGTCACCATGTATGTAAGATGCATGTTCTCCCTAGCAATACACAACCTGCATGACTAATTATAATTAATGTTGATACACAGCGCACATTAATGTAATTTTTATATACAGTATATAATCTCTGATACGTATCGTTTTCGTTTGCACTTATCACAATATAGGGCTGGTCAAATTTTTTTCCAGGGCTGTTTTTTATTCCCAGTCCGGCCCTGCTAGTGTTAAGTTTGTAATAGGGCCCAACAACTCCATAGACTATAATGATGCTGGTAAGTTTAAAACAGCTCTGGTTAAGTTAGCAACAACTCTGTAATATATTCCCAGGTGTTTTAAAACTACAACTCCCATAATACATAGCCACTCATTATGTCAGCTGAGCCTCATGAGTTGGGTGACCATATCATATGTTTAAAAGGACACGTAAAATGTATTCATGCTGATGGACACTGCATGAAGCATGTGACCCCGCAGCATGCAGAATCTATATGCTGCAGGTAAGAAATCAAAAAGGATTCCCAGGTGACCTGCCTTGATTTCCTTTCTGCAGTATATGAATTATGCATGTTGCAGTGCAGCACTTTTTCTTGTGCTCCTCTCTGCATGAAATAGCCCTCTAAGGGCTCTGTTACATTCTTCACGCAAAAATGCATGGTAAACACGTGAATTTCTGCGCAAAGCATTAAACGTTAACGCGTGTAAATTAACACTTGTATTACAATCCTAGCGCATTTTTTCATCTGTCAAAACATAACGCGCGTAAAAAATACGCGCACAAATATGCGCGCATTACTGTTGCGTGCAGAAATCTGTGTGCGGACTGTTTTTTCACACGATTCAGCCAATCAGAATTAAGAACCTTAATTGTCTCACGTTAAGGCTAGGGTCAGACCAGCGCACTTTTAACGTGCGTTCTGGCGCACTTAATTACGGCCGCACTAGCAGCAAATGACGCGCACTGACGGCCAATATATGAAGTACGGTCGCACGAAAGTCCGGCCGCGCAACGCAAGTGGAAAATGAACGCATTTTTTCGAGAACCCTAGCCTTAGTTTTTGCACCTGTCAAAGTCAATCTGAGTATATATGCTGCATCAAAAAAAAAAAACACGCACAACTTCTCAAATTTATTGTTTGAATATGCTGTATTGTTTTTTTCGGGCTGGTGTATTTAAGTTCGGCCAGGACGTTCAGATTTGCCATTAACACCAGCTTTTCAGAGACGTTAAAATTCTCTGTGCGATAAATTTTTCGTATAGATTGTAATACCATCCACATACCAGCGCACAAACACATTTGCGCTCACAATGTTAAGTATAGGACGCGCAACGTACATTACGCTCACGCAGGGTTCACGCAGGTTCACCCGCGGTAGACGTTAACGCGCATTTTTTGCGCGGACATTGTAATACGACATTCAGCGCAAAGGGTTTTGCCCCTCGCGTTAATGCGTTTTTGCGCACACGTTAACGTTTGCGCGAAGAATGTAATAGAGCCCTAAACATGGCCGATATTGTCACCCTACTCATAGAAGCAAGTGGAGTGGCAATGTTGCTGACCCTTAATGTATAAGGTTACAGCAAAATGCTGGTTTTGCGTGCTGAAACGATAGTATTCTTGGACAAAGAGCTTATACAGCAAATAAGCAAAAGAACTATCCAATATAATATGATAGCAATTGCATGAAAAGTGCTTGTCTATCAACTGCAAACATTTTTTTTTTAGTATAATATGCAGCAAAGATTCACTATACATGTTTACAATCAAAATAATGGCCCAGAATTCTGGTTGGAAGAGACAAAGGGGCACGAAAAGATTAAAAGTCCAGTAAAAATGCGTCTCCTGTCACTTCTTCAATGACTGTGGAATAGTGTTCAGTTTGTTTGTTTGTTTACACCAAGACGCGTGCAGAGCACGGAGAAATAAGTCACTGTATTTATAATAATAAGGTTAAACCATTTACAAAATACATTTTAAAAGCATTCATGCTTCCTGTGCTACTTTAAAAAAAAAGATACAAAACTTAAACTTTCTGCTTCTCTTGGAGGCTGGATTCCTCAGTGCGATTCTGGGTTTGTTGTAGTAGCAGCTTAGAAACCAATGGTGTTTTCTCCCAAAATTCTTTAGCTACAAAGTAATAACTTACAGCATCAAGACAGCAGTTCAGGTCACCGGTGGCTTGAGCCCCGTAAACAAAGTTATTTACAGTTTTGATCAAGGAACAATCCAGGCTGAGGGATTCCACAGTGTATCGTACAATATTTCCAATGGACACGGGCAAAAAACAAACCACGAAAATGAGAAGGTTAGTGGACACAATGTTGATTGTTTTATGTATAGCTTTGTGTTCTTGTGTTGACTGGATCTCCTTCTTTCTCAATGTCCTGATAATTTCCACTGCGCAGAAGACTACAATGACGAGTGGAATGAAGATTCCTAGAACAGCAAAGTACAAGGATCTCAGTAAGGGTCTCCGAGTATTTTTCCAGAAACAGATATGTGAGTTTGCATTAACAGTTGTTGTGAGGTCAAGGAAGATGCGTGTTGCTAATAGGAGGATCCAAACAGTCCCACAGGCCACCACAGCTTTCTTTGGAGAACGAAGAGCCCTTGCTCTGATTGGAAATTTTATGGCTACATATCTGTCCACAGCAATAAGCGTGATAATGGAAATGCTCATGTACGTATTCATAAAGTAGCAAGATAAGGCAATTTTGCATGTTATTACCCCCAGATCCCATGTTTTATACACAGCGTAAATTCGGAAAGGCATAGTAAAGAGCAGACAGCAATCACTGGCCATCAAGCTCATCATAAACACTCTAGTTTCTGTCCACTTCCGCATCTTTAAACAGAAAACCCACATGGCTAAAGAATTAAATAATATGCCCACTATCAAAACGGTAGACAAACAGACAAGCATAAATATGCGATGGTTAGGGTCCATTGATTCTAGAACGTCAGAACAATTCGTCATCCCACCAGAAGTGCCTGCAAAATAAATAAATAAATAAATTTGACGTTTGTGTTGCTGTAGAGTAAGATTGTTTCCTAAATAGAAGTTAATATATTCTGCATCACTGTTACTCCATACATTAAAACAATAACACAGAATTAAACATATTTTGACTGTAATGTTTGGCTTGTAACAAAGACTTTCTGAGTATATGACATATATCTATAACTATTATGTTATTTCCTGGCTCTACAGAACTGCTTTTTGGAAGACAAACTTAGTTTGAGAACCCCTTGATACAGTCAAAATAGGAACTTGAATTGGTTTATTGGAAGTGTGAATGAGATGAATATAAACAAAACAGTCTCAGAGGAGATTAAAGATTTAATGGATAAAATGACAGTTGTCCCATAATGCTTGTTTAAATCTTTTTAGGTTTCTACATTGCTGAAAACATGTCTTTCAAAATAAAAAGCCATCAGAGTATAAGTTTGGGTTGATTTTGGGTAAGTAATTTTTCAAGGGTTTTTAAGTTGTTAATTGGGGCAAGATGATGTGACGTGCCACACATTATGGGCTATATTCCAAAATTGGTGCTAATTTAACCAGAGCTGCTTTAAACTTACCAGAGTCATGTTAAGTTTAAAACAGTTCTGATTAAGTTAGCATCTGTGGCCAACCTGGTCCTGATCATACCAGCCTGGAGTTCTTTTCGTGTTGTTATCAGAAGGAATGAGTGTACTGTACAAGCCCCAATTAACGCCCTAGAGTCATGGCCAACTCTGGTCCTCAGATCCCTCGAACAGGCCAGATTTTAAGGATCACCTTGGGGAAATGCAGACTGAATCCTCCAGTCACTGAGCAGCAAATCAGATCACCTGTGCTGTGCTTCACATATCTGGCAAGTCTGGCCTGTTGGGGGGACCTGAGACACAGGGTTGGAAACCACTGCAATAGAAGAAAACATTAGGAATTAGATCAAATACATTAATGATGCGATATTGAGATGCATTAGCAACAACATGCAGCGCTGCATTGTAAGAGACTTCCAGGACTTACTGTGATGAGATGTGATCAGTATAAGAGAAGGCACATTTCCTGAAATTGCAATTAATTTCCACTAATTTGTTTAAGATCTGTAACAAAAACTTTGGGTTCGAGTCTATATGAATCACCCGGTATTACTGTCACGACCTGCGCAACCATTCAATGTGAAGGAAGGTGACATTGTTAAAATTATTATTGTCTTAATTGCAACAATGCTTATGAAGAAGAGAGGAAGAGGGAAATTACATTTTATCTTTCTCCTTTGTTATTAGCGAATTCTGAGACCACTTGAAGAGTATTTTTTTCAGGTTGAGGTCCACCACACATGGCCTTCCATGGTACCGTTGTCTTTCAAAAATACAGGTTTCTTTGGTGATGCAATCATGTGATCATTTTGTTTTATTATTAATGTATTTAAGTGTATATCTTTTGACAATGTGTTTGTTTATATTTATAAGTATGTTTGTTTATCCTCCCATGTCGCTGTAGAATGTGAAGCATGGATCTGAGTTATTGCATGGCTGCTATACAGAATATTAACTTTTCAGCTAAATGTGTCAGTTTGGGAATAAAATTCTGCTGTTCCGCTCTCTCATTGTTTAGTCACTAAAATGTAAGGCTTCAAACTGAAGATGCAATCTGCTCACTGGTGTAAGGATAGGTGCTTGCTCCCATGGCTGACTGCTGGTTAAAGTCCGTAAATCGGCATAACTGTCTCTACAGTATTAACCCCCTGAAGTGAAAACTGGAAATTTCAGCTGAACTTTCTGCTCAAAAACTAAATGACACATCATCAAAAACTTAGAAAACGGTTGTCCAAATATACTGTACATGTAATATTGCTCTAAATATGCAAATGCAGTCACATCTGAAAATAAATGTAGCTTGAGATAAATGGCAATTTGTGGCACAAACAGGGTTATAAAGCGAGAGCTGATCTGGCCCCGAAATTGCACCGAACAGTGAATTTCCCCATAGGGTGCCATTTCATGCCCATTCGGCTATTCAAAAAGCAGGCAGTTTGACAAATTTTGCCGAATTGCCTGCAAAATACGGTGCCTGTTCAAAGGCTGTGAGTGAAATCCCCCATAGAGAAGCAATGGTTAACCTGTTCAAAGACACCAAACAGCACCGAAATGTCAGTGAAATGCCCTGATGTACAGTGGTTTCATTTGGCAGGCTTAATCAGGTGAATTCCATAAGTTTCAATGTTAAAAATATTCCCATTTTTATTAAATAGTTATTAAACCGTTTATTCTTTTAATTTGCAGCAAAAGTCTATATTTTTTTTTTTCTTTTTAGGATTTTGTAGGCATTTTTCAGCAAACTTTTGTTTTAGATTTTTTTAAATAGCGTTTTTTCTTTTTTTCCGTAACAGAACTTTTTATTATTATTCATAGGATGTTATATGTTAATTCCAGACATTTTTGTCCAGTAGTTTTTTTTGCAAACATCGTTTCAAATTTGGAACTTTCAATCGTTTTTCTTTTTGTTTTTCTTTTAGAAACATAGAAACATAGAAAAATGTCGGCAGATAAGAACCTTTCGGCCCATCTAGTCTGCCCAATTACATGGGTACTTTACCTGGATTTATCTTTTGTTTAGGATAGCCTTATGCCTATCCCATGCTTGCTTAAATTCAATTACTGTTTTGGCCTCTACCACTTCAACTGGAAGACTGTTCCATGTATCCACCACCCTCTCAGTAAAATAATGCTTCCTGATGTTACTTTTAAACCTTTGCCCCTCTAATCTAAGACTATGTCCTCTTGTTTTGCTATTTTGTTTCCTTTTAAATATACTCCCTTCCTCTACCTTGTGGATTCCCTTTACGTATTTAAATGTTTCTATCATATCTCCTCTGTCTCGTCTTTTTTCCAAGCTGTACATGTTAAGATCATTAAGCCTTTCCTGGTAACTTTTCTCCTTCAAGCCGTACACCATTTTAGTAGCCCTTCTCTGAACTCTCTCTAAGATGTCTATATCCTTCTGGAGATACGGTCTCCAGTACTGCACACAGTACTCCAAGTGAGGTCTCACCAGTGCTCTGTACAGTGGCATGAGCACTTCCCTTTTCCTACTGCTAATACCTCTCTCTACACAACCAAGCATTCTGCTAGCATTTCCTGCTGCTCTATTAAATTGACTACTTACCCTTAGATCCTCTGAAATAATAAGCCCTAAATCCCTTTCCTCAGATGTTGAGGTTAGGACTGTATCAAATATTCTATATTCAGCCCTTGGGTTTTTACGCCCCAGGTGCATTATCTTGCACTTATCCACATTAAAACTCAATTGCCACAGCTCCGACCATTTTTTTAGTTTACCTAAATCATTTGTCATTTGGCTGATCCCTCCAGGAACGTCAACCCTGTTGCAAATTTTTGTGTCATCAGCAAAAAGACATACTTTTCCATTAATACCTTCTGCAATATCACTAATAAAAATATTAAAGAGAATGGGTCCAAGTACTGACCCCTGAGGTACCCCACTGGTAACAAGACCTTGTGCCGAATAAACTCCATTTACCACAACCCTCTGTTGTCTGTCACTCAGCCACTGCCTAATCCATTCAACAATATTGGAATCCGAGCTCAAAGATTGCAATTTATTGATAAGCCTTCTATGCGGAACAGTATCAAAAGCCTTACTGAAATCTAAATAAGCAATGTCTACTGCACCACCTGTGTCTATTATTTTTGTTACCCAATCAAAAAAATCAATAAGATTAGTTTGGCATGATCTCCCTGAGGTAAACCCATGTTGTTTCTGATCCTGTAATCTATGTGTTTTTAGATGTTCAACAATCCTTTCCTTTAACATGGTTTCCATTAATTTCCCCACTACTGACGTAAGACTAACTGGCCTATAGTTCCCCGATTCCTCCCTACTACCCTTCTTGTAAATGGGCACAACATTTGCTAATTTCCAGTCTTCTGGGACGACTCCTGTTAACAAGGATTGGTTAAATAAATCTGTTAACGGTTTTGCTATTACATCACTGAGCTCTTTTAATAATTTAGGATGGATCCCATCAGGCCCCATTGACTTTTTTGTCATTACTTTAGACAGCTGCTTTAGAACCTCCTCCTCTGTAAACTCATATGTAAATGTCTCTTTAGTGTTCTTTTACCCCATTCATCAGCTTGTCGTTTTTTTCTGGCGGCTGCTCGGCGTTGTGTTCCGCGGATCGTTGGCTTTTTTCAGATGTGTTCGGCAGGTTTTCGGCAGATCATCGGGTACATTTGGTGGGTTTACTGCTGCGTTTTCGGATCGATTTGATGTTTCTAATCGTATCGGCGGGTGCGTTCGGTGATTTTTCAGATCCATTCGGCAGCTTTTCCCTGCACTTGGGGGACCCTGTGGAGAATACTGAATTGTAGGTGACATTTCAGTGCTCTCTGAATAACCAATTTTGTATCTTCATCTTCCTCTCTGTGAGTTCGCTTGATACAAAGAAGCAGAAAAGTTTGTAATAGAGGCTGTTAGTGCCATAAAGCGTATTTAAAATAAAGGCCCTCCTTCGCCTTTTCTGTTTGCTATAAGTTGGAAGAACTACTTTTGCATACTGTAGTGACGTAATACTGGTCTTGTGAAAGTTAGTTTTATTCATTCTCATTTTATAAATTATGTTTGTCCAAGTTTCATTCAATTTTATTAAAAAATATGGATAATTTGACTGCTATTTAAATATTAAATACCAGCATATGAGATTTTGCTAAATGTAACATCAAAACAGCATTACACTTCATAGGATATGTGAAGTATGAGGCTGGGGTCAGACCAGCGCACTTTTAACGTGCGTTCTGGCGCACATAATTACGGCCGCACTAGCAGCAGATGGCGGGCAATGACGGCCAATATACGATGTACGGCCGCACAAAAGTCCGGCCGTGCAACGCAAGTGGAATTTGAACGCATTTTTTTGAGAACGCTGAACCGCTAGTACTGACATACTGAGTGCGCAGCTGCGGCATAGCGGCGTGTTTGCGTGATTAGGAGATGTCAGACGCTGCTAATGTCCGGCCTACATAACGTCCAGACGCAAAAAGAGTTTTATTGACGATCCGTACAAAATCACGCCCGAAAATGCGCGTCGTCTGACCGTTTTTGCGCATTCCGTGAAAAAATACGTCAATGCGTTCGGACGCACTTTTTCACGTTCGCGGGGAAAAATGCTTTCGTCTGACCCTAGCCTAAAAGTTAAAAAATTTACAGACTTTTGAAATATATGGAATTCACACATTCAGTACAAATTACTGGGGCCACATAATGTAGGGGTTAAATAATAAGAAGATTTAAGCAATGCAGGGATTAAGTAGAGTAGGTAGATACATGGAAGAGATGGGGGTTATATAGTGGAGACATAGGGGGTGTTAAATTACAGAGGGTCAGATAATGTAAGGTTGATGTAGACTATATACTGCAGGTAATAGCAGGACTTTATTTGGGGTGTAGCACAAGAGATGTCACACTATCAGCATGCAATGCTTGAAGTTTGTAGCTTAGAGCAGTGGTTCCCAACCACGGTCCTCAAGTACCCCCTAACAGGCCAGGTTTGCCAGATATCTGAAGCACAGCACAGGTGATATGATTTTCTGCTCAGTGATTGCAGGATTCAGTCTGCTTGTCCCCAAGGGAATCCTTAAAACCTGACCTGTTAGCGGGACTTGAGGACTGCGGTCGGGAACCACTGGCTTAGAGTAATAAGGTATTGTTCTCAGAATGTACTGTAACCAGTATCAATGCATACTGTGACCCGTACACAAATCACGCTCAACAAAGTGGCTTCTTGAGATCGGTAGATGTGAGAGGGGATGCCCAGCATTAGATGTTAATGCCCTCAGCTGACATCGGGTGGGGGGCATAGGGAAGACATTTTGGGCCCTAGTACAATCTTCGCGCAATTGCGCTCGCGCAGCACAATTTTTTTTTCATCCAAACATTAAAAAGGAAGGCAGCGTTTAAAAAAAACGTGATAAAAAGGGCAAATAACAACCT
The DNA here is from genome assembly GCA_009667805.1 of Leptobrachium leishanense. NCBI lineage: Eukaryota > Metazoa > Chordata > Amphibia > Anura > Megophryidae > Leptobrachium > Leptobrachium leishanense. The sequence goes on along the minus strand of RXON01003935.1, from coordinate 124,222 downwards.
CTAACTCTCCGAAAAGAACAGGACCGGGGGGAGGGGCGATTTATTGCCACAATTGGTGGCAGCAGTGGGATTGTCCTGAGTCTGAATCATTTTGATGCTAACAGTGTAGCACATACATATACCAGAGAGAAGCTGCGAGCATCCCTGTGTGAGGGGGCCCCCTAAAATCTGAGGACCCTCTATACACAGAAGACCCTTTTAGTCTGATGACCCCTATAAACAGAGGGGGCAGCAGAGGTGCCCTGGTGTAGGGCAGACTGTGACATCACAGGGGCACCCAGGTATACGAATGACAGAATGTGATACATGAGATGCTGGAAGCAGGTGTGTCACAGATAAGACGCGCACCCCGAGTCTCGGTTTAACTGTCACATGTGGTATGGAGGTGCGGTATAACCGTTCACCAAGCTGCCGTTACCCTCCGCCATGTTGATATGCTCAGATCTGGTGTATGGCTGCCGGTGGATCACTGGGGACGGCAAATGGCTGTAAGTGCTGGGAATCTCTGAGGCCGTCCCGGTGCACATCATTAAACGGGACCTACGAAACTGTGAAGCTGTGCGAGGGAATGACACACACGCAAGGATCCTGTGTCACAGGTCCGGCCGCCGGGGCAAGGCTGGGTCACTTCTGCAGCGCCTGCTTGTCTGTGAGTAAAGGGCAGGGCATTAATATGATGTGTTTACACGGCGGGTCCCTGTGCGGTGCCTTGTCAAGGAAACAGATCAGAGGTGAGGGGGGGGGGGCTGCTGGAGATGGCACTTGGTGGTGGAAAAAGCAATATAATGGATAGGCCGGGAACGCTCACTGATACACACAGCGATGTGTGCGGATACAGTGACGCAGCTCAGACATAAAGAGTAGAGGAGGTCAGGTGAACTCCACTGTCAATCTGCGCATATACGCTTCAGCAATAATAAAAACACTCACAACGTCTCCATTTTATTGCTTGGTATGTGTAGAATGTGTAATTATACGTTGCTGCACATTTTATTTTGTGCTGGTGTATTTGGGTTCAGCCAGGACATTCAGATTTGATTTTACCACCAGCTTTTCAAAGACGTTAAAATTCTGAGCACAAACGTTGGCCGTTATATTTTGTGCAAAGATTGTAATACCATCCGCATACCAGCGCACAAACACATTTGCGCTCACAATGTTAAGTATAGGAAGAGCACAGTTCATCACGCTCGTGCAGGTCCATCCGTCGTTAAACGTTAACGCGCATCGTTTGTGCGAACGTTGTAATACGACGTTCAGCGCAAAGGGTTTTGCCACTCATGCTCATTTGCGTGCGTGCAAAAAACTGCGAGAAGAATGTAATAGGGCCCTTTCTCTTTTGATGCCTAATTACCAATGAGTGTGCAAACTTTTAATTCAAAATAAATCATTAATGCACCTACCCAACTGATTGAGAGTCCAATGCCTGTTAAAAAAAAAAAAAAAATATGAAAAAATGTTCCCAAATGTTTAATGCAATATAATATATCGGTACTCAAAAAAACCTCTCAAGGCCTGTCCATTGAAATTTATCCCTGTACATAAAACCAAATGAAATCTGCTCTCCTAATCCTTTGATGGTTCCCTAAACCTTTCTCTGTGCACTTATTCCTGTTTTTTGCCGTTGTTCGTATTCTTGTAACTGAAGCAGACAGGGACTGTAGAAGACTTTTTTTCGTTTCGGGGTTTTCAGGCAGTTTTTCTTTCGTTTCGGATCACTTTGATTCACTGATTCGGATCGATTCAGCGATTCGGATCGATACGGCAATTTGGATCATTTCGGGGATTCGAATAATTTCGGGTGATCCAAATCAGTTGGTTTTTCGCTTTTTTTATGAGTTATTTTGGTTTTTTTTTTACCTTGTTTAACCCTTTCGCTGCTGAGGCTTTTCCCGCCCCTGTGCTGAGGTCATTTTTACCGGTTTTGCTCATCATGTTTAAACGTGTTTTGAAGGCTTATTTTAGTATATGACCCAGACATATTATATATTGTTCTTTCCGTCAGACTCGGTAGATTCATAATATGTCATTATTATATGTATACGTTATGTCATGTCTGTATATTATAACAAAAAATGCAATAAAATATGTATTTTCAATAATTTACAATGTGTAAAGTGTTTTTTTTCCACATTTTAACATGCGAGCAATTGCGGTTATATTTTGTATGGGGTGCGCTTGTTAAAAAAATTAGAGATGGGGTCTCGTTACATTTTTTTTTGGGGAAAATTACACGATTTTTAACAAACGCACCGCATACAAAAATCGTTAGTGCAGCATCATTGTTCACATTATAATTGAAATGGGAACAATATTGCTGCATTAACAAACCAAAAAAAGAAAAAAAAGTGTTTAATTTTTTTAATATAATTTTTTTAATTTATTTTTATTTTTAATTTTTTTTTTTTTTACAAACTTTTTCACTTTCATGTTTGGTATCGTTGGAACGGCCATGCTCTGGCCGATCCAACCATACCAAACATTAACCCCTAACTGCCACGGATCGGGAGATAGGGAGTTCATTGGAACTCCCTATCTCCACAGTTGGTGGCAGTTAGGGGTTAAGTCCAGGACTGGCGTCATCGTACTACGCACGATGACGCCAGTCCTCAGGGGGAGTTCCCAGAGGCTTGGCGACATCCAAGATGTCGGCCAGCTCCGGGAAAGGATCTCGAACCAGCGCTTTTCAGCGCCGATTCGCGATCCAGCTCCCCAGGGGTTAATGCCAGGCACCATTTGGAAGGGCAGGCTGTGCCCTTCCAAATGATGCCTGGGTTAACCCCCGCAGAGCCGCCGATCGGGAGGGAGAGAGGTCCGAAGGACCTCCCCCCCTCTCTTTCAGGCGCCTCCTCCGCACATGCGGGGGGGCGCCTGAATTAGGTGTCATCGTGCTGTGGCGATGACACCTAATTCCGGCAGCTGCGGTCCCGGATGCCGGGCTGACATCGAGGATGTCAGCCCGCACCGGGGGGGCCAGCGATCGGCCGGAACCTGGCCGAACGCTGACCCCAATGGGAGGACACGCTCAGCGCGTCCTCCGCATACCAGCGGTAATGCTGAGGACGCGCTGAGCGCGTCCTCAGCATTGAAGTGGTTAAGAATGGGAAGTCGATTACTACCAATAAAATGGAAGTTTCTTTACTTATTCTTTTAGGATTTTTTAGAATTTTTTTGGGTGAAATTTTAGGTTTTCTATCTTTTTTTAATGAAACAAGGCTTTTTAACCCATAGGTTTCAATACAGCATATGTATCCACACACTGCTGAGAAGTGCCTCTCTGCAGTATAATTAATGCAGCATATAAATCCGCATAGTGCCGGGCAGCACCTCTCTGGAGATCGATTCATTGATTCGGATCGATTCATTTTTTTATCAGTTAGTTTTTCATTTTTTAGGAGTTATAATTAATGCAGCATATGAATCAACACACTGCTGGGAAGTTCCCAGCAGTGTGCGGATTTATATGCTGCATTAATTATACTGCAGACAGGCGCTGCCTGGCAGTGTGGATTCATATGCTGAATTATACTGCAGAGAGGCGCTGCCAGGCAGTGTGTGGATTTATATGCTGAATTATACTGCAGAGAGGCACTGCCCGGATTCATATGCTGCCTTAATTATACTGCAGAGAGGTGCTTCCCGGCAGTGTGTGGATTCATATGCTGAATTGAAACCTATGGGTTAAAATGTCTTAAAAATAGTTAGTAAACCTAAAATTTTACCCAAAAAATGTCTAAAAAAATTCTAAAAGAATAAGTAAGTACAGAAACTCTCATGCTATTGGTAGTAATCTACTTTCCATTCTTAAATAAGCAATAAACAATGAAATAACTAATAAAAGAGTGAAAAACCAACTGATCCGAATCACCAGAAATTATTCGGATCGCCGTAATGATCCAAATCGCCGAAATGATCCGAATCACCGAATCGATGGTCGATATTTATTCTTCAGAAATGCTCCCGAAATACGGAAATGGTGAATTTCGTCCGAATTTCAATTCGGAACGAAACAAATTGCACATCTCTATTATTTATTGCAGCTGTGACTTTTGTAAATTGTTGTTGTTTTAACCATGTCGCAGAGTGTGATGACTGGCAATAACCACTAGTATCATTCATTTATTTACAAACACTTACAAACACATTTACAAACACCCGCCTTGACTATTGCAACCTCCTTCTCTCTGGCCTTAAGAGATTCTAGCTTATACTTCTGCAGTCTGTTATGAACGCCTGTTATAGGCTTATCCACCTCACTTCCGGCACCTCTCACACCTCACCTCTCTGTCTATCGCTACACTGGCTCCCTGTTTCCTTTAGAATCCAATTCAAAATACTGGTTCTCACGTACAAAGTTCTCCATAACCGCGCACCTGCCTACATCTCCTCCCTTATTAACAGGAATATCCTATCCCAACCACTTCGCTCTGCCAATGATCTGATGTTATCAGTTCCTTGCACCCATACCCTAACTCTTTCCTTCAGGACTTCTCCCGAGCTGCCCCCTTTCTATGGAACTCCCTCCCACGCAACATTAGACTCTCCCCCGTCTCTCCAGTCCTTCAAGAAGTGTCTCAAAACACATTACTTTAGACAAGCCTATCGGCTCGCTCCATGATCTCCCAACTGTCATTTCCTGCTCCTCTTCCCATTCAGCCCTCCTGCAACCTACCACTTCACTTACCCTATTCACCCTCACCTAATGGGTCACCCCTCTCCTCTTAGATTGTAAGCTCTCGAGCAGGGTCCTCCTTCCTTCTGTTCCGGGTGTGTAACGTGTATTTATATTTGTTATTCTGACTCTCCCACTGTAACGTGCCAAGGAATTTATTGGCGCTTTATAAATAATTGTAACTGTAAAAAACATTTTTATGATAATAATATTTTTGTTTTTTTATTGTGCTCTCTCACGAACCAGTTTATGAATGACTTTTGGAAGTAAGTGGGAACAAGTTGTTTAGAAATACAAATATTTATTCAACTGCTCATTCTAGAGGTTGGAGTCCTGAGTTGGATCTTGAGTTTGATGTACGATTTTCAGCTTTGGAGATAGTGACGCTTTCTCCCAAAATTCTGTAGCCACAAAGTAATAGCTCACAGCATCGAGGCAGCAGTTCACGTCGGCAATGACTTGAGCGCAGAAGACATAATCATAGACATTTTTGATCAAATTGCAATCTAAGCTCAATGACTCCACAATATAGCTTAAAATCTTTCCAATGGATAGTGGCAAGAAACAAACTAAGAACGTTACAAGGTTGGAGGTCACTATATTGATGGTTTTCTGCATAGTATGATCTTGGCTTGAAAGCAGGTCTTTTTTCTTTAATGTCCTAATAATTTCCATAGAACAGAATGTCACGATGAGGAATGGAAGGAAAAAGCCAAAAATGGTGTAGTATAACCCTATTTGTACAGGATTACTGTTAATTTTTTTGAAGCAGAATCTCCTATTTAAAGGTTTAATATCCTTAAGGCCGATATGGATGCGTATTATCAATAAGGGAAACCATATGATCCCACATGCAATAACAGCCTTCTTAGGGGATCGCAGAGTTCTTGCTTTCATTGGAAATCTTATAGCAATGTACCTGTCGATTGCGATAAGTGTGATTAAAGCAATGCTTGAGTATGTATTCATAAAATAAGAAGAGAGAAGATAATGGCATAATTCAACTCCTAGGGTCCAATCATACAAGGTAGCATAGATTCGAAAAGGGATGGTAAAGAGAAGGCAGCAGTCACTTAAAAGCAAACTCATCATATACACTCGTGTTTCAGTCCATTTCTTCATTTTATAACAGAATACCCAGAAGGCGAAAGAGTTAAATAACGTGCCGAATATAAAAATAATGGATAAGAAGACAGCTAGGAAAATGCCAAGTCTATGGTTTTTGACTTCCAAAATGCTAGAGCAATTCCCCATCTCGGCAAGAGGTCCTAAAAAACAAGTTAGTAAACAACAACATATAAATAGAAAACCAGAGAGAGGTATGGATTCTAAAATTACTGAATATATTTTAATATACTGTAGGTGCTTCCGATTCTGAGTCTTTTTGTGTTCTGTACATTTAATTTTACGCTTGAAAACAAAGAATGATTTTTAGGTCTACTTCAATATAAGTATAATGCTTTTAGAATGTATGCAGTATTAGTAGGATTGATTCCTGGTAAAATACTTTATAAATAAATAAATAAAATTTGATGTATGAACAGAAGCCTCAGCAATTTGATGTTAATCTTTGTAATCACCATACTTAAAAATAAACTCCAAATGCTACGGACATCTCTGAGATTGGGAACAGAATGGTTTTGAAGTACAAAGATAAACATCCTGTCATTAACACAAGCAAATATGGAAACAGATTGTTATATTGATTATTGAATTCAAGTTTAAAATGATTTTGCAAAAGCAATATCCCTTATCAGGGTTTGAGAGCGAGTGTTTATTTCTAAATGCTAGCTTGGACTGAGAAATATGAGCTGTGCTCGAATAGCTTCCTCTTCTCAACCTAGACACAAATTAACAGCTCCTATACTAAGTATACAAAGTATAGGAGCCATTCATTTACATTTAGCTGTTGCAACATCTGAGCTGCTAGTAAAGTTGTGGTTTGGTTCAAGTAGTTTCTTGAGCCACTACACACATCTGGTGCCATTAACTTAAGGGCATGGTTGAAATTGGATCCTTAGTGTTGGAATCAGGAAAAAAAATCTCTTAAGAGTTTTACTGAATCACATTCACATTATGTTTATGAAGTACCTTTTTTCACTACTTCAAATAGTGTGGTTCTTATAAACTCTGGCCTTATAAACATGGCTTGTGTTTTATGTTGCATGATAGGCCTCAGTAGGACATGGTCCATGTGTATCAATGCATCTTGTTATACTGCAAAAAATGAATGTGGGAACGAACATTCAGCACAGCCTTTACTCTTAGTTCCATGGTTACAGAGTCTGGATGATACCCACCTGTCTTTAAGCATAATCTCAGGAATACCTCTGTAGTAAATTTTAGGTGTTCTTGCATATAAATTATGCTAAAACATTTTATTCCTTATAAATGCAAATTACCAGTAATCTAAATAATAATAGTGTCTCATTTTAGGCTAGGGTCAAATGAACGCATTATTCGCAGTGACCGTCAAAAAGTGCGTCCGAACGCATTGCCGTATCTTTTCACGGAATGCGCGAAAACGGTCATACGATGCGCATTCTTGTACATGATTTTTTCGGATCGTCAATAAAACACTTTTTGTGTCTGGACGTTATGTTGGCTGGACATGAGCAGCGTCTGACATCTCCTATTCACGCACACTCGCCGCTAGCGGACGCAGCGCACTTTGTACGTCAGTACTAGCGGTTCTGCGTTCTCGAAAAAATGCGTTCATTTTCCACTTGCGTTGCGCGGCCGGACTTTTGTGCGGCCTTACTTCGTATATTGGCCGTCAGTGCGCGTCATTTGCTGCTACTGCGGCCGTGATTAAGTGCGCCTAAACGCACGTTAAAAATGCGCTAGTCTGACCCCAGCCTTAAGTACTCCACCTGAAGATCACAGCATTCTTACCTTATGTTACTGGGCATCTTTTATTGTTAAAGAAGTACCTTTAAAAAAAGCTCTTACATAAAGCATTCCCTTGTCTGTTACAGAACTACTGGTGGTTAGTCACTGGTTACACAATCAAACCCATATTTGGCCTGTTCTTAATTATTGATAAAGAGAATATACTCCTGGTATTCAGCTGCAGGAGGCATTTTGATATATTAGGAGGAATTTATGCCTTTAAAATATTGTAGATTGTAATAGGATTTAAGTTGATAAACCATACAGGGGGATCGATCGATCACCACCCCAATGATTTCCAATCTAGCTCATTCCATAAAACATCTAATACATCCTTCAATCATTTCTAAATATAGTTGTAGAACATATCTTTGCTGGGACTAGGATGTGTGACTTTACAAATTCTCTTTCTATACAAAGTAGGTTGAAGCTTATTATCACTTAAAAAGTGTCGTAAATTTAGCAAATACTCTTTGTATTTTATGTCTATAGAATGTATATTTGGTTCTTCATTAATCCTCTTTAAGCTTTTTATTACTGTGTTTATCTGTATTTTATGCATGTGGTACCTTTTAACTGTACATTTTAAACAATTACAATTTATTTATATGTTGGTGAATGATATGGTGAAGCCACAAATACCCAGTGGGCATGATTTATTGCTCAACATCAGAATCTCATATCCACTAACCATAATCACATTTCTTGGCATTAGTGATGAAATCTGACACATACCCAACATCACGGACATTACATCTTTGATTTCAACTTGGATGTTAAGGCTGCAGTCAGAAGAGCACACTGAGTGTATCTGTGTGACCGCACGTCCCAGCATCTGTCGCAGCTTCGTGGAGGCTGGACGGGGAGGGCCATATGGTGTAGTGTGTGCACGAATTGCGCACACTACCATCGGACGTGATTTCCGCCTCCCTGTCAAAAAGCGATGATGGACGCAGACAGGGCTTTGTAGTGCTGAGTGCACCAACTGCACTAGGGATGCACCGATACCACTTTTTTAAGGCTGAGTACGAGTACCGATATTTTTTTAAAAGTACTCACCGATACCGAGTACCGATACTTTTATTTAATGTCATGTGATGCTTTCCAATAAGAACAGACCTCGTATAAAAATTTATATGAGATTTGCCCCCAGCTCACATGGATTTGCCCCCAGCACTCATGGGTTTGCCCCAGCACTCATGGATATGCCCCCAGCACTCATGGATATGCCCCCAGCACTCATGGGATATGCCCCCAGCACTCATGGGATATGCCCCCAGCACTCATGGGATATGCCCCCAGCACTCATGGATATGCCCCCAGCTCTGATGGATATGCCCCCAGCTCTGATGGATATGCCCCCAGGTCTCATGGATTTGCCCCCAGGTCTCATGGATTTGCCCCCAGGTCTCATGGCTTTGCCCCCAGGTCTCATGGCTTTGCCCCCAGGTCTCATGGATTTGCCCACAGCTCAAACACTGGGGAAGCTGGCCGCATGCATGAAAAGCACGCGGCCAGCGTTCCCCTCCGGCGCGCGTGATACTCCCACATCCTGAAGGTCCGGTCGCTGAGCAGTGATGCGATCACGTGGCCGCCGGGTGCATCTGTGACGCTGCCTCCAGCCGAGAGGCAGCGTCACAGGAGCGCCCAGTGGCCGCGGGAACGCATCACTGCCAAGCGACCGGAGCTTCAGGATGGGTGAGTATGTGGCGCGCCGGAAGGGAACGCTGGCCGCGTGCTTTACATGCACGCGGCCAGCTTCCCCAGCCCAGCGGATACCGGCAAGCCGGCCCAGCGCCGGCTTCCGGTATCGGCGGGATGTATCGGGCCATTTGCACGAGTAACAAGTACTCGTGCAAACGGCAATATCGGCCCCGATACTAGTATCGGTATCGGTGCATCCCTAAACTGCACTCAGCGACGTGGCCACATGGGCGTGGGAGTGGAAGGAATGTCCACTCTCACGGATGTTCCTTCTGCTCAAAGACCGCTCGTGTGACCGCTGCCTAAGATAACAGAGAAAGAAACAGTGAAGCGCCCTCAGGAAGAATGGATAATCATATACGCTACATGTCGTATATGGAGGTTCCTCTAAAAACCTGAGAATATACAAAATGAGCAAACAACGGAGCGCCAATCTGAGACTGGTATATATGATTAAGCACTACACATGTCCATCAATGTTTCTTCTAAATTCTCGCAGAATTCACTCTTTATAGTGGATAAACGTCTCTACAAAAGAAGAAAAAAACACAGATTGCGCAATGCGTAGATTCAAATGTGTAGAAGGAGTAGAAAACGGTTATCCAACTCACATATTTCTGAGCCTAACCTAGGCTCTAGGATGGATTGCGTTTATGGGTCTTCAGTTATATTCAGGTGCCCATTGACTCCCAATGCGCTTGTTGTCTTCAACCGATTTCCCCTTTGTGGTTTCTGCTGTGGGTTTTCAAGCTACCAGCCTCAGATCTCGGCTTCTGTCCTGTCTCTCTGGATGGATGGGTGTGTGTTTTTCTCATGCAGGAAGTCGTTATCACCACATTTAACAACAGGTGGGAGAAACCTGCAGCAAGAACCAAAAAGGAAAAAAAAAAACTCACATTGCCCTTTTCTACTCCTTCTACACATTTGAATCTACGTATTACGCAATCTGTGTTTTTTTCTTCTTTTGTAGAGACGTTTATCCACTATAAAGAGTGAATTCTGGGAAAATTTAGAAGAAACACTGATGGACATGTGTAGTGCTTAATCATATATACCAGTCTCAGATTGGCGCTCCGTTGTTTGCTCATTTTGTATATTCTCAGATGCCTAAGATAACGTCTGGAGGCATTAGTGAAAACAGTCCCAGACATTAGCTTAACAACCACTGTGGATATCACAGCCAAACCGCAAACCTTGAGGCTGCATACTGCAAGCTCACGTCTTGTATACTTTATATAGAAGATGTGAATTTGCACCTACCTAGAAAAGAGCAAGCTATACCAACCTAGCTTTGCTTTCCTCTAAATGAGACAGTGTTCAGATAATGAATACAGACTCTGAAACCTTGGTGTTAAGTGATTTTGCTTTTTTAAAATCACTTAAAACCTCAATGTAGCCCCACCTAAAAATCCATTACTTAGCTGGGGACCCACAGTGCAGAGGGCGATGCGATCCACCACTTCCTTTAGCCATGAGTAGCAGAAGACTGGGAACAAATTGTTCTCAGTTTCTTCCCAGCTCCTTCTACGGCCCCTCCACAATGAAGCTCCCACAGAGCTCGTGCAGGGCTCCATGGAATCCTGTGGACTCCAGGAGAAGATACCCATGGTGCTGCAAATACTAAAGTGGGTCAGAAGAAATCAGTAACAGGGAGGCAGTACGGGAAATCTGCTTGCAGATATTGTCTCTCTTACCATCTCCCTGTTAGTACAGAATCAGGTCCTGCATTTGAATAATTACCTAAATATGACACTGATAGTCAAAAGTGAGCCATCGTGATGCAGTGTGATATAGCAGATTTACATGTGAATAGTTGTTGTTTACATAATCAGTATATAAAAGAAATATGTTGAGCTCTTACTTTTTCCCTCCGAGACTACTACAACATAAACCATCTTTCTGCAAAATTCTCAGACCGAGAGATTTTGTGTACTGTTAAAACAACTGATACAGGGTAATTCAAAGAGAATCGAAAAGTCACCGCACGTTCGGTGACTTTTCGTGCTCTTCAATTCGGTTTGTTTTGCCGATCCCATTTCGGTGACCCTGCGGTGTATTCAGCAAACACCACAGGGTCCCGAATTGCAGGGAAAGGCCGCTGCAAACCAAACAAAAACTAACCGCAAAACCCGGCGAATGCACGCCGAAAACCCGCAAAAACATCTGGATTAACCCACCGAAAACGCCAGAAAAACCTGAGCAGGAGCCGATCACACGCAGAGCAGCCGCCAGAAAAAGCCGACACCGCAGACGAATGGAGTGAATAAATTTAGCAAAACAGTTTGCTTAAATGTTCGAAAAGTGAAACGCTGTTTGCAAAGAAACAACTTAGCAAAAATGTCTGAAATTTACATATAAGATCCAAGGAATGATAATAAAAAGGGCTGTTACAGAAAATATAAGCAAACTTAAAAAAAAAAAAATCTCACATTTTTAAAAAAATAAATAAGAAAAATGCTTAAAATATCCTAAAAAAATCTATAAATAAAGAGACTCTTTACTGCAGAATTTTATAATAAAGGGTTTATTAGATATTGAATTAAAACAGGAATATTTTTAACATTGAAGCCTATGAGATTCGCCTCAATAAACCTGCCGAATTAAACCACCGAATAGCAGGGCATTTCGGGAACCTTTCACTGCTGGTTTCGTTCTCTGAATAGCTGAAGCATTGCTTCTCTATGGGGATTTCACTGCCCTCGAACAGGCACCGTATGTGCAGGCAATTCGCCAGGATTTGGCAAATTTCCTGCTCTCTGGATAGCCGAATGGCCAAGAAAGGTAACCGAAAGAAAGAAAGAAAGGTTACCTTTCTCCAGCAATTCGGATCTCTTTGAATTACCCTGATAGTATTTATTATGACAGTGTTGACAAAAAATATTACATAAAGTGAAAAAGCATAAATTAAAGCCATACCAGTGGAGTTTGTTTCCATTTGTTTCACTTGATTGGTTGCTTCTGCCTCTAAATTGAAAGTTGTGTACCTGCAAATGAAAGAGAATAACCTCTAAATAATATACAATAATGTACTGTATACCATTTACAACGCCTTCTAAATAATTACAACTTAAAAGAATGTAGATTATATACTTCTCGTGCATGAGGAATTGATCAAAACACACATGATACTTGAAGCTTGACAGAATGTAAGAGTTTTATGAAATACAATTTAGACATTTGGGATCTGTGGAGTCTTCCCGTATGATTCTCCTCATATAGCTTTTCCATATATTTGAACTTGTAAAAATTGTAGCGTTCACTACAGTCACAGAAAAGGTGAAATGTCAATATTTTTATTTAAATAATTCATTTATCATTCATTTGGGACAGTTGCAATATCTGGATCTATAAGTGCAAGTGTGTATTACAGAGCTGTCAAACTCCAGTTCCCCAGATGTTTCTGAATTACAACTCCCATGATTCCCTGGCCATCTATTGCATTGAAGGAATTCTGGGAATCAACATCTGGGAGGCCGTGAGTAGGGATGAGCTGTTCGGTTCGGAGTTCGATTCGAACATCGCCTGTTCGTTAACTATGAACGTTTCCGCGTGTTCGCCGCATGTTCGCCCACAATGGACCACAATGCACTTTACCAGTGGCCTGAAGCTTGTAATTGGCTACAGCCTTGCACCTGACCACAGGTCTGGTGCAAGACAGGTTCAACACTATGCCAATCACGGCTCAGAGTCCTGATTGGGCAAATTTTGCCCAATCATGGGCTCACAGAGCTAAGTCCCGCAGCACACTATAGAAGGCTTCACACAGCGCTTCAGTACGTGTTTGAGAGGAGATTGTTGTTGTGTTAGGCTGGGGTCAGACGAGCGTAGTGTTCACGTCCGTGATTCCGCCTAAAAGTACGTCCGTGATAGCTTGACAGAAAGCCCAATGGAGCCTGTTACACAAAGTACGTCCGCACTGAACTGCGGATGCACCACGGCCGCGGCAATCGGACGCAAGGCAGGCAAGAACGTACAACCACTAGAACGGCCGCACAAAGTGCGCTGCGTCCGCAACGTCCGCATAGCTTTGTGTGTGAGTGATGGAACGTGGTCAGACGGACTGCATTTATACGTCCAGCATTTTTCACAGACAAAATGGTTTTGCTTTTTAATTTATTTTCCCTCCTACATCCGTCAAAATATACGTCAGTGAATAAACGGACTGTGTGGCCACTACTGTGTCTTCCGTACTGACGTACGTCCGTGTGCACGGACGTACAGTCCGTAGAAATCACGCTCGTCTGACCCTAGCCTGAGTGTGTGTTCTCACTGCCAGTCTGCCACCAGCTACTGGGGGGGTCTGATTTCTACAAAATATCTGGGAATTGTTGTAATCTTTGTGTTCTCACTGCCACCAACTATTTCATACAGTCTGCCGCCCCAAGCAGTTGTTTATGGATAGATTAAAGGAAAAGCATTTACCGTCATATGAAACGTCATTTTTTGTTTTTAAATGTTTCTATACATCCTAGAAATCCGCCACTTCACGGGCAGGTTATGGGGACCTCCTAGGCACGATATTTGAAGGAATTTTTCGTTTTTATTTTTAACCCTTATTTCATGGAAAACTCACTGTCCCTTTAAAAACTTTTTTTTTTTAACTTTTTGTCCTTGTTTCCTGTCCCCCAGGGCACTACCTGGACCCCCATACACCTTTTATGGCAAATATGTAGCATATATGCCCTCTTGGAGGGCACTCTAAAAATCGAACTTTTGAGTCCCATTGACTTGCATTGAGTTCGGTTCGAGTTCGATCTCAAACTTCTGAAATTGTTCGAGTTCGAATGCGAACCGAACACGGGGGTGTTCGGCTCATCCCTAGCCGTGAGTTTGACAGCCCTGGCATAACACAAAGTACACCCGTAGAATAGCCTACAGCTGTGAATAGCATTTCCTAGTCTATCAGGTCTATTTAGAGAAAAGTGAAAACCAGGAGAACAGGCAGGAGAAGAGAACAATCTAGACCAAATCGCCAAACCAGACAAATTCTCCCATTTATCTCACTTTCCAAATCGGCTACTTGTTCTAGATTGTTCTCTTCTCCTGCCAAGTCTCCTGATTTTCACCTTCTGTGAATAGACCTGTCTGTGTTAGCAACCTTTACACACCCTATAGTCTAAATCTACATTGCCCATGAACCCTAAGGGGTTGTTCAGAGAGAGCACCAAACTCTCAGCGAAATTTCGGTGTTCTCTAGTGCAAGAAACTGCATGGAAATAATAAAAAAGCTCCTATAAAAATTAATAAGAAGGTCTGGGCCACATTACATTCTTGGTGCTAACGTTAGCGTTTGCATTGTAATATGGGTGGCTCGCGTTATGGCCACCAGGGCTAACGGGTTAAAAAACCCGTTTGGTATCTTGCGCTTTTCAGCGCGAGCACTGTACTTTGCACTCCCCATGTTAAGTATAGGGAGTGCAAAGTATTAATTAGCGTTAGGATTACAAAGTCCTAACGCTGATTAACGTCCGGCTGCGGTTAACAAAAAGTTATCCACAGCCAGGACCAGGCCCGGATTAAGATCTCTATGGGCCTGGAGCTGAATATTTTGGTGGGCTTTTTTGTAATTTAGTGAAATTAAAACATATATTTGGTTACTTAATAGTGCAGATACGAGTATATCTAACCAGGCAGATACTGTGTGATTAATTTTTCATTCAGATTTCAATCATTTAGGCTGGGGTCAGACCAGCGCACTTTTAACGTGCGTTCTGGCGCACATAATTACGGCCGCACTAGCAGCAGATGACGGGCAATGACGGGCAATATACGATGTACGGCTGCACAAAAGTCCGGCCGTGCAACGCAAGTGGAATTTGAACGCATTTTTCTGAGAACGCTGAACCGCTAGTACTGACGTACTGAGTGCGCAGCTGCGGCATAGCGGCGTGTTTGCGTGATTAGGAGATGTCAGACGCTGCTAATGTCCAGCCAACATAACGTCCAGACGCAAAAAGAGTTTTATTGACTATCCGTACAAAATCACGCCCGAAAATGCGCGTCATCTGACCGTTTTTGCGCATTCCGTGAAAAAATACGTCAATGCGTTCGGACGCACTTTTTCACGCTCGCGGAGAAAAATGCTTTCGTCTGACCCTAGCCTAAAAGAGACATTTTTTCCCCCCATTTTATCATCCAAACCTTCGTGGTTAGATATTCTATAGGGCATTCTTATTAATTAAATGTGTAATGGGAACCTGTTACTGCATTTTTCTGAGAAAATATAAAAATTTTAACCAAAAAAATGAAAAACAAAATGAAATATTTCCCTTGTGTTTTGGAACATGTTTTTTTTTTTACGAATAATATGACTATGTATAAAACACTGACCTTACTCCCAGCTTGGGAAATGAGAAGGTGAGTAATGGCAGTGGTATTGCTCATTTTAGGCTGGGGTCAGACGAACGCATTTTTAACGTTCGTTTAGGCACACTTAATCATGGCCGTAGTAGCAGCAAATGACGGGCAATGATGGCCAATATACGAAGTGCGGCCGCGCAACGCAAGCGGCAAACGAACGCATTTGTTTGAGAACGTCGAACCGCTAGTACTGACGTACAGAGTGCACTGCGTCCTCTGCGTCCCCATAGCGGCGTGTGTTCGTGATGAGGAAATGTCAGATGCTGCTCATGTCCGGAAACATAGCGTCCAGACACCCAAAGTTTCCTGATTTGGATCCCGTAAGAAATCACACATGAAAATGCGCATCGTTTGACTGTTTTCACGCATTCCGTGAAAAATACGTCAATGCGTTCAGATGCACTGTTTTACGGACAACTCGAAAAATGCGTTCGTTTGACCCTAGCCTTATACGTGACAAATGGACAATGCCATCGCTTTGGAACTAAAAATAAATAAATAAAAAATTGTTTTCTTTTCCTTTAGATTTTACATGGTCAGGTTTGGTATTAATGCAAAGGCCATATTCTGACCTGTCCAATGACACCTCACTTGACCTTGTGAGGTGTAAAGATTAGTGAAGCCACAATGTTAAAAAAAAAAGAATTAGTGATGCAGGGGTCCAAAGTTCCTCACAGTACTCTTTGCTGCAGTGCCCGGTTTAGGTTTTTGATGTAACAATTCGAAACAATGGCTTGTACCGTCACCTCCACACTTGTTGGTGACATGAGAAATGTAATGGTGAGTCAGTGCAGCATCATTGTTTACTTTATAATTTAAAAGTGAAAAATATTGCTGTGTTAGAAATAAAAAGTAAATATTTATTTATTTTTTTAAGCTAAAACCTGGTCATGTTTGGCATCATTGGAAAGGCCATGTTCTGGCCATTCCAGTGATACCTCACTTTGCCCTGTAACTGCTATTGAGTTGGGGATACAGGGGTCCAAATACAGACATAGTTATCCCTTCTCTGGGCCTATTCTGAGACATGGACCTGGAACTGCTGCTCCATCTGCCCCTATGTTAATCCGGCCCTGGCCAGGACTTGGTGCTAACGGATTCCGCAGCTGCAGAATCTGTCAGCACCAGCAGAAACCCCCCAAAATAAATTGTATACTCACCTTCCATCCCGCAGCGAGGACCTCAGCTATAACCGCAACCTCTGTCCGCCGGGAAGCAGGGAGAGACTGCGGAAAAAGTTGCCCAGTCTCCCCCTGCAGATCACTACGCCAACCTGCCAGATCTCGCGAGGTGACCGGTCATGTGACCTGCTCCGTCTGCCTCAATGGAGTCCTATGTACTCCATGGAGGAGATGCGTGCGGTGGCACTTAGTGGCCGATAACAAAGCAGGCAGCTTTTCTAGCGCCTGCATTGTAATATCGCGCTAAAATGGGGGTGCAAAAGAAAAACCTGCAGGTGTAGGTTTTTCTCCCTAGCGTCCCTGTTTTAGCTCGACGATTGTAATGATGCCCTGTGTTACAGAATGAAAAAAAAGTATTAAAAAAAATGGAATTCAAACATATTGCCATAAAAATCTAGAAAAATACCTACAATTCAAAAAATAAATAAAAAGGCTTTGTGCGGCAAATGAAAAGAATAAATAAATAAAGAATAAAAAAACAATTTTTTTTTTACATTGAATCCTATGGGATTTCCCTTTTTAAACCTGTCGAACTGAACCACTGAAAATCTGGGCATTTTGCCAACATTTCGGTGGGATTTGGCACTCGCTGAATAGATTAGCCATACTCTATGGGGCAATTTCACTGCCACTGAAGGACGCCGAATTGCAGCGATCTGCGGCACACTGCATCGGATTTTGCTGGCGATTTACCAATACTTGGCAAATTGACAGATTTCTGAATAGTCGAACTGCCACGAATTTGCACCTTACGGTGAAATTCACTGTTTGGTGCAATTTGGTGGCAAGTTTGGCTCTTATTGAATAACCCTCCTAGAGTCTGAAACAGAAGGGTTTTGTCCTCAAATCTCATCACTCAGGGGCAGCACAGTATCACTAGCAGACAGTCAAATAGTACACAACAACACTTACAGGGTTATTGAAAGAGAATCGAAAAGTCACCGCACAGTCGGTGACTTTTCAATCTCTTCAATTCAGGCCGATTCGGCAATCCCATTTTGGCGACCCTGCGGTGTATTCAACAAGCACCACAGGGCTGTCGATGCGCAGGGAAAAGCTGCCGCAAACCAGTCTAAAAGTCATCGCAAAAACCCGGCGAATGTATGCTGAAACCCGCAAAAACATCTGGATTAACCCGCCGAAGACGCTGGAAAAACCCGAGCAGGAGCCGATCACACACAGCGAAGCCTACGGAAAAGTCGACACCGCAGAATAGTGAAGTGAATAAATTAGCAAAACAGTTTGCATGAATGTTTGAAAAGTGAAACGCTGCTTGTAAAGAAACTACTGAGCGAAAATGTCTGAAATTTACATAGGAGGTCCAAGGAATGATAATAAAAAGGGCTGTAACAGAAAAAATAAGTAAACTTAAAAAAAAAAATCAGAAAAATGCTTAAAATTTGTTAAAAAAAATCTATAAATAGACGTTTTACTGCAGAATTTTATAATGAACGGTTTATTAGATATTGAATTAAAATGGGAATATTTTTAACATTGAAGCCTATGGAATTCTCCTGAGTAAACCTGCCGAATGAAACCATCGAATGGCAGGGCAATTCGGGAACCTTTCACTGCTGGTTTGTGTTCTCTGAATAGCCGAAGCAGTGTTTTTTTTATGGGGATTTCACTGCCCTCGAACAGGCACAGAACAGGCACCGTATGTGCAGCCAATTCACCAGTATTTGGCAAATTGCCTGCTCTCTGGATAGCCGAATGGCCAAGAAAGGTAACCGAACGCTAATTTTCAGCGTTCGGTTACCTTTCTCCAGCCATTCGGATCTCTTTGGATAACCCTGAAAGTGTCACCTTTGTTCAAAATCCTATAAACTGACAAAAATAAGAGAGATTTTTGGTCTACTGAAATGGTCTAGAGTGACAGATCATCATGGATAATGTAGTTACAAAATGTTGGAGGTTCCTGCTATTTGCTCTGTTAGGAAGATTGTTGCTAAAGAGGACAAAGGCCAACTCTGTCCTCTGTAGATCGACTGTCCTTTGAGCTTAAACCCATTTCCTTTTACATAAACCACGGAACATATATATTGATGTTAAAGATAATGTTTCCATTTAGATTATCTATTTCCTGACTTGAAAACACTGGGTTTATTATTATTGTTTGAGTCTCTGTTTCATGACAGCAGACCCTTTAATGTTCTCTTCTAATACATTATCCTCATTACCGCTTGTAAGGACTTCTTTACATCTAGCACTGACTCTCCTATGTAGAATATAACCGTCCATTGCTGAGCGCGAGTGTGGAAAATCATAAGAACAATAACTTAGTTCAATTAAATTTATTATTATTATTAATTATTGTGCCTGGAATGGTAGTCATGCATAAAATGTGACATCAGAGTGTGTCACTTCACTTGCAAAAAGTCTTATATGTCCATTTATACAAAGTTTCTCTGATGTTTCTACATTCAGAAATGCTGCAGAAAACAGATTAAGACAGACGGACTGCTAATGCTTTTTGGATTAAGGCTAAGGTCAAACAAACGCATTATTCGCAGCGTCCGTCAAAAAGTGTGTCCGAACGCATTGACGTATTTTTTCACGGAATGCGCTAAAACAATCATACGATGCGCATTTTCGTGCGTGATTTGTTACGGATCCGAAACCAGGAAACTTTGGGCGTCTGGACGTTATGTTGGCCGGACATGAGCAGTGTCTGACGTCTCCAAATCACGCACACTCGCCGCTATGCAGGCGCAGTGCAC
This sequence comes from Leptobrachium leishanense, assembly GCA_009667805.1. NCBI lineage: Eukaryota > Metazoa > Chordata > Amphibia > Anura > Megophryidae > Leptobrachium > Leptobrachium leishanense. The sequence goes on along the minus strand of RXON01003935.1, from coordinate 104,693 downwards.
TCTGTACGTCAGTACTAGCGGTTCTGCGTTCTCGAAAAAATGCATTCGTTTGCCACTTTCGTGCAGCTGTACTTCGTATATTGGCCGTCATTGCCCGTCATTTGCTGCTACTGCGTCCGTTATTAAGTGCACCTAAAGGCACGTTAAAAATGCGTTTCTCTGACCCCAGCCTTAAGGTTGTTAAAGAAAAAAGACACGATGATGCAGAAGCTTTAATTTGTAGATTATCATATTTTTATTCCTATTCATTCTCCTGGTAATGCAGGGTCTTTGTGTTTATACCCTTGTGTGATGAGAATAACTCTTACATAACAATAGAAAGGAACCTTCAAAAATGTTCATTTAATGCAGAGATTTTTTAAATAGTTTTAGGCTAGGGTCAGATGAACGCATTTTGTACGGACTGTGCGTCCGTGCAGTACGGACGTACTTACTGACTGACGACAAGGTAGTGGCCACACAGTCCGTTTTTTTCACTGACGTATTTTTTGACTGATGTAGCAGGGAAAATAAATTACAATGAAAAAACATTCTGTCCGTCAAACATGCTGGACGTATAAATGCAGTCCGTCTGACCTTGTTGCATCACTCACACACAAAGCTATGCGGACGTTGTGGACGTGGTGCACTCCGCACGTCCGTTCTAGCAGTATTACATTCTTGCCTAACCTGCGTCCGTTTGCAGCGTCCGTCAGCCCCCGCACTTCTGTGCGGACGTACTTCGTGTGTGGGGCTCCATTTAACACAATTGTATGCTATCACGGACGTACTTATGTGCGGGCAACACGGACGTTAACATTGCGTTCGTCTGACCCCAGCCTTAATGGGTTTAGATCAGGGTTCTCACACTCCTACACCCCCCAAGATGTTTATTGCCTACAATTCCCAGAATTCTTTGAGTGCATTGTATTTCAGAAACATCTGGGGGCCCAGAGTTTGAGAACCCTGGTTTAGACAGCTAGAAACCAAAATGTGACATAAAAGCAAATTAACCACTTGAATGCTAAGGACGCGCTCAGCGCGTCCTCAGCATTCCCCCTGGTATGCGGAGGACGCGCTGAGCGCGTCCTCGCATTGGGGTCAGCGTTCGGCCGGGTACCGGCCGATCGCTGGCCCCTCCGGTGCGGGCTGACATCCTGGATGTCAGCCCGGCATCCGGAGCAGTGGCCGCCATTATTATGTGTCATCGCGCCCCCGCGATGACACATAATTCAGGCGCCCCCCCCGCATGTGCGGAGGAGGCGCCTGAAAGGAGGGGGGGAGGTCCTTCGGACCTCTCTCCCTCCCGATCGGCGGCTCACAGGGGCTTAACCCAGGCATCATTTGGAAGGGCACAGCCTGCCCTTCCAAATGATGCCTGGCATTAACCCCTGGGGAGCTGGATCGCAAATCGGCGCTGAAAAGCGCCGATTTGCGATCCTTCCCGGGAGCTGGCCGACATCTTGGATGTCGGCCAAGCTTCCGGGAACTCCCCCAGAGGACTGGCGTCATCGTGCGCAGCACGATGACGCCAGTCCTAGCATTAACCCCTAACTGCCACGAAGTGTGGAGATAGGGAGTTCCAATGAACTCCCTATCTCCCGATCCGTGGCAGTTAGGGGTTAAATTTTGATATCGTTGGATCGGCCAGAGCATGGCCGTTCCAACGATACCAAACATGAAAGTAAAAAAAATTGTAAAAGAAAAAAAAAAAGAAAAATAAAAATAAAAATAAAATTAAAAAAAAAAAATAATAAAAAAAAAATAAACACTTTTTTTTGTTTTTTTTTGTTTTGTTAATGCAGCAATATTGTTCCCATTTCAATTATAATGTGAACAATGATGCTGCATTAACGATTTTTGTATGCGGTGCGTTTGTTAAAAATGGTGTCATTTTCCCCAAAAAAAAATGTAACGAGACCCCATCTCTAATTTTTTTAACAAGCGCACCCCATACAAAATATATCCGCAATTGCTCGCATGTTAAAATGTGGAAAAAAACACTTTACACGCTGTAAATTATTGAAAATACATATTTTATTGCATTTTTTGTTATAATATACAAACATGACATAACGTATACATATAATAATGACATATTATGAATCTACCGAGTCTGACGGAAAGAACGATATATAATATGTCGATGTCATATACTAAAATAAGCCTTCAAAACACGTTTAAACATGATGCGCAAAACAGGTAAAAAATGACCTCAGCACAGGGGCGGGAAAAGCCTCAGCAGCGAAAGGGTTAATGACAGTTCACTAGGTTTCGTTATTGACTTGTACCAAGGAAAATAAATTTTAAAAAGTCTGATAAACACTGTGGGCCATATTACATACTTCATGCTAAAAGGGGATGCTAAGGAGTAGGGATGAGCCGAACACCCCCGAGTTCGGTTCGAATTCGAACTCAATACACGTCAATGGGAGTCAAAATTCTGTATTTAGAGTGCCCTGCAAGAGGGCATATATGCTAGATATTTGCCATAAAAGATGTATGGGGGTCCAGGTAGTGCCCTGGGGGACAGGAAACAAGGACAAAAAGTTAAAAAAAGTTTTTAAAGGGACAGTGAGTTTTCCATGAAATAAGGATTAAAAATAAAAACAAAAAATTCCTTCAAATATCGTGCCTAGGAGGTCCCCATAACCTGCCCGTGAAGTGGCGGATTTCTAGGATGTATAGAAACATTTAAAAACAATGTCCGGGTAGTGCTCTGGGGGACAGGAAACAAGGACAAAAAGTTTGAAAAAAAAAGACGTTTTTAACCCCTTCACTGCTGACGACGTGTGGGCTCAGTTACGCCCGCTGTATGCTGAGGAGGACGTGTCCCACACATCATCAGCTTTGCGGGACCCCCGGTGGAGATACTCACCTCTCTGTCCGGGGTCCCGCGGCGTTCTGACTTCAGCGTCCTCAGACGCTGAAGTCAAGCTCCTCCCGACGTAAATGACGTCATCGCGCCATGTGCGATTCCATCATTTCCAGGCGACCCCCCAGCAATGCCGGGAGATCGCCTGGAAGGGAAGGGGGATCCGTTTGTATCCCTCTCCCTCCCGATCGGGAAGTCCCACAAAAAAAAGCCAGGCACCGCTTTAAAGGAGAGAGTCTCCCCTTTTAAGCAGTGCCTGGCTTTAACCCCTTAGGCACCGGGTCACACTTCGGCGCCTAGCTCCGGTGGGGGCCGCCATCTTGGATGGCGGCTCCACCCCCGGGTCCCCCCTCACTGCCTGACGTCCTCACGCATAGCATGATGACGTCAGATAGCCAGGGAACCCCTAGCTGGCCGGAATCCCCTGGTGGAGATAGGCGGTTCATTTGAGGGTTTACAGAGATTCTGATGGGGTTGTGTATAGAGATGCTGTGAGGCTGTGTATAGAGATGCTGTGAGGCTGTGTATAGAGATGCTGTGAGGTTGCGTATAGAGATGCTGTGAGGCTGTGTATAGAGATGCTGTGAGGCTGTGTATAGAGATGCTGTGAGGTTGCGTATAGAGATGCTGTGACGCTGTGTATAGAGATGCTGTGAGGCTGTGTTTAGAGATGCTGAAGGGGTTGTGTATAGAGATGCTGTTTGTGTATAGAGATGCTGATGGGATTGTGTATAGAGATGCTGTGTATAGAGATGCTGTGTGGCTGTGTATAGAGATGCTGTGTATAGAGATGCTGATGGGGTTGTGTATAGAGATGCTGTTTGTGTATAGAGATGCTGTGAGGTTGTGTATAGAGATGCTGTGAGGCTTTGTATAGAGATGCTGATGGGGTTGTATATAGAGATGCTGTGAGGTTGTGTATAGCGATGCTGTGAGGTTGTGTATAGCGATGCTGTGAGGTTGTGTATAGAGATGCTGTGAGGCTGTGTGTAGAGATGCTGTTTGTGTGTAGAGATGCTGATGGGGTTGTGTATAGAGATGCTGTGAGGCTGTGTATAGAGATGCTGAAGGGGTTGTGTATAGAGATGCTGATGGGGTTGTGTATAGAGATGCTGATGGGGTTGTGTATAGAGATGCTGTTTGTGCATAGAGATGCTGTGAGGTTGTGTATAAAGATGCTGTGAGGTTGTGTATAGAGATGCTGATGGGGCTGTGTATAGAGATGCCTTGCGGCGCCGAAGAGCGGCCTAGCTCCGGTGGGGGCCGCCATCTTGGATGGCGGCTCCACCCCCGGGTCCCCCCTCACTGCCTGACGTCCTCACGCATAGCGTGATGACATCAGATAGCCGGGGAACCCCTAGCTGCCCGGAATCCCCTGGTGGAGATAGGGGGTTCATTTGAAGTCCCCATTTCTAATTTTTGTACAAGCGCACCCCATAGAAAACATAACCGCAAGCGCTCATGTGCTAAAATGTGAAAAAAAAACACTTTACACACTGCAGATGATTAAAAATTCCATTTGTATTGCATTTTTTTGTCATAATATACAGCCAGGACATGACGTATACATATAAAAATGATATATTTTGAATCTGCGGAGTCTGCCGCAATGAACGATATCTAATATGTCTGGGTCATTTAATAAAATGTGGCTTCAAATCGCGTTTAAACATGATGAGCGAAAGCGGTAAAAATGAGCTGAGCACACAGCAGTGAAATGCAGCATATTAGAGGAAGATTTAGTAGAGAAATTAACACTTCTCAGAAGCAGACACCACACCCTCAGTATAGTCTACATACATACAATGTACAATGTATCAAATTCATTAGACCAGACTAAAAACACCTGTTGTTTACCGTTTGAGAACACAGGTCATTTAGAGGTGAGAATCTTTGCACGTACACATTAGTTTTTTATTCAATATCTAATAAACCGTTGCTTATAATATTCTGCATTACAGAGTCTCTTTATTTCTAGATTTTTTTGTATTTTTTAAGCATTTTTTATACTTTTTTCAAAATCTTTTTTTTTTTTCGAACTCGAACCGAACACGCCAGAAAGTTTGCAAACTTGTGAATGGCCAAAGTTCGAATCGAACTCCGAACTGATTGACCCGAACAGCTCATCCCTACTAAGGAGGAAAACCTGAGCTTGCAGGTTTCTCCTTAGTGTCCCCAGTTTAGCCTGATACAATGCTGCAGGCGCTAATCCAGCAGCCTGTCCGGTGATGCAGCACTAAACCTCAGGATGCTCGTGGCACCGCTAAGCATACCCTTCATGGAGTCCATAGGACTCAATTGAGGCATCCGCTGCCAGTCACATGACCTGCCGGATCTCGCCTCACGATTTGCAAAGGAAGACTGGGGGAATTTTTCTGCTCCCAGCAGCCAGAAGAAGCAAATCGAGCTGCAGTTCTCATCATGGGATGGGAGGGGAGTATCTGTTTTTTTGGTTCCTTTGCAGCTGGTGCTGACTGAATTGGCTGAAGCGGAATCATTTAGCACCAGCTCCTAGCTGTGGTAAACGTTTCAGTAACCGAGGCGGGACGTAATTAGCCTAAAGTAAGCTCGCGCTGAAAAGCGCAAGCTCTGAATTGCCCCGCAATCTTCAATGGGGTCGCCTCGGCCCCTCCCCGCAGCCTGCGTGTGCCGACTCACGGTGCGCGTCATTGGCTGCATGGGGACGGCCTGAACTCAAGCCGTCCCACTGCAGTCAATGAAGCATTTCAGGGCTTTTGGCTATTCAGTGAGCAGTTTGCCAAATTATGGCAACCTGCCAGCCAGTACGGTGCCTGTTCGATGGCAGTAAAATCCCCCATGGAGAAGCAATGGTTAATCTATTCAGAGGCCACCAAACAGCAGTGAAAAGTTGCCAAAATGCCCTGCTGTTCAATGTTTTCATTAGGCAGGTTTAATCAGTCGAACCCCAATAGGCTACAATGTTAAAAATATTCCTGTTTTTATTCAGTAGCTAATAAACTGTTTATTATTTTATTGTGCAGTAAAAAGTCTCTTTATTCATTGATTTGTTTTGGATCTTTTAGGCATTTCTTGGGATTTTTTCTGCAATTTTTTTTTTTAAAAACGTTTTTTCTTTTTTCTGTAACAGACCTTTAGGCTAAGATCAGACTAACGCAGTATTAACGTGCGTTTATCCGCATTAAATCACGGCCGTGCTAGCAGCAAATGACATCCAATGCTGGGCAGCATACGAAGAAGGGCCGCACGAAAGTCCAGCTGCGCAACGCAGGTGGCAAATGAACGCATTTTTTCGAGAACGTCAAACCGCTAGTACTGACGTACAGAGTGCGCTGCGTCCGCTAGCGGCGTGTGTGCGTGATTAGGAGACGTCAGACGCTGCTAATGTCCGGCCAACATAACATCCAGACGCAAAAAGTGTTTTATTGATGATCCGTACAAAATCATGGACGAAAATGCGCATCGTATGACCGCTATCGCGTATTCCGTGAAAAAATACGTCCATTCGTTCAACGCACTTTTTCACGGACAACGCGAAAAATGCGTTAGTCTGACCCTAGCCTTATATTATCATTCATTGGATCTTATATGTAAATTTCAGACATTTCCGTTCAGTAGCTTTTTTGCAAACAGCATTTCAATTTTGACACTTTCAAGCGGTTTTCTTTTACCCCGTTCGTCAGCTTGTCAGCTTTTTCCGGTGGCTGGTCTGCGCTGTTCTTGGTGGCTAGTCAGATTTTTCCGGTGTAGTTTTTGAGGCAGTTCCGGGGGATTTTCGGTGGGTTTTCGGCAGGATTGTGTCAGGTTTGTGGCTGGTTTTCCCTGCATTCCGGGGACCCTGTGGTGAATGCCGAATCAACTTTGATTTGAACTTTTGATTCACTTTGATAATGTCTCCAAGGAACCAACACCCCACCACTGCTATGTGTTGCTCACCTACCATACAAATAACTTTTCTCAGTGCCGATTGGCAACTAGCAGGACCACACCTGTCTCCAATTCCTAGATAACTGTTTTGCTGCTTGGCATAAATTAGGTTGAGCCAGCACTGGGGGGCAGTGATGGATTATTTCTCCTTCTCATCGTCTTGTTTATAACAGATTAAGGCCTTATTTTTTCATTATAGGTTGGGGGAGGTACATGATTATATATTTTCTTTCATTGCAGTTCAATGGTAACACTTCTGGCAGCATCAACACATTTTCCCATATCTATTATTTGTTGCTGTTTCACCACGCACATTCCCCACAATTTCAGGGAACCCTGCTTGTCATTCTTATTCATTTGCACATACTCACAACAGCAGTCCACACACACACACACACACACACACACACACACTACACACACTGCAGTACAAAAAAGCTCTTACAGGGTTGTTCAGAGAGAGGTGAAAACCAGGACAATGACTGGAAAATGGAAAATTCTAGGTCAAAATAGCCGATTTGGAAAGTGAGATAAATGGGAGAATTTTTCTGGTTTGGCTATTTTGACCTAGAATTTCTACTTCTCCAGTCATTCTCCTGGTATTCACCGCTCTCTGAATAACCTTGTATGTCCTAATCTGACCGTCAATCTTTCTATACCTTAAAAACCCTTTCGCTGCTGAGCAATTTTCACACCTCTGTGCTGAGTTCATTTTTACCGGTTTCGCTCATCATGTTTAAATGCGATTTGAAGTCACAGTTTTTATATATCGTTCTTTCCGGGAGACTTGGCAGATTCATAGTATATCATTATTAAATGTATATGCATTAATAAAGCAAAAGAAATTATCATTATTTTTTATTTACATTTTACATGGTCATGTTTGGTATCATTGGAAAGGTCATGCTCTGGCCGTTCCAATGATATCAAACATTAACCCCTAGCTGTCACAGATCGGGAGATCTCCACCATAGGTGGCAGCAAGGGGTTAATTGCGGAACTGACGCTAGGGGGATATCCCGGAAGCTTGTCGGCAAGATGTCGGGCAGCTCTGGGAGGGGATCACGATACGGTGCATGTTAGCACCATATCGCGATCCAGCCCCCTAGGGGTTAAAGACAGCCGCCGCTTCCAAGCGGTACCTGCCTTTTCCTGATGGCCCGCACGGATGGGGAGGGGGGGAGGTCCGAAGGGAGTGTCCATGCGGCTGGACGCGCTGTACGCGTCCTCTGCATGGAAAGGGTTAAGCTTCATATCTTTGGGTTCTTTGCCCTGACCACAAATAATAAGACATAAGCCTACTGTTGTGGGAGGGGTTTACTGGCCTTATCACTGGTCCCCACTTCGCAAGTCCTTAAGGTATCCACTACTGGTGCCCCTCCCACCTCTCCCTTCTGTTCGTTTTCCTTCATATCTCCTCAAAGCCGCCTTTTCTATCATTACAGGCCTAACTGACTATCAGTTATGACACACTTTGACCGACTTTACCTTTTCAATCATCCCTTGCCTTAAGCTACAGCTTTTTGTCTCGAACCAAGAATAGATAGCCTAGTCTAGGCTTCCAAAATCTTTTCCCACTTTCCACCCTCCAACGATTGCAAAATCAGAATCCCATACCGCAATAAAACCTAAAGGAGTATCACTGCTGTACGCAAATTACATCAATGCAATATACCAATTGAATAGTTGTAGTGACCTGAGTGTTTCCTCCACTTGGGTCTAGATTCTAGAAGGACTGATTAAGCCCTCAGCAGTGGCGTCACTAGGGTTGGTGTCACCCGGTGCGGTAACTTATGGTGTCACCCCCCCCCCCCCCGAGTTTTACAGTTTTTTTTTAACTACTATTACTCATAAGTCAGTACTCCCATATAACACTGAATGCTAATAATACACGGCGCACATTACTGTGAAGTCTATTGCTGTGGAGCTCTCTCATATGCTCATACACAAATTTTGGTGAACTGCCAGCCAGTACGGTGCCTGTTCGAAGGCAGTGAAAGTCCCCATAGAGAAGCAATGGTTACTCTATTCACAGACACTGAACAGAAGAGAAATGTCCTGATGTCCAGTGTTTTCATTTGACAGGTTTATTCAGGCGAACACCATAGGTTTCAATGTTAAAAATATTCCCATTTTTATCCAATAGCTAATAATAACCTGTAGTAAAAAGTCTTTTATTTATTGATTTATTTTTTTTAGTATCTTGTAGGCATTTTTCTATAAAAAAACAATCCAATTTTTTTTCTTTCTAATCGCGTTTTTTCTTTTTTCTGTAACAGACCTTTTTATTATCATTCATAGGATCTTCTATGTTAATTCCAGACATTTTTTCGTTCAGTAGTTTTTTTTTTTTAATTAAAACAGCGGGCGACGGGTTTGCAAAAGCATTTGGTGGCTGATTCCCTGCACTTCAGAGACCCTGCGGTGAATTCACCGGGGAAATTTGCTTCCCCATAGTGCGGGGAACAAGAGAACACTGAAATGTCTGTGTCATTTTAGTGCTCTGTGAATATCCCCTTTAGTAGTGCTTTTTTTGCCGCCCCCTGGAAAGTGCTAGCCTAGGCCTTACCTACACAGGACATACTTGAAAATGAAAGAAATCTCAAGGTTTCCCTCCTGGTAAAATATTTTTGTGTAAAAAAAATATATATATTTTTTTAAGGTGTCACCCTAGGGGGTGGTGTCACCCGGTGCGGGCTGCACCCCCGCCCCCCTTGTGACGCCACTGGCCCTCAGAGTGCTTTCCAGACAACTGGACATGGCTGATCAATACTTTTCTCCCATCTAGACAATGTCCTTCACTAACACTAATTGAGGAAGCTAATGAATTACTAGCGAAATGCGTTTTAGTGTTTTCTCTGTGGTATTTTATTTATTTATTTCACGACTAAATTAATTAATTTATTTTACCTACAATCTGGGATTGTTGCTATGCTTAAGTGTTGATGATAACATGTTGATTGTATTATAAATTTCTTAATTTTTTTTTCTCTCTTTTCACACCTTTTTAAAAAATTTAAAACAAAAAAGGAATCGCTATTGCCACGAATACATTTGGATTACAGGAATCACTGAAATGTGGCGAAAAGGGCCGAAAAGCAAAGTACCTAAATTTCATGCAATTTTAGTGCTTTGTGAGTAGACCCTTAGGCAAGGGTCAGACTAACACAGTGCGAACGCGCGTCCAGCCGCACTTTATCACAGCCGTAGTAGCAGCAAATGACGGCCAAAGACGGGCAATATACGAAGTACGGCCCCACGAAAGTGCAGCTGCGCAACAGAAGCGGCAAACAAATGCATTTTTTTGAGAACGTGATATTATTATTATTATTATTATTATTATTTTATAAAGCGCCAGCATATTCCACAGCGCTGTACAATAAGCACAGTACAGACAGGGTTACAATACATTGAACAACATTTGATAAACAGTACAGGAGGAGATGAGGGCCCTATTCCCGTAGGAACTCACAATCTAGGAGGGTTGGGGTTGGAAACAGGAGGAGAGGACTGTAAGGTGAGAGTGATTGATGGTTGCGTCAGTGAGTTGGGTGGTAGGCTTCCCTAAATAGGAATGTTTTAAGGGAGCGTTTGAAGGAAGAGAAGTTAGGGGAAAGTCTGACAGCACGAGGGAGAGCGTTCCAGAGAGTGGGGGCTGCGCGTGAGAAATCCTGCAGTCTATCATGGGAAGAGGTGATGCGGGGAGAAGCTAGGCGCAGGTCACTGTTTGACCTTAGGGAGCGGGCTGGGGTGTATCTGGTGATTAGTGAGGACAGGTAGTGGGGCGCTGAGTTAGTGAGGGTTTTGTAGGTAAGGATAAGGATTTTGAACTTAATTCTGCAGTGGATGGGGAGCCAGTGAAGGGACTCGCAGAGGGGAGCGGCAGAGACAGAGCGGCGGGTGAGGTGAATTAGCCTGGCGGAGGCGTTCAGGATGGATTGTAGGGGGGAGAGGCGGGACAGAGGGAGGCCAGAGGGAGTACCGCTAGTACTGACGTACAGAGTGCGCAGCGTCTGCTAGCGGCATGTGTGCGTGATTCGGAGACGTCAGACACTGCTAATGTCCGGCCAACATAACGTCCAGACGCAAAAAGTGTTTTATTGATGATCCGTACAAAATCACGGACGAAAATGCGCATCGTATGACTGCTATCACGTATTCCGGGAAAAAATACGTCCATTCGTTCGAACGCACATTTTCACAGACAACGGGAAAAATCCGTTAGTCTGACCCTAGCTTCTAGTCTGACCCTAGCTTCTAGTCTGACCCTAGCTCTCAGCTTCTTCTCTTAGGCTAGGGTCAGACGAGCGCAGTTATCACGTCCGTGTTGCCGCACATTTGTACGTCCGTGGCAGCATAGCATTCTGACCAATGGAGCCCCACACACGAAGTACGGATGCATGACGGACGCGGCAAATGGACGCAGGTTAGGTAAGAACGTAATACTGCTAGAACGGACGTGCGGAGTGCGCCATGTCTGCAACGTCCGTGTAGCTTTGTGTGTGAGTGATGAAACAAGGTCAGATGGACGGCATTTATACGTCCAGCATTTTTGACGGACAGAATGTCTTTTCATTTTAATTTATTTTCCCTGCTACATCAGTCAAAAAATCCGTCAGTGAAAAAAACGGACTGTGTGGCCACTACCTTGTTGTCAGTCAGTAAGTATGTCCGTACTGCACGGACTCACAGTCCGTACAAAATGCGCTCATCTGACCCTAGCCTTAAGCAGGAATAACTGACTAACGGTAGGAAACCGATAATGAAAGTAAATGAGCATGAGGTTTGTATTAACACACTGAACTGATTTAGATAAAGTTTATAAACAATAAAATGTACATCTGCAAACATTTCATGGTTTATTTTCGGCAGTTAGCAAAGTCACTCCGTTCCATATCTCAATGAATACGCCCTAATCCTACATCTGATGTCCTTCATATAACTTACTGCCAGTCAGTGGCTCTTCCGGGACATTACTATGTAAATAATGCTGCTGGAAAGAGTGTAAATGTGAGTATTGCAGTGAGTGATGACAGCAGTCCCTGGCTTTGTGAAACAGTGCTTCCCATGTAGACCATATAATTGGGTGATTACTGCTACAAATCTTGCAGATGTTTACATTTAGAGGCAACTGATATCCAGGGCTGTGGTAGATTACAAAATAATCTGCATGCTGAGAAGAGATGTTATTGCACTAGGTTTCCCTTTACAGATAAGGTTACGATGTTGCTATTCTGTTTTGTTGTTGTCAGATCAGTTTGTTTTTCAGGTTATTTAGACCTCGAATTCCTTCTCCTACTATCAGGGTTATTCAGAGAAAGGTGAAAACCAGGAGAACTGGTAGGAGAAGAGAACAATCTAGACCAAATAGACGATTTGGAAAGTGAGATAAAATGGGAGAATTTTTCTGGTTTGGCTATTTTGACTTAGAATTTTCACTTCTCCAAAAGTTCTCCTGAGTTTCGCCTTTCTTTGAATAGACCTGTATGTTTCTGATTGCCTGTTTTCAATCATTTGAGTGCCAACCAGGTATCTGTTATGTGGCTGACAAGTTGTGCTCGCTTGCCCAACCATGTAAAAGATAACATAGCCAGCATTTCCTTTTTGTAGTGGCAGGCCCGTCTCAGACGAACGCAGTGATCACGTCCGTGTTGCCGCACAGTTTAACGTCCGTCATAGCATAGAATCATGAGCAATAGAGACCCACATACAAAGTGCGTCTGCACTGAACTGCGCACGCACAACTCACGTGGCAAATGGATGCAAGTTAGGCAAGAATGTAAAACCGCTAAGGCTAGGGTCAGACAAGCGTGATTTCTACGGACTGTACGTCCGTGCACACGGACGTACATCAGTACGGAAGACGCAGTAGTGGCCACACAGTCCGTTTATTCACTGACATATATTTTGACGGATGTAGGAGGGAAAATAAAATAAAAAGCAAAAACATTTTGTCCGTGAAAAATGCTGGACGTATAAATGCAGTCCGTCTGACCACGTTCCATCACTCACACACGAAGCTATGCTGATGTTGCGGACGCAGTGCACTTTCTGCGGCCATTCTAGGGGTTGTACGTTCTTGCCTGCCTTGCGTCCGTGGGCCGCGGCCGTTGTGCGCCGCAGTTCAGTGCGGACATACAGTACTTCGTGTAATGGGCTCCGATGGGCTTTCTGTCATGCTATCATGTACGTTCTTTAAGGCTGGGGTCAGACCAGCGCACTTTTAACGTGCGTTCTGGCGCACATAATTACGGCCGCACTAGCAGCAGATGACGGGCAATGACGGCCAATATACGATGTACGGCTGCACAAAAGTCCGGCCGTGCAACGCAAGTGGTATTTGAACGCATTTTTTTGAGAACGCTGAACCGTTAGTTCTGACGTACTGAGTGCGCAGCTGCGGCATAGCGGCGTGTGTGCGAGATTAGGAGATGTCAGACGCTGCTAATGTCCAGCCTACATAACGTCCAGATGCAAAAAGAGTTTTATTGACGATCCGTACAAAATCACGCCCGAAAATGCGCGTCGTCTGACCATTTTTGCGCATTCCGTGATAAAATACGTCAATGCGTTCGGAAGCACTTTTTCACGTTCGAGGGGAAAAATGCTTTCGTCTGACCCTAGCCTTAGGCGCAATCACTGACATGAACACTACGCTTGTCTGACACCAGCCTAACATGGACACGCAGAGTAAGCCACGTCCACGTAGCGTTCTGTGTGCATGATGAGGAGACGTCAGACGCAGCGCATTTGCGACGTCCAGCATCTTGACGCACACAATGCCTTTTCATATCCTTTTTCTCATTAATTTTGTTTCCCATATTTCCCTTTTTTTCTACGTCCGTCATAAAAAACGGACTGTGTGGTGTCTACAGTATCTTCCGTCAGTACGTCCGTCCGTCCGTTGTGCACGCACGCACAGTGCACTCAGACTGCGTTCGTCTGACATTAGCCTCAGGGTTAATTTTATGTGTAGGAAAGTTCTTTTCACAGTCCTGTTGCCAGATCTGATGATTTCCTGGAAATATATTACATAGTTACATAGGCTTAAAAAAAGACATATGTCCATCAGGTTCAGCCTTTCACACATCACCTGCTACTGCTGGTGATCCAAAAGAAAGTAAAATACCCAGTCTGAAGCGTTCGCCAATATACAAGATACCGGGGAAAAATTCCTTCTTGACCCCAGAATGGCGTCAGATTTCTCCTTGGATCAAGAAGCTTTTACACACATACTAAATATTATAGCCCTTAATAATATATAGTTTATGCATGCTGATGGAGAGTGCATGGAAAATGTAACCATGTGGTATGTAGAATCCATATGCGTTTAAAAGCATAGATTAGCATCTAAGCATAGCGTAGATTAAAAGCGAATATCCCAGGTTACCAATACAGATTTTCTTTCCGGAGCATATAAATTATACATGTTGCAGGAGATCTCCTTTCCTGTGTTCTTCTCCTGCATGAAATAGTAATATGTGTCCAGGGAACCATGGCCGATCTGGGAACCCAGTGAAACAACGCTTTAGTAGGGTGGGCTCTCTAGCAGCTGCAGGGGCCAACTCTCTGGAAAAATATAAAACCCATTGGAGTGTGGGCTTCCATTATTACATGAATTCTAAGCAATTAATGGATCGGTTTGGGGTCTCAGTAATGTGGTTGAAAGGGAAATCATCCCCCTGCACACTTTATAGATGTAATGCTGGCCCTTAATGTCCATTTTCCTGTCTTATAGGATCTGTGACGCAGAAAGTAACGGTAAATTCCATGCTAATGGCGTATCCCTAGAATAAAGACAAATTATTTTATCTTGCTAGAGAAATATTCATTTAGGGTTACAATCATTCTAGGAAAATTATGAAAATACGTGGAGGGATTTCTATATTTTTCAAAATTTTGCATATGTTTTTCATAATAAATTATTGGGATCTGTAAGCATGCTTTGTATGAAAAGAAAACCTGTCACCCAAACAAAAAAACATATATATATATTTAACTAAGCTGTAAATAGTTTGTAGGAAAACAATTTAAAATGTGTGATTTAAAATGCTCATAATTGGCCTGGCATCTAGTGGGAGACTCGATTAAAAAAAATATATATTAGCACTAAAAGGGTTAATATTATTTTCCGGGGTCCCTCTTTTGACATTAGGTGTCACACCACAAGTTATTAGCTTTTCTTTTCAAAATGTAGCTGGTACCTGTGCTGTACTTGACATCCATCTTTTTAACCCATGCTTGCCAGCCAGTATCTCTTGTGCTACAGCAGGTGTCAGCAAACTTGGCCCCCCAGCTGTTTTGGAACTATATCTCCTATGATGCTCAACCACTCTTTAGATCAGGGTGTCAAACCCCAGCCCCCAGATGTCGATGCTTTAAATTCCCAGAATTCTTTGAATGCAATAAATAGTCAGGGAACCATGGGATATGTAGTTCAGAAACATCAGGGGATTCAGAGTTTGACAGCCCTGCTTTAGACTGACTGAGCCTCATGGGAAATGTAGCTCCAAAACATCTCGAGGTCACAAGGTTGTCGATCCTTACCCTGCATTATCACTTCAGCAACACAAAGGCTAATAATAACATACTGTTTGATACATTGGATATACTGTAGTTATTTGCCTCTCTATGTACAATAGTCTATTTTAAACAAGACTGACTGTGTTTATACAAATATGAACTTATACACACTACATACATCTATGTCATTTGGCATTTTTCAATATTGGCTCTCGTGGGGATTCTAACGGTTATGACTTGATACTCAATGATCAATACAGACATCTTCATAAAAACTAATTTCAGGGTTGATTAAAATCAAAAGAGACGAGATGATTATTTGACCTAGATCTCTCAAACTTCGGTGGTGTCGTGTCCTACATCTCAATTTCAGGATAACATTTTCCAAGCTTTGGTGACTATCAGGGTTATTCAGAGAAAGGTGAAATTCTGGAGAACCTTTGGAGAAGTGAAAATTCTAGATCAAAATAGCTGATTTGGAAAGTGAGATAAATGGGAGAATTTTTCTGGTTTGGCTATTTTGACCTAGAATTTTCACTTCTCCAAAAGTTCAGAGTTTCACCTTTCTCTGAATAACCCTGTATTTCTTGCATTTCTGGCAGCGGAGTTTTTCCCAGTCCAATGAGACACACCTAGACAAAATGTATCAAAGCATAAACACATCTTTCTATTCTTTATCATAAGGTATGTGCTATGGAGCTCTGCACTGTCATTCCCAAATTGCACATGGTTTAAGTCTGTTACGGAATTAAGTAAACTGTATTGATAAACAAAGAAGGCTCATTAGGATTTTCTGAGATCATCTCAACCAAAAAAACACCCATTCATTTTTAAAAATATTTTTGTAATACTTACAATCGTTATTAATGGTTCCTCTGTGTTTCCAGTTGTTGCGTTTGTGCTCTTACCTTCTTATAAGTAATATGCACATTATACCATACTTGGTATCCTGATATTCAAGGCAACCACCGGTCAGTCATAGTTTGAGGGACATTTGCATGAGTTATTAAACGCTCTTGTTTTGTTTCATCTTATGAACAGCAATAGTCCTGTTACAACACTAAAAAGGGTTAAAAACTTGACACGTATGAGAGATTTGACTCACTGATTACAGACACGTTAGAGCTTGCGTCTTTAAGGTTTCTTACCTTCCTTGGAAGCTTATCGATATTTAGAACAAGCCGAAGAGTTGGAACCGCAAAGAAAATGTTCTTCATGTAGGAAGAGATCTACATACAAAGCTACGAGATGAGCTTCCCGTGAGAACGCTTTCTGGTTACCAGAATGATTTTAGTGTTGTAACAGGAAGATGGTTGTACTGAAGATGTTGCGAGCTCTGATCTGGTTTGCTGATTGGAAAAGGAAGCGTTGCACTTGCTGTTACACAAGAATGGGAAGATTGCCAGATATGCGGCTTGCCAATAGCTGCCGCTGGCTCTGGCAATATAATCCTAACTAAATCGCCCAATTAATGCGTCATTTGGCATTTTTTAACAAAATATGTGCAAGTATAATTTCGACGAGGGGTTGGCAACCTGGCCCTTCACATGTTTTGGAACTACATCTCCCATGTTGCGCAGCCACACACTAGGATAACTGAGCCTCATGGGAAATGTAGTTCCATTAAATCTTAGGTCCAAGGTTGCTGAGCTGCTGGCTTAGAACCTTATAAAGGTATCTGTAGCGCATTATTTGATGGTGCTTTTCATCTATGCTTTATATCAGCTTTCTCGCTTGATCATTGCCATTTTATTTTTTGTGATTGATAGTACATTCCAAACCCTAATAGCCTGTCGCAAAGGCCTCAGCAAAAGAAGCTGTAGCGGGTTGCTGACATGCATCATAAGATGGCATGGTTCTCGCTGAAGCAGACATGAAGTGGACCAGTCATGTGGGTTGTTCTTAATCTAGATTATTGCCTTCTGCTTTTGATGTATTGTGCCTTCCGATAATGAAATGATGGTGGTTTCATTCGGCAGGTTTAATCAAGCAAATCCCATAGATTTCAATGTAAAAATATTCCCGTCTTCATTAAATATTTATTAAACCAGTTATTCCATTAATTTGCAGCAAAAAGTCTCTGTATTTATTTATTAGGATTTTTTGGGCAAATGTCCTCAAAAAACATTTATTTTAAACAATTATTTTAATAGTGGGTTTTTTCTGTAACAAACCTTTTTGTTATTATTCATAATACCTTATATGTAATTTTTAGGCATTTTCGTGCCGTAGTTTTTTTTGCAAACAGCTTTTAATATTACGGTGTTTCTTATTTGTTTTTTTTACCCCATTCGTCGGCTTTTTCCAGCAGCTGGTCGGCTCTCTGTTCGGCAGATTGTTCAGGGTTATCCAAAGAGATTCGAAAAGTCACCGCACGTTCGGTGACTTTTCGTTCTCTTCAATTCGGTTCCTTTTGCCGATCCCATTTCGGTGACCCTGCGGTGTATTCAGCAAGCACCACAGGGTCCCCGAATTGCAGGGAAAAGCTGCCGAAAACCTGACGAAAACTAACCGAATGCACGCTGAAAACAAGCAAAAACATCTGGATTAACCTTCGAAAAAGCCGAACAGGAGCCGAACAGGAGCCGAATCACACAGAGCCGAAGCAGCTGTAGAGGAGGCAAACAGGGTTATCCAAAGAGATTCGAAAAGTCACCGCACATTCGGTGACTTTTCGTTCTCTTCAATTCGGTTCCTTTTGCCGATTGCATTTCGGTGACCCTGCGGTGTATTCAGCAAGCACCACAGGGTCCCCGAATTGCAGGGAAAAGCTGCCGCAAACCTGACGAAAACTAACCGAATGCATGCTGAAAACAAGCAAAAACATCTGGATTAACCTTCGAAAAAGCCGAACAGGAGCCGAACAGGAGCAGAATCACACAGAGCCGAAGCAGCTGTGACATAGAGGAGGCAGTGAATAAATTAGAAAAACCATTTGTATGAATCTGGGAAAATGAAACTCTGTTTGCAAAGAAACTACTGAGCGAAAATGTTTGAAATTTTCACAGGAGGTCCAGGGAATGATAATAAAGAGGGCTGTTACAAAAAAAATAAGTAAACTGAAAAAAAAATCAAAAAAAAAATCGGACTTTTTAAAAAAAAAAAAAAAAAGAAAAATGCTTAAAGTATCCTAAAAAATCAATGAATAAAGAGACTTTTTGCTGCAGAATTTTATAATGAACGGTTTATTAGATATTGAATTAAAACGGGAATATTTTTAACATTGAAGTCTATGGGATTCTCCTGAATAAACTTGCCGAATTAAACCACCGAATGGCAGGGCATTAGGGGAACCTTTCACTGCTGGTTTGTGTTCTCTGAATAGCCGAAGCAGTGCGTTTTCATGGGGATTTCACTGCCCTCGAACAGGCACCGAACAGGCACCGTATGTTCAGGCAATTCGCCAGGATTTGGCGAATTGCCTGCTCTCTGGATAGCCGAATGGCCAGGAAAGGTAACCGAACACTGAAAATCAGCGTTCGGTTACCTTTCTCAAGCAATTCGGATCTCTTTGGATAACCCTGAGTGAATAAATTAGAAAAACCATTTGTATGAATCTGTGAAAATGAAACGCTGTTTGCAAAGAAACTACTGAGCGAAAATGTCTGAAATTTTCACAGGAGGTCCAGGGAATGATAATAAAGAGGGCTGTTACAGAAAAAATAAGCAAACTGAAAAAAAAAAAAAAATCGGACTTTTTAAAAAAAAAAAAAAATCTGAAAATTGCTTAAAGTATCCTAAAAAATCAATGAATAAAGAGACTTTTTGCTGCAGAATTTTATAATGAACGGTTTATTAGATATTGAATTAAAACGGGAATATTTTTAACATTGAAGCCTATGGGATTCTCCTGAATAAATTTGCCGAATTAAACCACCGAATGGCAGGGCATTAGGGGAACCTTTCACTGCTGGTTTGTGTTCTCTGAATAGCCGAAGCAGTGCTTTTTCATGGGGATTTCACTGCCCTCGAACAGGCACCGAACAGGCACCGTATGTTCAGGCAATTCGCCAGGATTGGCGAATTGCCTGCTCTCTGGATAGCCGAATGGCCAGGAAGGTAACCGAACGCTGATTTTCAGCGTTCGGTTACCTTTCTCAAGCAATTCGGATCTCTTTGGATAACCCTGGTTGGCTTTTTTCAGATGTGTTCGGGGCAAGGCCTAGCTAGAACATTGGCGCCCGGGGCAGATCCTTTATTTGGCACCCTGCCCCCAAACTTTAAAACGTAAAAAAAGTCACCTTCACTATTTCGCTTCATATTGGTGTTTTCTTCTGTAAAATGTATTTCAAAGGGTTGATCGGTGGGATATCTGTCCTATGTTCCTCTTTAATTCTATGAAACTTGTTAGGGCTTTATAAATACTTGTAACTAACATATAAACAAATACATGTATACACATATACACATGCATCAATGCATTCACATATACTGTACAAACATATGCATATATACCTACATGCATACACATATACATGCATACATCTAGACATGCATACACTACATATACTGTATATACCCCTTACCCTCATTCATACTCATATACTGAGCTCATTTTTACCGCTTTTGCTCATCATGTTTAAACGCGTTTAGAAGCCACGTTTTATTACATGACCCAGACATATTATATATCGTTCTTTCCGGCAGACTCCGCAGATTCATAATATATAATTTTTATATGTATACGTCATGTCCTGCCTGTATTTTATAACAAAAATGCAATAAAATTAGAATTTTCAATCATTTACAGTGTGTAAAGTGTTTTTTTTTCTAATTTTTTCACATGAGCGTTTGCGGTTATATTTTCTATTGGGTGCGCTTGTACAAAAATTAGAAATAGGGACTCGTTACATTTTTTGGGGGAATTATGTGATTTTTTTTGCAAACTCACCCCATAAAAAAAATCATTAGTGCAGCATCATTGTTCACTGTACAAACATATATGCATATATACCTACATGCATACACATATACATGCATACATCTAGACATGCATACACACATGTATGTACATATACTGTATATACCCCTTACACATACAATCATTCATACTCATATACAAACATAGACACATATTGTAACTATCAGGGTTATTCAAAGAGGATCGAAAAGTCACTGAACGTTTGGTGACTTTTCGTTTGCTTCAATTTGGTGCGATTCGGCGATCCTATTTCGGCGACCCTGCGGTGTATTCAGCAAGCACCACAGGGTCCCCGAAGTGCCAGGAAAACGCACCACAAACCCGCCGAACACTCACCGCAAAACCCACCGAATACTCACTAAAACCCGCAAAACAGCTGGATTAACCCCGCCGAGTACGCCGGAGGAACTCGAGCAGCCGCCTATCAGAGTGCAGAGCAGTCGCCGGAAAAAGCCGACACCGCAGACGAATGGAGTTAAAAAAAAAAACAGTTTGCTTGAATGTTTGAAAAGTGAAACGCTGTTTGCAAAGAAACTACAGAATGAAAATGTCTGAAATTTACATATAAGATCCAATGAATGATAATAAAAAGGGCGGTTACAGAAAAAAAAACGATTTAAAAAAACCCGAAGAATAAATTTTGCAAAAAAATCACGAAAAATGCCTAAAAGATCCTAAAAAATGAATCAAGAGACGTTTTACTGCAGAATATTATAATCAGTGGTTTATTAGATATTGAATTAAAATGGGAATATTTTTAACATTGAAGCCTATGGGATTCGCCTGAATAAATCTGCTGCATGAAACCACCGAACAGCAGGACAATTCGGCAACTTTTCACTGCTGGTTTTTGCTTTCTGAATAGATGAAGCATTGCTTCTCTATGGGAATTTCACTGCCATCAAACAGGCAACGAACAGGCACCGAATGTGCGGGCAATTCGCCAATATCTGGTGAACTGCCTGCTCTCTGGGTAGCCGAATGGCCAAGAAAGGTAACCGAACACTGAATTTCACTGTTCGGTTACCTTTCGGCCACAATTCGGATCTCTTTGAATAACCCTGTATGTGAATAGATTTCCTACATATTTATTTTCTGTTAATCTATATATTTGTGTTTTGTTTTTTAACCCCTTCGCTGCTGAGCCATTTCACCGCTGTGTGCTGAGCTAATTTTTACCGCTTTTGCTCATCATGTTTAAACGCGTTTAGAAGCCACGTTTTATTATATGACCCAGACATATTATATATCGTTCTTTCCGGCAGACTCCGCAGATTCATAATATATAATTTTTATATGTATACGTCATGTCCTGCCTGTATTTTATACCAAAAATGCAATAAAATTTTAATTTTCAATCATTTACAGTGTGTAAAGTGTTTTTTTTCTAATTTTTTCACATGAGCGCTTGCGGTTATATTTTCTATTGGGTGCGCTTGTACAAAAATTAGAAATGGGGACTCGTTACATTTTTTGGGGGAATTATGTTATTTTTTTTGCAAACGCACCCCATAAAAAAAATCATTAGTGCAGCATCATTGTTCACTTTATAATTAAAATGTACCGGCTGGGTGGAGTAGAGGTAACATCACTGCTCTGCGTGGAGAGAGCCTGTGGAGTCATGGGTTCGATCCCGACAAGCACCTCTCCAGTAAGTGTCCTTGGGCAAGACACCTAATGGCAAGACACTGCCCTTCAAAGCGGTGCCTGTTTTTTGTCTGAAAATCCTCACGATCAGGAGGGAGAGGGATCCTAAAGGATCCCCCACTCCCTTTGAGGCGATCTCCCGGCTTTGCCGGGGGTCACCTGGAAATGACGTCATCGCGCAAGCACGATGACGTCATTTACGTTAGGGGCCGACCTATCTTCGATTCCTGGCTTCCCTGAAGCCAGAACGCCGCGGGACCCCGGACAGAGACTTAAGTATCTCCGTCGGGGCTCCAGCTGGCGGATGACGTGTGGGGCACGTCCTCCGCATATAGCGGGAGTCAATCAGGACGTGCCCCACACGTCATCCGCAGCGAAAGGGTTAATATCTTTCATTTTATTACATCGTTTTTCTGTACCTACTGTAACAATTCAATGTTCTTGAACCCAGGACATACTTGAAAATGAGAGAAATCTCAGGCTAGGGTCAAATGAAAGCATTTTTCCCCGCGAACGTCAAAAAGTGCGTCCGAACGCATTGACGTATTTTTTCAC
The DNA here is from genome assembly GCA_009667805.1 of Leptobrachium leishanense. NCBI lineage: Eukaryota > Metazoa > Chordata > Amphibia > Anura > Megophryidae > Leptobrachium > Leptobrachium leishanense. Next base: position 82,287 of record RXON01003935.1, on the reverse strand, counting down.
GGAATGCGCAAAAACAGTCAGACGACGCGCATTTTCGTGCATGATTTTTTACGGATTCTCTATAAAACACTTTTTGCGTCTGGACGTTATGTAGGCTGGACATTAGCAGAGTCTGACATCTCCTAATCACGCACACACGCCGCTATGCCGCCGCAGCGCACTCTGAACGTCAGTACTAGCGGTTCTGCGTTCTCGAAAAAATGCGTTCAAATTCCACTTGCGTTACACGGCCGGACTTTCGTGCGGCCGTACTTCGTATATTGGCCGTCATTGCCCGTCATTTGCTGCTACTGTGGCCGTGATTAAGTGCGCTAGAACGCACGTTAAAAGTGCGCTGGTCTGACCCCAGCCTCAATGTATCCTTCCTGGTAAAATACTGTATAAATGATAATCTTCATTTCTTTACGTTTTCTACAACTTCATTGTCTATAAACATTGCAATCTTTTCATCACCCACACCCCCTGAATTCATTTGCATTGCTCCCTCTCTACTTCCACCCCCTGTTTCTCACACCAGGCATTCATAATTCACGTCTTCTCTCATCCATTTGCGAATACAAACATACACCGTTCACATTCAAATTGTATTCTCACCTTTTGTACTTATTACTCGCTCTTCTCCTTGCATCAGGTGATGTCCCCTCCAACCATGGACATACTAGCTACCTAACAGGGTTATTCAAAGAGAATCGAAAAGTCACCGCACATTTCGGCGACACTGCGGTGTATTCAGCAAGCACCACAGGGTCCCCGAATTACAGGGAAAGGTCACTGCAAAACCCGCCGACAACTCACCGCTAAACCCCGCGAAGGCACACCGAAAACCCGGTTAAACACCTGAATTAACCCCAGCCGAAAACGTCAGAGAAACCTGAGCAGGAGCCGATCACACGCAGCGCAGCCGCCGGAAAAACCCGACACCGCAGACGAATGGAGTGAGAAAAAAAAAACTGTTTGCTTGAATGTTTGAAAAGTGAAACGCTGTTTGCAAAGAAAGTACTGAGCGAAAATGTCTGAAATTTACATATGAGATCCAAGGAATGATAATAAAAAGGGCTGTTACAGAAAAAATAAGTAAAGTTAAAAAAATAATAATTATTTAAAAAATAAAAAAAAAACGAAAAATGCTTAAAATATCCCAAAAAATCTATAAATAAAGAGACTTTTTACTACAGAATTTTATAATGAACGGTTTATTAGATATTTAATTAAAACGGGAATATTAACATTGAAGCCTATGGGATTCGCCTGAATAAATCTGCCGCATGAAACCACCGAAAGGTAGGGCAATTCGGCAACTTTTCACTGCTGGTTTTTGTTCTCTGAATAGACAAAGCATTGCTTTTCTATGGGGAATCACTGCCCTCGAACAGGCACCGAACAGGCACTGTATGTGCAGTCAATTCGCCAGGATTTGGCGAATTGCCTGCTCTATGGATAGGCGAATGGCCAGGAAAGGTAACCGAACGATGATTTTCAGCGTTCGGTTCCCTTTTAGCAGCAATTCGGATCTCTTTGAATTACCCCGTAAGTTTCCACTCAATCTCCACCTCAAGAAACCCAACCAACCTAAGACACTTTAACGCTTCCCTCACACCCCCTTTACACTTTGAGGTCCTTTCTATATCCCCACCATTTCTGTAACATTAGTGCTAATGATCCTGATGACTAATAAAACTCATCTTGTCTTCCTCTACCCCAAGTACTCTAGAGTGTAAGCTCTTCAAAACAGGGCTCTCTACACCTTTTGATTCTGTTCCTATGTTTGATTTATTTTTGTCTCATTTCCTTTGGTTATAGTAAAGCGCTGTGGAAGCTGTTGGTGCTATATAAATGATGATAATAATATAAATATGAAACATTAATATAAAACCACCTATAAATACACTGTAACTTATCTGGACCTAAGATCCAGAGGATACATAGAGAGGCAATTTCTTAGCACAAAGGAGCTTCACTTTCACTGAAAAATTCTGGGACAAGTAAAACACTCAGGGCCATATTACAATGTTCATGCTAAAACGGTGAAGCAAAGGAGGAAAACCTGTGCCTGCAGGTTTCACCTTAGCACCCCCGTTTTAGTGATATTATGGAAAGGCGCAAATCCAGTAGCCTGCCCCGTAATGCAGTGCCTAACCTCAGGATGCTCGAGGCAGCACTAAGCGCCGTCCCGAGCATCCCCTCCATGGAGTGCATAGGACTCCATAGAGGCTTCCACTGCCGGTGACATGACCTGCAGGATCTCGCCTCTCGCGAGATCCTACAGGTCAGTGGAGTGATTACAGAGGGAGACTGGGGGACTTTTTTTCACAGTCTCACTCTGTAGTCACTCCACCCCCCCCCCCCCAGCGGCCTGAAGAAGCAGATCGAGCCACCGTTCGACGCGGAATGAGTGAGTATATGATCTTTGCTTTTTTCAGCTGGTGCTGACTGATTCTGCAGAAGCACAGAGAGAAACTGTTTTCTGTTTTTTTTTAAAATTTTATTTTGCCCCAAAACAAAAATTTAAACAGTCATTTTGGCATGTTTCTTTTTTTTCTTATTTTGGGGGAAAGGGGGCTCTCTGCAAATATGGCCCTGTACTTTTGGCCACCTGCAATATTTTAAACATTTTTTAAAATATTGCAGGTTTTGCCAAAGATCTTTGGACCACTTTGGGGCAGTATAACATACTGCCCGCTAAAGCGGGGACAATAAGGAGGAAAAGTTGTGCCTGCGGGTTTTTTCCTTGGCGTTCCTATTTTAGCTCCATGTTGCGGGGCATGCGCTGATTCAGCAGCCTGCCCCATAACGCAGTGCTAAGCCTCAGGAATCCTCGAGGCAGCACTAAGTCACGCTGCAAGCATCCCCTCCATAGGACTCCATTTAGGCTTTGAGTAGGACCTCCATTGGAGAGAGAGCCAGGAACGCTGGCAAATGTTCTAGGTACACCCCTGTTTATGAGTATCAGCTGATCCTATGCTGGAGAGACCACACTCTTTGGTGAATCACTCTGACTCATTTGGCCACTGCTTAAATCGTAAATCAGAAGGTGCTGGAATGCAAAGTGCATTTGAGAGCAGAGGACTGAAGAGGCGGCTCACTTCCTGAAATGCAAATGGTACACTTTGCTGAACACAACATACTATGGTATGCCCCGTACTAACAATTTGCATGATATAAGTGATATGGCAATAATTTAACATTAATAGTTTGGTTTTATACCATGAGAGGTACCAGATCCACCCAAATAGGTCAGACAATTAATTACCAATAGGTCCCCCACAGAGGCATAACTAGAAACCTCAGGGCCCAGGTGCAGGAATCGATGAAGGTCCCCCCACCATCCTAGGCAACAACATATCCCCCCCCCCACTACCGTCCCCATACATTGGACTCATCTAGGTCCACAATATTAACTCCAGGCAATCAGTGTCCCATTTTTTTCCAGGTCCATTATGACCACTTCAGTACATCCTATTTTTAATGTGATGTATGTATCTCACAGAGCTCCACAGCAATAAAACTCACAGTAATGTGCCATGTGTATGAGCGTATCACAGAGCTCCACACCAATAAAACGCGCAGCAATGCGTGGTGTGTAGGAGTGTATCACAGAGTTCCAAAGTAAATACTAATTTTATACACAAATGAGTATAAAATAAATTAAAATAATAATATTTAATTTGTTTCAATACAATTAAGATAAATATAAAATTATATTAACATAATTTATATTAAAAAATATATATTTGATACCTTTCCTAACTTTTTTTGCCGGGAGGGAGCTGAATTCCTCTTCATCCTGTTGAAGAGCCTAGCTGAGGCCCAGACCAGCTGTGCAACCCAGGCAAGGTTCTGGTCGGACGTGCGACCCAGGCGAAGCCCAGCCGGTCGTGTGGTCCAGGTGAGGCCCTGGCTGGACATGCAGCCCAGACGAGGCCCCGTCCGGATGTGCAGCCCCGGCGATGCTCCAGCTGTAAGTGCAGCCTAGGCGAGGCTCTGGCTGGATGTGCAGCTCAGGTGAGTCTACAGCTGAACGTGCAGCCCAGGCGAGGCACCAGCCAGATGTGCAGCCCAGGCCAGGCCCCAGCAGGCCTAGCCAAGGCCTGTGCGGCCCAGGCGAGGCCCTGACCGGACGTGCAGCCAAACCAGCCACACAGCCCAGACAAGATCTCGGCCGGATGTGCGGCCCAAGCCAGCCATGCGGCCCAGGCGAGAACCCGGCCAGAAGTGTGGCCCAGGTGAGGTCACTGCCGGCCTTACAACCCAGGTGGGGCCCCGGGGCCACAATGTGAATTTCGTATCAATGTTAAAACATAAAGATAGGCTGGTTTTTAGGCAGAAGACTAATGCTGGAAAAAATAAAAATAAGTATGGGACCTCGCCAAGATTTCTACTACCAAACTAATTAGTAACATATTGCACTAAACCTGTAACTCCACACTCAAATTTGATATCAATATCTAAATAACACGGTAAGTCAGTTTTTAAGGAATCATTACGATAGTTATAATAAATATATTTTTTGTGAGGTAGTAAGAAATCATATGATTGAAACCTAAGAAAAGCTTTATAGCCTGTGGACCAAAAGGGAACTGTTCCCAAGAGTTCCCCCTGGCATTAGGAAATCCTTATGAGAATTGTAATCTGTATGATATATTTCTGGTGACTTAATAAGGAATCATGCGATTGGAACTTTATAAAAGCTTCTCAGAGTGTGAAACTCTGTGTGGAACACCATTCCTTCTGAAAAATAGTGGAGGAACTCCGTTCACACATGTTACCCCTTGACACCATGTGTGCTGTGCTCTACAACTATGTAGATGCAAGTTCTAATTCCAATTGGAGCATCTCTCCAACAAGTGTTCTTGGATAAGACACTAGCGAGACATACTTGCTTATGTGCCTACAGCACAATATTGGCTGCGTAGCGCACTTGTAACGTCTCTGCCCTACAAATATGGAGAAGCAGGTTTGAATCCAGTTAAAAAAACCTAACCAATACGTCTCTCCTCTACAATCATGGAGAAGCAGTTCTCTGTCTTACAACTGTGGAGAAGCAGGTTCATCCTCACCCCCATTACTCAGCTCTACAACCATGGAAGGAAGATTTGGATCACAATTAGAACAACTACCCAGCAGTGTCCTTGGGCAAGAACCTAGTGATAGGTATTCACTGATAAGTTCCTCACAACATAAATATCATTTAAAGAGTTAAGGAACCGGGTATCTCAATCATATATCATCCTTGTTAAGCTACATCTGCTTTTCTAACGTACTAGCCCCTTGTTCAAATATCTTATACAGTGTTGTGGAATAATATGATTGTGCTTTATATAATGAAATGTTATTGCTTTGACACCAGACTATTGATGAATATATTTGAATGTTAAGGATACATACTATTACAAATATGAGAAATATGAGAAGGGAGTACCTGATCACAAAGAGATTAAGCATCAATCTACCTGTCGGTCCTTACAATAGCCAGGAAAAAAGCAGTACAATAGCCAGGCTATCGCAGTACAAGGGAAAGAGCAGAAAGCATGGGCAGAAAAACTATGGTTCAAACACAGAGAGGGTAGTCGTACCAGCCAAGAAAGGTAATCAGACAGGTCAATAAACAAGCCAAGTTCAGTACATCAGACAGGTATTCGGAATGTAAGCAGAAACATCAACATGGCATCTCGGAATTGGCGCCATGGGTTAAAATAGCCTGACAAGTACTCTCATTGGTCCACGTCATGCTTGTGCGCCAATAGGTCTGCGACTGGTGTGCAGCATCAGATGCTTGACTCACAGATTGAGGTCAATGATAAAATGACACCAAGGAGCATCAAGCATCATTAATGATGTCAGACAGAAGCACCCATCAACATGTCTCGCGTCCTTAATAAACAACGTTCGATTTGGCAGAAGACAGTAAGGGAGGCCAAGCTGGTTTCATGACACATTCCCTTAGGCTGTATTCCAACCCTGGTGTAATATTAACCAGAGCTCTTCTAAATTTAGCAATTACATAGACTTTAATGCTCCTGAGAAGTTTACAACAGGTCTGGTTAAGTTAATACCACGGATGGAATAGAGACGCTAGAATATTAATCAGACATCGGCCCTTTTCAATGGTTAGTTTGCTTTTAGGAATAGCTAGTGCAGTGCGGCTAATATAAAACCATTTAGAAAATACATTTAATTAGGTTCTTTTCAAATGCGAAGGACAAAATAGTTAACAGATACAGTATTAAAAAGTAGTATTTAAACCAGTGTTTCCCAAACCTGTCCTCAGGACCCGCTAACAGGTCAGGTTTGCCAGATCTGTGAAGCACAGCACAGGTGATATGATTTGCTGCTCAGTGATTGCAGGATTCAGTCTGCATTTCCCCAAAGGAATCCTTAAAATCTGGCTTTTTCAAGGGTTCTAAGGACAGGTTTGGGAAACACTGATTTAAACCCATTAAATCTATATTGTGCTTTCAAATGTACAAATTCCTTAGCACAATATTGAATTTGTAGCAGCTCTTTCCTTTTTATAAATTCATTTTACAGTTCTGAGGGGAATAGTAAAATAGGATATACACACATAACAAGAAAAAGTTGCAGCCTTCTGGTAGTTCCGGCGGCCTGGCAGGGATCAGGCGTGACACATTTTTTTCTGTATGCAGAATATTCACACATGTTACGCATTATAACCCTCTCAAACTCACAGATATAACTTGTGACTGTGCAACTGTATATCTTCTCTAAATCCTCGCATCCTGCAAACAATAAACCTTTTATACATATGTTATCTGTGACCGAGAAAAAAGCAGAACTGGAAATGCTGCTCCTTTAACTCCCTCAAGCAAATGCCACACCCGTAACTGCTCATTTACTTCATGAGAGAAATATCTAATTTACCTTACACTTTGAATTGACATGAATTTGTCTTAAGGTCATTAAATTGGGGAATACCAATCATAACAACGTTGCATCACATGGTATCAGCTCATCATAACCGTACGTAGCACTTATGTGTTAAAGCCACGACGTAACATGCACATATATCAAATTTTACATTTTTAAAACTCCCTTGTTTTACATTTTTGTGCCAGAAAAAAATCGGTTTCTCAGTTATGATGCAGCTCGGGTCTGCTTAAATAAGAAATACTCACTCGAAGACGAGTAGGTCGCCAACACAGCCAATCACTGCCAAACGACAATGCCGAATCCCTCTCCCAGCAGTTAGATATGAACATTAAGCTGGAATGTATCCGTTAGAAGCTTGATTCCTGTTCTGTAAGCGTTTAAAAGAAAAGCATTTCAGGCACATTTTCATTTCAGCGGTAGTGAATTTTGCTCCTGTACTTGGAGACGAAAAAAAAGCTAATGCATTTCTGCCTAAATGGTCTTAGTCATACTCAATATTTCTCAATTCTGGAAATTTACATTGATAGTAATCAAACCGACCACATCAGTCACCCATTACGTAACAAAAAGCAGAAAAGTTGATCTTATGAGACATATTTCTAGCTGAAAGTTCATTTTGAGCATTTTTATATTTGCTCTAAATTATTCATTATATAATAAAACTATCTGTATCACATTTTGAGCAAAACCATGCGCTGAAATGCTATTCCACTTAATTATTTAGATCAATTAGATCAAAGACAAAACTCTTACTAGATAATATGTTCCAAAACAAAAAAAGGTGAATTTGAAAAGAGCTCGTAAGAGCCAGCTAATTTATATTAAAAAGAATGGACCCTATTCTGTAGTTGATGGTAAGATGGAGACCGAAGCAGGATAATGTGTGTCTGCAAAATTTCCCTGACCGTCTCCATTTTACCGTCGTATTCTGGGGTAGGTGCTTAGCACCTCGCCCAGAATATACCATATACCAGCAGCAACGCTCCACACACAGCTAGCATTGGCTCATAGAGTCTGTCCATAGGACTCTGTATTATACCGTTTCCCAGGTGGTAGTGCAGGCTACTTTGGAATAGCCTGCACTTCAAGGTGGAGGTTACATAGGTACTAACACTAGTCGTTATTAAGAGCTGGCGCTAACTGAAAAGGTTACCACCAGCTCAGAGCTGTAGCTAACTGATTCCGCTGCTGCAGAATCCGTTACCTGCAGCTCAAAAACCCCCCAAAAATCAAATACTCATCTCTTATCTCATGGTGGGAATGGCTGCCCAATTCGTTGCTTCTGGCCGCCTGGAGCAGAGGGAGACTGCTCCCATGTGACCCAGCAGGAGAAGCCTCCATGTCGTCCATAGGACGCCATGGAGGGGATGCTCGGGACGACACTTTAGCGCTACCCCAAGCATCCACGTGCCTAGCGATTCCTACAGGGCAGGCTGCTGTACACGGTGCCTGCCCGGCAATCTGCTGATGAAACCAGGACGCAAAGAGGAAATTAGAGAACGCTAATCATTCCCCTTTGCGTTCTGGCTTTAGCGAGGGGCACGCAATAGTGCCCCTAGAATCTTTGGGATGTACTGGAGAAGACTTTACAAAATGGTCCATGTCTCCCAACATCAATACAAAATCTTGGCGACAAATTAATGCAACTCTGGCAATAAATGTTAGGTCATTGCATGAGCTCATCAAATTGATGCCACAGCGAATGAGTGCTGTAATCAAAGCAAAAGGAGGTCCAAAGAAATATTAGAGTGTGTGATCCTTTTATAAAAAGAGATTTATTTCCCTGCCTGAAAACTAATTTATCTACACCTGTAGAATTTGAAATTTATTTAGAAATCATCATACCGATAAGCTCAAATTGTTTTGCGAATGGTTTATCCGATATTTCCATTGACAAATACATCCTGAAAAGTCAATATTTGATCCAAACTTTTAGTGGGACTTGAAATGCCATTATGACTGCATTTGAATCTCACGTGCTGAAAATCAGCCGAAAAAGGTCCCAATCTTGGCCATCGGGCAGAATTAAATAGATGCCACAGTTGGAATTGGGCCCAGAAGACTAAAGATGGGAGCGGGGGACCAATGAGAGAAGATGAGAAACCCCCATTTAGCAGCTGCTCAGTCACTATTATTTAACTCTAGCAGTGTTGGGATAGTAGTGCAGAGCAGCAGAGATGGTTTCTCACTTTTAAGGTGTGTAAATTTGAGCAGGGGCATAGGGTGTTATAGGAATTTCCATTTTCTTTTATTTCTTAAGTTTTAATATTTTTTTTTAGCTTTTTATTGGTAACTGGTTGTCAAGGGCAGGCCGACTGCCACATAATGATATTTTACCTAGAACTCGCACTATCCATAAATATATACCCTCTTGGCCAATTGACAAATAGTTGCAGGGTCCTGTCCTTCCCGAGGATGACTTTGTTCCCTGATATTACAGAGAGTGAGCACATGTCAGAAGTGGGGAATCTATTTTCCCTGTACACAAACCTCACTCTTCCAGCACCTGGCAAGTTGATAAATGATCTATAGCACGGTTCCCACAAAGACACAAGGCCTGGAGCCAATCTCCAGCTCACTATTACCCAATGGTGGCCTTGCATTGGTTTGAGTTTTCCCTTTCTATTAGGTGTTACGGTATGTTTTTTAATGATATCCAAAGTAATTTGATGGCCTCTGCAGATAAAGACTCTATAACGAAATGGGTATGGAAAAAAATGTAAAGAATCTGTAAACAATGTCTGTACTACGTGTTGTTCCGGGTTGATGATGAAGTGTGTTGTGTTGGAGAAAACTAAAGTAGCACCATACCCCTTCACATTCCCATGGCATTTAAATGTCATTCCTCATTCCTATCTGCTCTTGACTCAAGAGCCTATTATTATACAGTAATTCAATATGATGGTATCTTTGCTGAAAAAATTACATTTCTATTTTGCCCCTTTTATGTCGTTGAAGCTGTTCAATTTATATTGACCGTTTATTAGCATTTAATTGGTTTATTTTTGAGCTTATACTAGAATTGACTTCTCAGACTTCCCATTTCATATATTCATTTGTGACATTTTCAAAAAAGTTGTGGTTGCTATTTTTAACACCATTTCTGTAAATATATATCTTTATAGGGATTACAGACTGTCTGCTTTAAGATCCAAGAAAGACTGAGTAGTGTGACAATCACTCCCATATCCATTCACATTTTAAACCATTGTAGACTGACTCATCTGTTTTACTGGCCTATATAAACTAGTAGTACGTGCTGCATTCAGAGTTCCTGGTTTTCTATCTCCTGTATTTATACAGTGTTTGTCCTGTCCTCTGCCTAAGCTTATGGCACATTTCCAAGCTATTTCCAAGCTTGCACACATGAGGAAGTCAGTGTAAAGAGTGTACAGTACACATTCAAGATATGGAGTAGAGGTAACATCACTTCTCTATACCCATGGAGACCCAGGTTCGAATCCTGGCCAGAGCATCTCTCCAGTAAGTGTCCTTGGGCAAGACACCTAATGGTAAATACTTGCCTACCGCACAATATTGGCTGTGGAGCCCAGTGGTAACATCTCTATCCTTCGACTGTGGAGAAGCAAGTCAAAAAAACATTGAGCACATCTCTCCAATCAACGGTGGAGAAGTCTCGACTTTACTTGAAAAGGGATCAACCTAACCACCGGGTCGCTGCTCTGCAATCACTACCTCACAAAATACTTGTACATCTCATAGATTGTAAATTCCCTTGGGAACAGGGTCTCGTTGAATCAGGCCGTATCACCCATGAGTTGTATTCTAATGTATCAACTCCTTGTACACTGATCTTGTAAAGCGCTGCGGAATATGTGGCGCTATATAAAGGATAATAATAATTTGTTCTTGTCTGGTTGTTTTATAATACCCGGTTTTATTCATGATCATCATAACATTTGTGCTACAGATAATCTGGAAGACCTGATTCTTTAACCCCATTCACTACCAAGTTTCCCTAATACCGCTGCCAGGACCCAGTGGATTTATGGAAAACAAATTTGCACTAGACCTACAAATACAATTTGCCTGATAATCTCAAAAGCACATTTTTACACTGTATGCATTATTTAACATGCAGATGTCACCATCTGCTGGCCTGAAATCCCTAGTATTTCTCTATAATACAGTTTTGGATCAGTCTTTTCCATGAACAACAAAAGCGGATTCTAAGCTGCTTAACATCTTCACTACCAAGTGGTTTTCCAAAAATACTGTTAGGGACTAGTGTTTTTTTTTTGGAAAATTATTTTTAAATTAATTATAGAGTAAGAAATATTTGGGAATATTCCCAGTGTATTTCTTACTGTAGTAAGCTGTTTGGCAGGCAGATGTCACTGTCTACTGGCCAAATGGAGTTAGTGCAGTCAGAAATGCAGCTCATGGCTCTATGCTTTGCCTGTTGGGGAATGTCCAATAACTACATCGCTAAACTGATTTTAAATAATTTTAACCCTTTTGCTGCTGATGACGTGTGGGGCACGTCATGATTGACTCCCTCTATATGCGGAGGACGTGCCCCACACATCATCCACCAGCGGGAGCCCCGGCAGAGATACTTACCTCTCTGTTCGAGGTCCCGCAGCATCCTGGCTTCAGGGAAGCCAGGCGCCGAAGATAGGCTGGCCCCCGACGTAAATTACATCATCGTGCTTGTGCGATGACGTCATTTCCTGGCGACCCCAGGCAAAGCCGGGAGATTGCCTGAAAGGGAAGGGGGATCCTTTTGGATCTCTCTCCCGATCGGGAGGGTTTTCAGACAAAAAACAGGCACCACTTTGAAGGGCAGTGTCTGCCCTTTAAAGCGGTGCCTGGTTTTTAACCCTATAATTGCCAGATCGCGATCGGCCCCGCTCGGCAGCCGATCGTAATCTGACTCCGGTGGGGGCCGCCATCCTTGATGGCGGCTCCACCTCCGGGTTCCCCCTCGGCTCCTGACGTGTCGTGCATAGCACGATGACGTCAGATAGCCGGGGAACCCCTAGCTGCCCGGGGATTTCCCAAGGAAATCCCCTGGTGGAGATATGGGGTTCATTTGAACCCCGATATATCCAGAACCGTGGCGGCTAGGGGGTCATGTATGGTGTCATTCGAAATGCCTGAGCCTGGCCTTTCGAATGATACCAATCAAAACCATGTTTAAACTAAAAAGAAACTAAAAATAATTACAATAAATAAAAAAGAAATATATATATATAATAAATAAAAAAAAATGTGTGTTGTATTTATTAATGCAGAAATATTGTTCACATTTCAATTATAAAGTGAAAAATGATGCTGCACTAATAATATTTTTCTATGCGGTGTGTTTGCAAAAAATCACGTAATTCCCCCCAAAAAATGTAACGAGTCCCCTTTTCTAATTTTTGTACAAACGCACCCCATAGAAAATATAACCGCAAACCCTCATGTGAAAAAATGTGAATAAAAAACACTTTACACACTGTAAATGATTGAAAATTCTAATATTATTGCATTTTTGTTATAATATACAGACAGGATATAACGTATACATATAATAATGATATATTATGAATCTGCCCGAAAGAATGATATATAATATGTCTGGGTCATGTAATAAAACATGGCTTCTAAACGCGTTTAAACATGATGCGCAAAAGCGGTGAAAATGAACTCAGCACACAACGGTGAAATGGCTCAGCAGCGAAGGGGTTAACTTCTTTGGCATTATGCCCACAGTGTTAAAAATTTGGGGCACCTTCAGGTACCCAAAAGAAAATGAAATTCATTTGCTACAAGCAAATTTAATTTGCAGTCATACAGCACAGCCCCAGATCGTGTTAACACAATCTCAGATTGCGGTGTCTGCTACTGCTGATCATGTATATACGATTATGGCCGGCGTCAGACGAACGCAGTGATCACGTCCGTGTTGCCGCACAGTTTAACGTCTGTCATAGCATAGAATCATGAGCAATAGAGACCCACACACGAAGTACGTGCGCACCGAACTGCGCACGCACAACGCACGTGGCAAAAAGACGCAAGTTAGGCAAGAACGTAAATCCGCTAGATGGATGCGCAGAGTGCACCTCGTCCGCGTAGCGTTCTGTGTGAGTGATGAGATGTCAGACGCAGTGCATTTGAGACGTCCAGCACCTTGACGCACAAAATGGCTTTTCATATCCTTTTCCAATTTTTTATCATTTTTCATATTAATTTTATTTCCCATAATTCCCTTTTTTTTCTACGTCCGTCAAAAAAACCGGAACATGTGGTGTCTACAGTATCTTCCGTCAATACATCTGTCCGTTATTCACACACGCAGAGTGCGCTCAGGCTGCGTTTCATCTGACAGTAGCCTATACAGTTTTTTTGTTTTTTTTAAACATATTTTATTAGATGCATAAAATTTTCAGAATACATCTACATGGAAATATTATAGCTCCATATTTGAAAATCTCAACTTAATATCCATCCAGAAGAAAAACAGCTTAAGCATCTTAATTTTACCTATACTTTACAAGGAAAAAGAAGAAAAGAAGAAAGAAAAAGAGAAATAGAAGAAGAAGAAGGAAGGGAAGGAAGAAACAAAGGGGGAAGGAAGGGAAGGGAGGCCCGGCCTCGGACCGTATAGTATCTCATAAAAATTTAGAGAGAAAAGAAAAGGAAACCCGTTACAATCCTGCATCCAGCCACGGTCCCCAGGTCTTATTATAAGAGGGCAAAGAATTATGAACCAAAGCCGTAAGTTCATCCATGACCTGTGTATCTTTAATTTATACGAATACGTTTGCTAGCTTTGGTAAACAAGGTGGTCTCCAAACCTCTGATACTGATCGTCAGCAGCCAATGTAATTTTAGCTATTAGTTTATTCTCATGGAAAGTAAAACCTGGGGCTGGTCTGGACAGCAGAAAAACCCACGGGTCTAGTGGGACAGAGTTAGAAAAAAACATCTGCAATAAATCTCTTATTTTCATCCAAAAAGATACAATGACTGGACATGACCACCACATATGATAGTAAGACCCTCGCATATTACATAACCTCCAGCATACATCCAACATATTCCGATTCATATTAGCCAGCTGAGCTGGAGTAGTATACCATCGCATTACCGTCTTAATAGATTGTTTTTGTAGGAAGGCACATATAGATACCGAATTTGACAGTTCCCAAATGTCCATCCAGTCTTCTGAATCCAGAGATTCACCTATATCCGCTTCCCATGACCGTACATAAGATAGCTCCTTCCAGTCTAGTCTAGACGTCAGTTCCCTATATATATATAGGAGATCAACCCTCGTTGATATTTACCATTCTTGCATAAATGTTCAAAAAAGGTTTGTTTAGGCTGGGGTCAGACGAACGCAGTGTTAACATCCGTGTAGCCGCACTTTAGTATGTTCGTGGTAGCAGATAATCATGACCAATGAAGGCCCACACAGTGTGGACGCACTACGGATGAGGCAAACGGACGCAGGTTAGCAAGAACGTCGAACCGTTAGGATGGACGTGCAGAGTGCGCCACGTCCACAACGTCCACATAGCTTTGTGTGTGAGTGATGGAACGTGGTTAGACGGACTGCATTTATACGGCCAGCATTTTTGACGGACAAAATATTTTTTCATTCTAATTTATTTTCCCTCCTACATACGTCAAAAATAACATCAGTCACAAAAACGGACTGTGTGACCACTACTGCGTCTTCCGTCAACAAATGCGTCCATACTGCACAGTCCGTAGAAAATGCGCTTGTCTGACCCTAGCCTTAGCCGTAGCAGCACTACGAACATGGGGGCATATAGCATACGATTTTAATAGCAGAAAATGAAAAAATGAAAAATCTTTCCCCCTATTCTTGTAATAATTTCTTCCATAGAAAGTAATATCCCTTTGGGGTAAAGATGGTACAACCAGCACACACCAGCATCCTGTGAGCATCGAAAGGGACCAGCATTAAGTCCGGGAGTAAACTCCCTGTTACCAAAAATCGGAGCTAATGAAGAGGGAAAATTAGTCAGTTCACATTTTAATGCTAGCTTATTCCAAATACGAACAGAATTGATAATGGCTGGACAATCCGTCTGTAACTTAGAACGATATTTCTGATAAATCCAAATCCATTGATCAAGAACACGAGGCTTCATAAGGTCAGCCTCCAAATCTACACATCTACAAGTACCTTTTGGTAAATGCCATACCAATATTTGAGCGAGTTGGGCAGCATAATAATAATATAGTAATAAAGACAAGCCCAGTCCGCCCAACTCTCTTGGCCGATAGAGCGTGTGTCTTGCCACCTGATGACGTTTCCCAGCCCATATAAACTGATCAATAGCGCGTTGTAATATAACAAAATCATTAATGATCAGAGGGATGGGTAATGTTTGACATTAGCCTAAACGGTTTTGGCACCTCAGGTATCACTATATAAATATATAAAGTCACTCCTATCAGCATAAAAAGGTACACAAATTAACCCTTTCCCTACTTAGGAAGTTCCATGCCATCCTTGCGGCGGGTGGGCCTTGAAGACACAGGGTGTACAAGTACGCCACACTGTCTTCAATGGGCCACCTAGGCCTCTCCCTGCAGCTGGCATGGAGTGATTGTGACTGGTTACATAACTTGGCCTTAGCTAAAAAAAACTCCATCTGGTATCGCATAGCATTGGGCATGGAGGGTTCTGTGTTACCGACGAAACGCGTTCTGGGCTGTATATTTGATTTAAATAAAAGTTATTTTTTCCCGTCCTGACGTTTTTTCCTGTATCGTTGGGAGAGAGGTTTGGGGAATTTTTTCTCAAAAATTCCACATGCTGATATTCCAAGAGCCTGGAGGCTCCATCCAGAGTAAGTGTAAAATTGGCACCCACTGAATTGTATGCGAATAATCACAGAATTACACTAGGCCCTTTTGTGTTTTTTTTTTGTTTTTTGCTTTCTTTGCAGTTTAAACGAGTAATCAAAAAAGGGAAAGAAGGAATTCCTACAGGTTGATGGGTCCCTGCAATTAAGAAACATAGAAAATGTCGTCAGATAAGAACCGTTCGGCCCATCTAGTCTGCCCAATTACATGGATACTTTACCTGGATTTATCTTTTGTTTAGGATAGCCTTATGCCTATGCCTAGAAGTATAACACCCCTAGACGTATAACACCCATAAGGCGAATAACACCAGAGCCATATAGGGCTCTTTATATGTGAGTGTAACACCACAATTCTCATATTGTGTAATCAAAAAACAGTCTGCACTATCAGTCTCTTTTTTTGAATATTTTCACATGTTCCGTGGAGAAAACAAGGAAGATTGAATTACAACTACATAAGTGTATGCGCAATATATTTTGTAAAATTGAGTGCGCTGTACCCATTCTCTCACTATTGAAATTCCAAAAAAAGCCCACCAAAATATTCAGCTCCAGGCCCATAGAGATCTTAATCCGGCCCTGTTGTAAAGGGCGCCAGAGCATCTCTGCTCCTTGTCGTGCTCTGTCTGGTCGGCTGGCGCACTTGTCCTTCTGTAAGCTCGGGGTGTCAGCTGTGAGAAGGCAACACACGTACCTCCACCATCATGGTTCCGGCGTCAGTTTGACATCACCACTGAGTACCCGAGCCCAAACGGGGATGCACGTGCGCAGAAGGCGGTCCCAGAGCGCTGTGCAGAGCGCACCTGCCTTCGCATGCCGTGGCACCCTGGGCAGAGCATGGCATCCAGAACAGAGTCGTAGCAAGGTCGTAAGTCAAATCAAATCGATTTCATTGCGAATTCAATGTTTCAGTCTACGTTCCGCAGACTCTCACCAGGCTAATGGGCTGAAACACTGAAAACGCAAGAAAAGTCAATTTGATTTGATTTAACAAGTCCCAGGTTGCCAGAGCTCCCTCCAAAAAACTATATACATAAATACATTTTAAAACCTCTCAAGGATATTGAATTATACAGCTGACAGCCTCCACATTAAATTATATCATCTACACCTAAAGTTAAGCAGGGAAGATCTTAAATTTTTTAATTTAAATTTTACATACCTTTTGAGAACATTACACCAGATATAGATACCAGAGCGATGTACACAAAGCATCAAGAGTAAGAAAAGAAGAGGTTGGTTTTGTGAAGATATCATCATCATATTAAAGAATGCTTTACTATGTGGATGATCTCTAGCTCAATGGCACAAATAAAAGCCAAATATGCCAGCCCCCATGAGACAACAGGAGGGGGAGTGCTGCCAGCAAGTGTGTGAGCCAGCTCGAAGAAGTGTGTGGGGGGGCTAGAGCAGGGTCCCCCCTCTCCTCTTAGATTGTAAGCTCTTGAGCAGGGTCCCCTCTCCTCTTAGCTTGTAAGCTCTTGAGCAGGGTCACCTCTCCTATTAGATTGTAAGATCTGGAGCAGTGTCCTCATCCCCACTGCCCAGGCAAGACCCTGCCTAGAGCACCTGTATACTGCAAATATTGCCTGGCCTGTAGCTCATGCAAGCTCTGTGAGCTTAACACAGGCCCCCCACCAGATTGCTATTAATCATATTTTGTGTCCCTCTTCCCAGACAGATAAACTAGACCTCAGATCAGGGGCCTCTCATATATAATGACAATGGCATCATTCTTAAGAAAATAGTATTTATTTGAAAATCATCACCTTTTTGATTGTGTCCAGCATCCCAGCCAGTGGCCCATAGGAGCAGCTGCACCTGCATTTCAGCCTGCCTCTCTCCCAGCCTGCAAAGTGAGTGGGAGCATGTGGTGGATTGGAGGTGGAGTGGGGATTAGGGATGAGCCGAACACTCCCTAGTTCGGTTCGAACCCGAACTTCCCATTTGTTCGAGACCGAACCCGAACCCGAACCCCCATGCAAGTCAATGGGGCTGAAAATTCGTTTTTTTAGAGTGCCCTCCAAGAGGGCATATATGCTACATATTTGCCATAAAAGGTGTATGGGGGTCCGGGTAGTGCCCTGGGGGACAGGAAACAAGGACAAAAAGTTTTAAAAAAACGTTTTTAAAGGGACAGTGAGTTTTCCATGAAATAAGGGTTAAAAATAAAAACGAAAAATTCCTTCAAATATCATGCCTAGGAGGTCCCCATAACCTGCCCTTGAAGTGGCGGATTTCTAGGATGTATAGAAACACTTAAAAACAAATAAATGACGTTTCATATGACGGTAAATGCTTTTCCTTTAATCTATCCATAAACAACTGCTTGGGGCGGCAGCCTGTATGAATAGACATTTTAGGACGCGCAGAAAAAGTTTAGTGTTTTTTTGGGCTAAATTATTGTGAAACTTATGCAGGCTTTGAATGAAAGCAACAATAGGTGCTTTAAAATTGGGCTTTTAGCGTCGGCAACAGTGCCGTCACACCGTAATCCCTCTGAGGATATGAATCTGATACAGGCGTCAATGGCAGTGCACCCAGGTATTGTGCCTTTAGTGCCAGGCATGCAAGTACTATCATACAGTAACCCCTCTGTGGTATTGTGGAAGAGTGCAGGGGTGGACCATGTGGTCCTTAGGAATGAGCCGAATACTCCCCGAGTTCGGTTCGAAGCCGAACCAGAACTTTCCAAATGTTCTGATCCGAACCCGAACCCAAATTCGAACCCCATACAAGTCAATGGGGCTGAAAATTCGGTTTTTAGAGTGCCCTCCAAGAGGGCATATATGCTAGATATTTGCCATAAAAGGTGTATGGGGGTCCGGGTAGTGCCCTGGGGGACAGGAAACAAGGACAAAAACAAGGACACAAAGACAGTGAGTTTTCCATGAAATAAGGGTTAAAAATAAAAATGAAAAATTCCTTCAAATATCGTGCCTAGGAGGTCCCCATAACCTGCCCGTGAAGTGGCAGATTTCTAGGATGTATAGAAATATGTAAGAACAAAAAAATGACGTTTCAAATGACGGTAAATGCTTTTCCTTTAATCTATCCATAAACAACTGCTTGGGGCGGCAGTCTGTATGAAAAGAGGAGACATTTTCGGACACGCAGAAAACGTTTACTGATTTTTTGGCGGTGAAAAGCAGGAGAATGACTGGAGAATGGAAACTTCTAGACAAAAAGCCGATTTGGAAAGTGAGATAAATGGTAGAATTTTTCTGGTTCGGCTATTTTGACCTAGAATTTCCATTCTCCAGTCATTCTCCTGAGTTTCACCTTTCTCTGAATAACCCTGTCAGGGTTATTCAGAGAGCGGTGAAGAGCAGAAGAATGACTGGAGAATGGAAAATTCTAGGTCAAAATAGCCAAACCAGAAAAATTCTCCCATTTAGGCTAGGGTCAGACTAGCGAATTTTTAACGTGCGTTTAGGCGCACTTAATCACGGCCACACTAGCAGCAAATGACGGGCAATGACGGCCAATATACGAAGTACGGTCGCACGACAGCCCGGCTGCGCAACGCAAGTGGAAAATGAACGCATTTTTTCGAGAACGCAGAACCGCTAGTACGGACGTACAGAGTGCGATGCGTTCACTAGCGGCATGTGTGCGTGATTTGGAGACGTCAGACCCTGCTCATGTCCGGCCAACATAACGTCCAGACACCCAAAGTTTCCTGGTTTGGATCCATAAAAAATCACGCACAAAAATGCGCATCGTATGACCGTTTTCGCGCAATCCGTGAAAAAATACGACAATGCGTTCGGACGCACTTTTTGACGGTCGCTGCGAAAAATGCGTTAGTCTGACCCTAGCCTTAGCTCACTTTCCTAATCGGCTATTTGCTCCAGATTGTTCTCTTTTCCTGCCATTTTCCTGGTTTTCACCTTTCTCTGAACAACCCTGAGAGAGAGGTGAAAGCCAGGAGAACTGGCAAGAGAAGAGAACAATCTAGACCAAATAGCCGATTTGGAAAGTGAGATAAATGGGAGAATTTTTCTGGTTTGGCTATTTTGACATAGAATTTTCTCTTCTCCAGTTATTCTCCTGATTTTCACCGCTCTCTGAATAACCCAGTGAATGTTTAATCCCGAGGTGAAAAATAACATTGCTTTAGATTTTTTTCAAACACCAGTTAAATGCAGCATATTAGGATGTTTTAGGGAAATTAATTCTAAAATCTCAATCAGAAGCAGACACCACCCCACCATCAGTATATTGTACTATGTATCAAATTGATTACCAGACTAAAAACACCTGGTGTTATGCCCGTTTGTGAACAGATGTAATTTAGAGTTGATAATCTTTCCACGTACACATTAGTTTTTAATTCAATATCTAATAAACCGTTGCTTATAATATTCTGCAGTAAAGAGTCTCTTTATTTCTAGATTTTTTAAGTTTTTTTTTAAGCATTTTCTATACTTTTTTCAAAATTTCTTTTTTTCTTCGAACCCGAACCGAACACGCCCAAAAAGTTCGAAATTCGCGAACCTTCGAACTGCCAAAGTTCGGGTCGAACCCCGAACCATCCGAACCCGAACAGCTCATCCCTAGTGGTCCTATATTGAAAAGTTTTTTATCTGTTAATGGGCGTCAGTGCACCCAGATATTGTGCCTTTAATGCCAGGCCATCAAGTATCATCATACAGTAACCCC
Source organism: Leptobrachium leishanense (assembly GCA_009667805.1). NCBI lineage: Eukaryota > Metazoa > Chordata > Amphibia > Anura > Megophryidae > Leptobrachium > Leptobrachium leishanense. The sequence goes on along the minus strand of RXON01003935.1, from coordinate 61,876 downwards.
TCTGTGGTATTGTGGAAGAGTGCAGGGGTGGACCATGTGGTTATATATTGAAAAGTTTTTTATCTGTTAATGGGCGTCAGTGCACCCAGATATTCTGCCTTTGGTGCAAGACTTTCAGGCCAGCAAGTATCATCATACAGTAACCCCTCTGTGGTATGGTGGAAGAGTGCAGGGGTGGACTATGTGGTCCTATTTTGAAAGGTTTTTGATCTGGTAATGGGCGTCAGTGCACCCAGATAATGTGCCTTTAATGCCAGGCCATCAAGTATCATCATACAGTAACCCCTCTGTAGTATTGTGAAAGAGTGCAGGGGTGGACCATGTGGTCCTTTATTGAAAAGTTTTTGATCTGGTAATGGGCTCAGTGCACCTAGATATTGTGCCTTTGGTGCCAGGCCAGCATGTATTATCATACAGTAACCCCTCTGTGGTATTGTGGAAGAGTGCAGAGGTGGACCATGTGGTCCTATATTGAAAAGTTTTTTGTTTTTTTAATGGGCGTCAGTGCAGCCAGATATTGTGCCTTTCATGCAGCAAGTGCCTTCACACCGTAACCCTTTTGTGGTATTGTGGAAGAGTTCAGTGCTGGAGGTTTTGTGAATGCAGAAGAGGACATCCCCTATCTATTCCATTACTTCAGCATCAGGGGATTGATAGCTGCTGAAGCCAGGACTGATTCATTTTTATAAATGTCAGCCGGTCTACAGAGTCGGTGGACAGACGCACTGTTTTGTCTCTGACAAAACCTCCAGCGGCACTGAACGTCCTTTCGGAAAGCACGCTAGATGAAGGGCAACCTAGTAGCTGCATAGCATATTGGCTAAATTCTGGCCAGTGATCCAATCTCAACACCCAGTAAGCCAGTGGATCATCTGCTGGAAAGGTATCCAGGTCTGCCCTTGCCCCTAGGTAGTCCTGCACCATATGGTGAAGACGCTGGCAATGGGTGCCTACATGTGACGTCCCTGGGCGTAGAGGACTAAAAAATTTTAAAAATTCATCAGTCAAGCGGCCCTGGCCTTCACCATTATTCCTCTGATCATCCGCAGCCTCAGAAGCACGTGTGTCATCACTTGGTTATCTACCAGTGCCTGTAAAGGTGTTACACAAATGTCGCTTTAAAGCGTCCTCAAGTTTTATCATCCTGTGCTCCCTCTGTGCGGGCAGGATGAGCTCTGCAACTTTCCCCTTGTATCGTGGATCAAGAAGGGTTGCCAACCAGTAATGATCCCTCTCCTTGATAGCACGAATCCTGGGGTCTTTTAGCAGGCTTTGCATTATAAGGGAGCCCATGCAGCGTAGGTTGGAGGTGGCATTAGCTGCTGAGTCTTCCGGGTCAATGAGGATGACCGTATTGTGCACTTCCTCCTCCCAGCCACGCACAAGCCCTTCTGTTTCTGGGCACACAAAACCCTGCGTTGAGAAATCCCCACCTTCAATGCCCCCACTACTTAAATAGTCCTCCTCCTCCTCATCCTCCTCCTGTCTGATCTGAGTAGGACCCGCTGGAATGCTGTCTGCGGAAAGACTGGGGCCTTGAGAGCTAGGGAAGGCCTCCTCTTCCTCCCGCTGCTCTGCCTCTAGAGCCACATCTATAATTCCCCGCAGAGTGTGCTCCAGCAGGAACACTAAAGGAATTGTGTCACTGATGCATGCACTGTCCCTGCTCACCATCCTCGTTGCCTCCTCAAATGGTGACAGTACAGTGCATGCATCCTTGATCATCAGCCACTGCGGGGGAAAAAAAAACAAGTTGACCTGAACCTGTCCTTGTGCCATACTCACACAGGTACTCGTTGATGGCCCTCTGCTGCTTGTTCAGACGCTGCAGCATTGCTAATGTCGAGTTCCACCTGGTGGGCATGTCACAAATCAGACGGTTTGTGGGAAGGTGGAATTCTCTTTGAATTTCTGCCAGGCGAACGCTTGCTGGGAATGACCGTCTGAAGTGGCTGCAGACTTTTCTGGCCTGGCTGAGAAGCTCTGGCAGCCCTGGGTACTTGGTTAGGAAACGCTGTACCACCAGATTTAGGACGTGTGCTAGGCATGGTACATGCGTCAATTTACCCTTGTGTAGGGCGGAGAGAAGGTTGCTGCCATTATCGCAGACGATCATTCCCAGCTCAAGCTGGCGTGGTGTTAACCATCTATGCACCTGCCCCTGCACAGCTGACAAAATTTCGGACCCGGTGTGGCTCCTGTCCCCTAAACAAACCAGCTAAAGCACAGTATGGCATCTTTTTGCTTGAGCCATTGCGTACACCCTGTCAGGCGTCGGTTTAACTGCCACTTCGCCAGAGACAGAGAAGGAGGAGGAGGAGGAAGAGGTGGTGGTGGTGGAGCAGACAGACCTCATACAAGCAGCTTTCTGGAGGCGTGGTGGATGAACAAGCTCCAGCACAGAGCCCCGTCTTGGATCCCTCCCAGCTGCAATCAGAGGTACCCAGTGTTCCGTGAAGGAAATGTAACGGCCCTGTCCTTGCTTGCTGGACCACGTGTCTAAAGTCATGTGCACCTTGCTGCTGACTGCCTTTCCCAATGAGTCCATAACATTGTGTTCCACGTGCTGGTATAGTGCTGGAATGGCTTTCCGTGAAAAGAAATGGTGTTTTGGAACCTGCCACTGTGGTACAGCGCATTCAGCAAATTCCCGGAAGGGAGCAGAGTCCACCAGCTGGAAAGGCAGCAGCTGCAATGCGAGTAATTTTGCTAAGCTGGCATTTAGACGCTGTGCTTGGGGATGGTTGGGACTATATTTTTTCTTTCGCTGCAGCAGCTGCGGCAACGTAATCTGACTATGTAAATTTTCAGCTACTGGGATAATGTCACATTGTGAGGAAGGACCTGCTGGTACATCCATTACTGTAGCATCATCCCTGTCGGTGGAGGTTGTAGGCAATTGCATGGCAGGACATACAGTGTGGGTAGAGACAGATGAGGAGGAGGAGGACCTACGCAAAGTTTTGCCCCAACAGGATGTATGGCACTTGTTAATATGTCGCCTCAAGCACGTGGTACCCAAGTGTCCAGTGTTTATCCCACGCTTCAGCCTCCTCTGACATAGATTACAAATAGCAACGGTGGGGTCTGCTGCACAGTTCTTAAAGGACTCCCAGACAGCAGAGTTCCTGCATGTGTTCTTTGAGACAACAGCGCTCTGCACCGGAGCAGCTCTGACATGTGATGCCTTGGACTGGCTAGTGCTACGGTTGGTCACAGAGGATGTTGTGCCTCGTGTTTGCTCTGCCTCCTCCTCCTCCTCCTCCCCCTCCTAATCACTTGATTCCTCAGTTCGATCTGGCACCCAGGTGGAGTCAGTGACCTCATCATCATCAAATGTCATCTTCACCCCCTATCTCCTCGTCACTGGAGCCAACTTGGCAGTATGCTGCAGCTGCTGGGGCAACATGAGTGCCAGTTATTTGTGTGTCATCACTGGCACCCCCTTCCTCTAGGTTGATTATACTCCCTTGCTCAACCTCAGAGATTGAATCAGAGCACTGTACTTGCTGCGCATCCTCAAGCAGCATGTCACTGTCATTGTAGTCAAACAATTCAGCTGACTCCTCCGTGTGTGATAGCGAGGCTATGGCAGGAGTAGCTGTGGACATGGAGGCTGCATTAGATGCTTAAGCAGCTGAGGTGGACTGTAAAGCACTAGAAGCCTGGCTGGCAGAGGACTCGGAGGATGGCCTGGTTAGCCAATCCACCAAGTCCTCTGTATGATGCTGCTGCTTAAGACGGCCAGCACCAGTTAGAAAGGACAAGCGTGCCCCTGCAGAGGATGCACCACGTCCACCACGACCAGAGACACAGCCTCCCGACACAGGGGCTGCTTGCCCTCTTATCTGTGGCTGGGAGCGTCTGCCTGTCCTTTTTGTTCTTTCAGACATGGTGAGTGATATATAGATTAATATATACAGAACTCTGATTCAACTCTGGTATAAAGATTTAAATAACTCTGGTATAACTCAGTGAGACACACTGATAGCTGGCAGCCAGTGACAAGAGACAGATCACCTTAATTCACAAATGTTTTAAATAAATTAGTGAGCCCCAAAATACAGCGTGGTACTTTTTGTATGACGAGACACAGATCACCTGAATTCCCAAGTGTTTTAAAGAAATTTGTGAGCCCCAAAATACAGCGTGGTACTTTTTGTATGACGAGACACAGATCACCTTAATTCCCAAGTGTTTTAAAGAAATTAGTGAGCCCCAAAAAAAATTGCTGGCTGTGTGACGAGACACAGAAGATCACCTTAATTCCAAGTGTTTTTAACCACTTCAATGCTAAGGACGCGCTCAGCGCGTCCTCAGCATTACCGCTGGTGTGCTGAGGACGCGCTGAGCGCGTCCTCACATCGGGGTCAGCGTTCGGCCAGGTTCCGGCCGATCGCTGGCCCCTCCGGTGCGGGCTGACATCCTGGATGTCAGCCCGGCATCCGGACCACCAGCCGCCATTATTAGGTGTCATCGCGGGGGCGCGATGACACCTAATTCAGGCGCCCCCCCGCATGTGCGGAGGAGGCGCTTGAAAGGGAGGGGGGGGAGGTCCTTCGGACCTCTCTCCCTCCCGATCGGTGGCTCAGCGGGGCTTAACCCAGGCATCATTTGGAAGGGCACAGCCTGCCCTTCCAAATGATGCCTGGCATTAACCCCTGGGGAGCTGGATCGCGAATCGGCGCTGAAAAGCGCCGGTTCGCGATCCTTTCCCGAGCTGGCCGACATCTTGGATGTCGGCCAAGCTTCCGGGAACTCCCCCAGAGGACTGGCGTCATCGTGCGTAGCACGATGACGCCAGTCCTAGCGTTAACCCCTAACTGCCACCAAGTGTGGAGATAGGGAGTTCCAATGAACTCCCTATCTCCCGATCCGTGGCAGTTAGGGGTTAAATTTTGATATGGTTGGATCGGCCAGAGCATGGCCGTTCCAACGATACCAAACATGAAAGTTAAAAATTTGTGTAAAAAAAAAAAAATAAATTAAAAAAAAAAAATAAACACTTTTTTTTATTTTTTTTGGTTTGTTAGTGTAGCAATATTGTTCCCATTTCAATTATAATGTGAACAATGATGCTGCACTAACGATTTTTGTATGCGGTGCGTTTGTTAAAAATAGTGTCATTTTCCCCAAAACAAAATGTAACGAGACCCCATCTCTAATTTTTTTAACAAGCGCACCCCATACAAAATATAACCGCAATTGCTCGCATGTTAAAAATGTGGAAAAAAACACTTTACACATTGTAAATTATTGAAAATACATATTTTATTGCATTTTTTGTTATAATATACAGACATGACATAACGTATACATATAATAATGACATATTATGAATCTACCGAGTCTGACGGAAAGAACGATATATAATATGTCTGGGTCATATACTAAAATAAGCCTTAAAAACACGTTTAAACATGATGCGCAAAACAGGTAAAAAATGACCTCAGCACAGGGGCGGGAAAAGCCTCAGCAGCGAAAGGGTTAAAGAAATTAGTGAGCCCCAAAATACAGCGTGGTACTTTTTGTATGACGAGACACAGATCACCTTAATTCCCAAGTGTTTTAAAGATGGTCACGCTATTGACCTTGTCTTTTCCAACCTCTGCTCCATTTCTGAGTTCAACTGTCGCCCTTTCCCCATCTCTGACCACCACCTTCTCTCTTTCAACCTATCTGGACTTCCTAAACACCCTGCTCCCCAACCCCGCACACACACTCGCAGAAATCTACATGCTGTGGACCCCCATCAATTCTCCAACCTACTTCACCACCTCCCTCATACCTCATCCTTCACCTGCCCTGATGCTGCCACTAATCACTACAACACTACGCTTATCTCTGCTCTAGACACTCTTGCTCCTCTTCGACTCTGTAAGGCCCCACGCCACCAGCTTCAGCCCTGGCACACCCTCCAGACTCACTACCTGCAAAGATGCTCCCGCACTGCAGAGCGTGTCTGGAGGAAATCCCGCTCTGAAGCTGATTTTGTTCACTTCAAGTTTATTCTCCGGTCATACACATCTGCCCTCCACTTGGCCAAACAATCCTTCTTCTCATCTCTTATATCTACGCTGTCCTCCAACCCTAAACGGCTCTGGTCCACCTTCAACACCCTCCTCTACCCACCTGCACCTCCCCCCACAGCTGCCTTCAGCGCTCAAGACCTGGCAGACTACTTCCTCAGTAAAACTCTAACTATCAGAAGTAACATACCAACACAAGATAGTTATCTGCCACCTCCACTCCCACAGGTCCCTCTGCCACCCTCTGCCGCTTCCTCCCAGCCACTGAGGAGGAAGTCAATTCCTTATTGTCCTCCTCACATCTCACCACGTGCCCGCTCGACCCCATTCCCTCACATCTAATTCCTCCCCTCTCCTCCTCCCTCACCCCTGCTCTCACACACAATCTTCAACCTATCTCTCTCCACTGGCTCCTTTCCATCCGCCTTCAAACACGCGCTAGTTACCCCTCTACTAAGAAACCATCCCTAGATCCCAACTCTCCATCCAATTACCGCCCTGTATCCCTGCTTCCTTCACATCAAAGCTCTTAGAAAAACTAGTCTTCAACCACCTCTCCCTCTTCCTGTCCTCCAATTCCCTACTTGACCCCCTGCAATCTGGCTTCCGTCCCCTACACTCAACTGAAACTGCCCTCACCAAAGTCACCAACGACCTCCTAACTGCTAAAAAACACGGCCACTATTCTATTCTCATCCTGCTTGACCTCTCGGCTGCTTTTGACACTGTTGACCACCCCCTCCTTCTACAGACCCTCAACTGGTAACTCCTCCTCCTCATTGCCTCTATCTGTTGGTGTACCTCAAGGCTCTGTCCTTGGTCCTCTGCTCTTTTCCATCTACACCTCCTCCCTGGGCAAAATCATCAACAGCTTTGGCTTTAATTACCACCTCTACGCTGATGACACTCAGATCTACCTCTCTACCACTGATCTCTCTCCCCCTGTCCTTTCAAAAGTCAGTGACTGTTTATCTGGCATCTCCTCCTGGATGGCCTCCCCCACCTAAAGATCAACATGTCAAAGACTGAACTCCTACTTATTCCTCCCTCCAATGCCTCCCCACCTCCTGACTTCTCTATCACGGTGGAGGGTATCACCATCTCCCCATCAAACCAAGTTCGCTGCCTTGGAGTTACACTTGACTCTGCTATTTCCTTCATCCCCCACATCAAGTCTCTTTCCTCCTCCTGCCGATACCAACTGTGTAATATTTCCAGAATTCGGCCATTTCTTACCGCTGTCACCACAAAACAACTCATACAAGCCCTGGTAATCTCCCGACTCGACTATTGCAATAATCTCTTATCTGGCCTCCCTCTGTCCCGCCTCTCCCCCCTACAATCCATCCTGAACGCCTCCGCCAGGCTAATTCACCTCACCCGCCGCTCTGTCTCTGCCACTCCCCTCTGCGAGTCCCTTCACTGGCTCCCCATCCACTGCAGAATTAAGTTCAAAATCCTTATCTACAAAACCCTCACTAATTCAGCTCCCCACTACCTGTCCTCACTAATCACCAAATACACCCCAGCCCGCTCCCTAAGGTCAAACAGTGACTTGCGCCTAGCTTCTCCCCGCATCACCTCTTCCCATGATAGATGGCAGGAATTCTCACGCGCAGCCCCCACTCTCTGGAACGCTCTCCCTCGTACTGTCAGACTTTCCCCTAACTTCTCTTCCTTCAAACACTCCCTGAAAACATTCCTATTTAGGGAAGCCTACCACCCAACTCACTGACGCAACCATCAATCACTCTCACCCTACAGTCCTCTCCTCCTGTTTCCAACCCCAACCCTCCCAGATTGTGAGTTCCTACGGGAATAGGGCCCTCATCTCCTCCTGTACTGTTTGTCAAATGTTGTTCAATGTATTGTAACCCTGTCTATACTGTACTTCTTGTACAGCGCTGCGGAATATGCTGGCGCTTTATAAATAAAGAATAATAATAATAATAATAAAGAAATTAGTAAATTAGTTAGCCACAAAATACACTGTGGTACTTTTTGTATGACAAGACACAGATCACTTTAATTCCCAAGTGTTTTAAAGAAATTAGTGAGCCCCAAAATACGGCGTGGTACTGTTTGTATGACGAGACCCAGATCACCTTAATTCACAAGTGTTTTAAAGAAATTAGTGAGCCCCAAAAATAATTGCTGGCTGTGTGACGAGACCCAGAAGATCACCTCAATTCACAAATGTTTTAAAGAAAGTTGTAAACCCCAAAAAAATTGCTGGCACAGTGACAAGACACACATCACCTAAATACCCTGATATTTGGTAAAAATGACACCCAAAAAGACTTGCTGGCACAGTGGTGACAAGACCCAGAAGATCACCTTAATTCACAAATGTTTTAAATAAAGTTGTAAACCCCAAAAAAACTTGCTGGCACAGTGACAAGACACACATCACCTAAATTCCCTGATATTTGGTCGAAATGAGACCCCCCCAGACCCCCCCAGTAGCGTGGCAGACCGGCAGTAACAACACACACAACTATCTTCTTTGAAATCTCCTCCGAAATGCATGCAGAATCGGCACGTGGAAACGTTATAAAGTGTGCTGCGGGACTTAGCTCTGTGAGCCCATGATTGGGCAAAATTTGCCCAATCAGGACTCTGAGCGGTGATTGGCATAGTGTTCAACCAGTCTTGCACCAGACCTGTGGTCAGGTGCAAGGCTGTAGCCAATTACGAGCTTCAGGCAGTGGGAAAATGCATTGTGGTCCATTGTGGTCGAACATGCCGCGAACACCCGGAAATGTTCGGGGTTCGCAATCTGCTCGAACAGGCTAAGTTCGGGTCAAAACCCGAACGGTCCGAACCCGAACAGCTCATCCCTAGTGGGGATGTGACACTCGTGCAGCCTAGTGTAGAGCCAAGGAACTCTAGCAGTGCAGTGAACAAATTCTCATAATTTAAGACTGTTGATCCAGGGCGGGGAAAGTGCCCCCCCTGCCCCATCCTGCGGACGCCCATGCCTTTGATATTTGCAGCTCCAGTGGTAGAGTCTTTTTTCTGCCTGGTTCTTCCAAATAAATATAGAAGACTTCATAGGGCAGTATATTCAAGATGTTATAATAAAACACAAAGATAGCGGGATTAAGAACATTCACACTTAAGCCCACTTTTTTTGTGTTTCATTTGGTTTTAAGTCTTTATTTATTTAAATAAATTTACGTTTATTCTTTTATTTTGCGAGCTTGTTTCGCATGTTTGGGCACGATGTATTGAAGTATCTCTGCTTAATGTACTGTATTAAGGCATGGCCAAGGTTTTATTATATTTTTATACCAATACACCACCAGGGCTGTATTACAGCATCTGCACAGAGTAAAGCATAGCCAAAGTTTTATTTATTTTTATGATACAGCGTGGCTCTTTACAGCTTTCATGAAAGACAGACTTAAAGAACTATCATGAGGGATTTCTCATGTAACAGGAAATGTATGTTTCCAAGAACTCAACTGCCTTCTGCTGTGTAGGTGATTTAGTAACATGTTTTACATCACATATTTTAACTAGGTTTTGCCTGCGGCTTTGCTTGCATGGATTTTGGGATTTGTTACAGTTGTTTTTAAAAGAAACATGAGTTTTTGGACCAAACTGTAGGAAATATAATATACAGGTTGTAAATGTTTATTGCAGACAACAGTTAGAACGTATTGCTACAAAGCAAAGTTGTTTCATTCATATGCATCCATGAATATTTTTTGCGTCTCCTCACTTGGATTTTTGGAAAATGGTAAAACACGTGTATTTTTATGTTTCAAGAGAATTGTAAATACCAATTATCACACCTCTAACATCTTCGGTTTTTGAAATATAGGTATAGTTATAAAAGTATTCACCCCCCTTTTTCACCCACCCCCCTACTTGGATTCTTGGAAATGGTAGAACACTCTTTTTTTTTATTTTTCAAGAAGATTGTAAATACCAATTTTCAAACCTGTAACATCTTTGGATTTTGAAATATAGGTATACTGATAAAAGTATTTACCCCCCTTTTCACCCCCTTAGGGGCAGAATTTCCAAAAATCCTTCCTTAGCGGGTGCCTATGTCATAGAAACAATATACCTTCAAAATTTCATGTTCCTAGCTTAAATGATTTGAGCTGGTCATTGCTGAGTCAGTTAGGGCTTTTCCTTTTATATATATATATATAATATATATATATATATATATATATATATATATATATTATATATATATATATATATATATATATGCTTTTTTGTAAGAAAGCATAAATGTTTGATATTATTCATTCAATTCATTTACTCATTGTTCTTACCTAATCAGCGTTTGTTATTCTTTGGACTTTTTTTGTATTCAAATCAATTCCTCTTTTTTCCTGGCTGTGGCTTTAGTTCCGTTTATCACACATTCTAAATTGTTTACTATATAATCTCACATCTCTTACGCACGTCTGTACTTTATTACCAAGACGGCTTCTGTGCATCTTGTTAGCATTTTCTATTATTTTACATATGTAAATTTGATAAACAAAGATATATCCTAGGATTATTATGGGATATAGGGGTTACACATCAACCCTCCAGACCCCCCTCACCCATCCTTCCCTTTTAACCCCTGAGATCCTTTTTAAATTCCTCTGGAATTCTGTATTGATCTAGATAGAGGAAGGAAGCCAGCATGTCATTCTAAGCTGTAGCCTGTCACATGATCATGGGGGGGGGGGGCAATCCAAGAGCAAGGACCTACCTGTGCCAGTCGTACCTAAGTGTAGAACTACTGCTCTTTTTTTTCAAAACACAAAGATAACCCAAATTATGATGCAGCAACATTTAGTTTAGATCTGTCTGTCACACTCGCGGCCCCCAGATGTTCATGCCTGCAATTCTCCAAATTCTTTCAATGCAACACATAGCCAGGGAATCATTGGAGTTGTAGTTCAGAAACATGTGGGGAGCTGGAGTTTGACAGCCCTATTTATTTAAATGATCATAATTAAACTGGTAAGAGAAAATAGAACAGCAATACAGGCAGACTTAGGGCATTATTCCCTAGTGAACGCTAACATTGGCGTTCGGATATATAAGCGTTATAGGATAAGTGACTGTAATGCATGCCTCCATATTACCTTCCTGACTCTAATCCTATATGAAATCTCACAATGGTGATTGCGCTAGCTTGCACGAGGTTACTGTTCTTTGCACATCCTATGCTTAACATGGGAGAGCAATAATAATTAGCGTTAAGATAAGTAAGGTATTACAAAGTCCTAGTGCTAATTATTGCAGGGACGGGTAAGGCAAAATTTTACCTTCAATTAAAAGCTGGTGCTAAATGATTACGCATTTACAAAATCATTTAGCACCCCCTAAAATACCCCAATAAAGCCGATACTCAACTCTTATCCTGCATGTCCCCATCCGCTGCATTGAGCAGACTGAGACTGGGTAGAAATAGTTCCCAATCTTTTTCCGTGATCACTCCGCGACCTCACTGGATAGATCGCACAGGGCTCACATCCCAGAAGTGCAACTCTCCATGGAGTCCTATGAACTCGCTGCCACGAGTATCACAGCATTTAATGCTGGGGTCTGGGCGAGGTGCCGAGGTAGCACCTGCCCTGGATTGCGCAAAAGACAAGGCGCAGATATTCTCCTTTAGCTTCTCCATTTTAACGCACAGTAGGGAATACGGTCCTTGTTATCTAATGCTAAACAAGCTTCACAACATAATACTCAAACAGCGGCAGACTGAAAAATAAGAATATCCATACAAGCAGTCTTTGAACAGAAGGTAAAAGACTGAAATAATGAAATGAAATAGCAGGAAATTATAATGTTGCACACCATTAGATATTCGTTGCATTGTGTTAAAAAATGATCAATACTCTCTGCTTGGTTGCCTTTTTCTTTACAGTAAGTAACCTAGGGTTCAGCAATCATAACCCTCCATATGTTTTAAAACTAGCTTTCACATCAGCCTGTGCCAATCTAGTCAGTAGTTGCGCATAATGGGAGAGGTAGTTCCATAACCTCTGGAGCGCCAGGGTTGCTGATCCCTGAAGATATACATATATATAATGAATAGTGATGCAGCGGCACTCCAGGTCTCTTACGAAAGTTTTAATGAATACATGAGTGTCGCAAGCTGTGAGTTTGATTGCTAAACCACTGCCAAGTTCAAAGCAGAACAAGAATTCTTACCTGATGTGTCTCAAGCGAGCCTGCTAGTACGAGTGCATGAATACTTTGTTAAGCACACATCTATACCCCGAACGGATTTGTATCCTCGTCACACTTTGTTACATAGTGAAAGTGGAACCCTAAGAGGTGAAGGAAGTGATAAACTAACTGTGGTATTACAAGAGGGTGTTTACAAAACCTTCTTACCGAAGTATAGCTTTATTTTAGGATTGCTGGGTGAATCTCAAAAATACAAGTCTTTTTGCTTTGGAAACCCTATTCTATTGTCAATGCTAAAGTGGGGATGTAGCAGGGAAAACCTGCGCCTGCAGCGTTAGATTCTGGGGCAGGCGCTATCTTGGCACCTTGCCCCGGAACCAAGCGCTACTGTCAGTGATACTCACAGTACGCTTCTGCACAGCCATGAGTATCACCACCTGTAGTCCATCGGACTCCGTGGAGGGTTGTGGTGCCGGGCCGCGAGATCTTGCAGCGTGCGGAGGGACACTGGGACTATTTGTCCCCAGTCTCACTCTTCTCCTTGCGGTAAGAAACTGCGGATTGGGATTCCATTGTCGCCGTGGGATGAGAGCTGAGTATCTGATTTATTGGGGGGGTTAGCTGGTGCTAACTGATTCTGCAAAAGTGGAATAATTTATCATTAAGCTTTCAGGACACGGTAAAAAAATGTTAACCCATCAGTGTGGTAGCACTTTGTAATACCTTGCTAATCCTAACGCTAACTAATGATTGTGCTCCCCATGTTAAGTATAGGGTGTGCAAAATACAGTGAGCTAGAGCTTTACCGAAACGCTAACGGATTTTTAACGTGTTTAGCGTAAAGAAGGTATTATGGGAGGCATACGTTAAAGCCACTTATCTTAACATTAACATATCTTGCATATATCTTGCATATCTGAACGCTTCAATTAGTGTTCGGGATGTAATCTAGCCTACAGTGTGAAACCAAGTTGCTTGATGCCTTGTTTTCCCTCTAGTTATCACTGCTCAACGCTAAAGAGCTTACTTTATTATACTTTATTATACAGGAATTGGCTTGAGAATTGAACCCTTTCGCTGCTGAGCCATTTCACCCCTGTGTGCTGAGCTCATTATTACCGGTTTCGCGTATCATGTTTAAATGCGTTTAGAAGCCATGTTTTATTACATGACCCAGACATATTATATATCATTCTTTCCGGCAGATTCATAATATATCATTATTATATGTATACGTCATGTCCTGCCTGAATATTATAACAAAAAATGCAATAAAATTTGAATTTTCAATCATCTACATTGTGTAAAGTGTTGTTTTTTTTCCACATTTTATAATGCGAGCCTTTGTGGTTATATTTTCAATGGGGTGCGCTTGTTAAAAAAATTAGAAATGGGCACTCGTTACATAATTTTGGGAAATTACGTGATTTTTAGCAAACCCACCCCATAGAAAAAAATCGTTCGTGCAGCATCATTGTTCACATTATAATTGAAATGGGAACAATATTGCTGCATTAATAAACAAAAAACACTTTTATTTTAATTTTATTTTTACTTTTAACATTTAATATGGTCATGCTCTGGCAGTTCCAATGATACCAAACATTAACCCCTAGCTGCCACGGATCAGGAGATGATAGGGGTTCCAATGAAGCCCCTATCTCTACCATGGGTGACAGCTAGGGGTTAACTCCTGAACTGACATCATCGCGCTATGCGTGATGACGCCAGTAGGCAGGGGGAGATCCCGGAAGCTTGGCCGACATCCAAGATGTCGGCCAGCTCCGGGAGGGGACCGCGATCTGGCGCCTGTTGGCGATCCAGCCCCCAAGGGGTTAAAAGCAGCCACTGCAGGCTGTGCCCTTCCAAACGGTGCCTGCCTTTTGTGCGTGCCCCAAGCAGATCGGGAGGGAGGGACCCCCCTCCCCTTCAGGCACCTTCCCCACACTGGCGGGGGAGGGGTGCCTGGAATAGACGTCATCGTGCCCCGCGCAATGATGCTATTCCTGCCCGCTGGGGTCCCGGATGGTGGGCTGACATCCAAGATGTCAGCCCGCACCGGTGAGCCTCAGTGATCGGCCAGAATCCAGCTCGACCGCTGGCTGCAAACGGAGGATGCGTTCAGCGCGTCCTCCGCAGCCAAGTGTACATGCGGCAGGACGCACTGAGCGTGTCCTCCGCATGGAAGCGATTAAAGTGATACTCTATTAAAAAATAGAGTATGCTTTTTTACCTTTTAATAATTTGTCGGAAGCTCCTGACAGCCACTGCCTAATTTTTTTTATTTTATTTTTATTTTGGGGTAAATTTATTCACCTTTTCTCACTTGTCGCACGCAGTTCCTCCTCTTCAGCTCATGGATTCCTGAACCCGGAAGTCCTTGAGGATTTTCTGTGCAATTTGTGCGCCTACACAACTTGCGTAGTGTAGAAGCCGGCAATTGCAGAGTTCAATGGGACTTGCACACTTTATTTGAGCTGATCCGATCCATCGACTGTCTCGGTGTGTATTGTTGCAGAGACTGGTCTCAGAGCGTGACGTCGGCAATTCAGGATTCCCAGCTGCTGGTGACTTTGGGTGGGGGTGTAGCCAAGCACGACCCTGCATGAGTTTGCTTGACTGGAGTCGCACAAAAGTTATGGAAGGGCACTGTGAATTATTTGTTCCGAATCTCCTGCTGCTTGCGGCTAGAGGACCTGGCGGATCTTGCTGCCTTCTGCTCCGCAGGAACTAAAGTAAGTTAGCGATTTTTAATGTGGTTAAATATCAGTATAAAGGGATTTTGCAAAATGAAAATCAGCTAACAACATGGGTCTGAAAGTTAGTATTCATTCAATGCAAAATAAAAAAAATTCTGTTCTCTGGTAGAGGCAATGCTGTACTATTATTATTCTTTATTTATAAAGCACCAGCATATTCTGCAGCACTGTATCTGCTTTTACATATAAAACAAACAATGCCACTGCACTAACTCAACTAAGGCAACAGATTCTGCCCCTTCTTTAAATTGGAGCGCAGAGAAAAATGTTTTTTTTTTTTAAAAAAAATTCTATTTTTACTTTTTAGTTTGCCCCAAAACAAAAATTGAAAAAGTCATTTTGGCATATTTCCTTTTTTTTATTTGCGGGGGGGGGGGGGTTCATACAGGTTCCTGAGTTGCAAATCCAGCCCTGTAAATTTGGCCACATGGAATGTTTTTTACATTTTTTTCTTACCAAAGTGCTTTGGCTACTTTGGAATTTTATTAACAAACATTTAACTGAAAGCTTTATTATGCAGGTGGGGGAGTCGGCCAGTCAAAGGGCACATGTGTGAGCAGAGCCGTAGCTAGCTCTTTCTGCACCCGAGGCAAGAACAGAAAATTGTGCGCCCCACATTACTGTGAGTTTATTAGCTGTGTGGAGCTCTGTGAAACGCTCTTGGGGCAAATACTGTTTCTTTTATTTTTACCTTATTTGCTCCCCTCCCCTAGAAAGAAAAATACTTTATTTGGCCACCCATAAAAAAAATTGATTTCATTTCCCCCCCCCCCCAGAATAATATTTAAAAAATGATTAATTTGCCTTCCAGCTAGGGAAACTTAATGATTTTTTTATTTTTTTATTCTGGGGGGCAAATAAAGTATTTTTATTTCCAGCCAGGGGAGGGGGGTAAATACAGTATCTTTATTTCCAGCCAGGGGAGGGGGTAAATAATGACTTTCTGGGATGTTTTGCTGGCCAAGTCAAATAAATAAATTTTATATGGGGGGGTTAATTTTTTTTATGCAGCAGGGCCAGGTGACCTCACTTACAAGGTCTGGTGCTGCTCAGCCGAGGGCTCCTTCGAGTTTTCAGGAGCTAGTTACACCTAGCCAGCTCCACATGGATATATTGCCCCCAGCACACATAGATATTGATATATTGCCCCAGCTCATATGTGTATATATTGCCCCCAGCTCACATCAGGATATATTGCCCCCCAGCTCACATCGGGATATATTGCCCCCCAACTCACATCGATATATTGCCCACAGCTCACATCGATATATTGCCCCCCCAGCTCACATGGGTATATTGCCCCCCCAGCTCACATGGGTATATTGCCCCCCAGCTCACATGGGTATATATTGCCCCAGCTCGCTCACGCATGGATATTATTGCCTCCCAGCTCACACATGGATATATTGCCCCCCAGCTCGCTCACACATGGATATATTGCCCCCCAGCTCACACATGGATATATTTGCCCCCCCAGCTCGCTCACAAATGGATATTATTGCCCCCAGCTCACACATGGATATATTGCCCCCGGCTTGCTCACACATGGATATATTTCCCCCCAGCTCGCTCACACATGGATATTATTGCCCCCAGCTCACACATGAATATATTGCCCCCCAGCTCACACATGGATATATTTGCCCCAGCTCGCTCACGCATGGATATTATTGCCTCCCAGCTCACACATGTGTATATTGCCCCCCAGCTCACACATGGATATATTTGCCCCCCAGCTCGCTCACACATGGATATTATTGCCCCCCAGCTCACACATGGATATATTTGCCCCAGCTCGCTCACGCATGGATATTATTGCCTCCCAGCTCACACATGGGTATATTGCCCCCCAGCTCACACATGGATATATTTGCCCCCCAGCTCTCTCACACATGGATATTATTGCCCCCCAGCTCACACATGGATATATTGCCCCCGGCTTGCTCACACATGGATATATTTCACCCCAACTCACACATGGATATATTGCCCCAGGTCACACATGGATATATTGCCCCCCAGCTCACACATGGATATATTGCCCCAGCTCACACATGGATATATTGCCCCAGAACACACATGGATATATTTCCCCCCAGCTCCTACATGGATATATTGCCCCAGCTCCTCTCACCTCCTGTCTGGGACTCTGCAGCTGTTTTCCTCTCTGTGATGGCCACCGGCATGCAGCTTGGCCGCTCGTTGGGAACCACCTGACCAGCGCACGAGATCGTAGAGTTCATGTGAACTCCGCGATCTCGCAAGAACGCGGCTGCGCTGGTCCAGCACAGCCACGTTCTCGTGCGCTGGTTAGGTGGCACCCTGCATGTGACCAAGCTGCATGCCGGCGGCCGCACACAGGGAGGAAAACGGCTGGCGGCAGCGGCGCTATTCTGCACCCCCTTCCAGCTGTGTCCGAGGCAAGCACCTCACTTACCTCGCCCTCCCTATGGCCCTGTGTGTCAGTTCCTACATCTATAATGGGCAATTTCTAGCAGATTCCCTGGATGGGATTACCAGTTGATTTTCAGTGATATCTTGTAGCGAGATAGCTGTGATATATCAGGAAGTTTGAATTCCATGGAAATTGAGGTTTAGTGAATGACGTCCAGAGTAGACATGTGCATTCGTTTTAGTACTAAAACGATTTAGTCCGAATTTTGGGATAATTTAGTTTTCGTATGACTCAAGAGATACGAAACTGCTCAGTACAAAAAACTAAAGAAACTAAAATAAAATGCACTACATTTTAGTTTCAGTCCTTTTTGTGATATTACATTGATGAGTGAAGGAGACCAGCAATGAAGACAGCAACATCCGAAGTTCTGCACCCTCCACATGCCAATGCAGTAGGATGTTCTATACATTATACAGAGAGGGGTATTAATGCAGGAGGATGTTATATACAATATACAGAGAAAGATATAACTTGAGGAGGATGTTCTATACAGGGAGGGACATTAATTAATTCAGGAGGATGTTGTATACATTATACAGAGAGGGGTATTAATGCAGGAGGATGTTATATACAATATACAGAGAAAGATATAACTTGAGGAGGATGTTCTATACAGGGAGGGACATTAATTAATTCAGGAGGATGTTGTATACATTATACAGAGAGGGATATTAATTAATGCAGGAGGATGTTGTATACATTATACAGAGAGGAGCCTTTTTTTAGCCCTTTAAATCCAGTGGCTGTGAGCGCTGAGATCGGCTGCTTGTTATATTATCTCTCAATACAATGTATCAGGCTCAGCTGTTACAGTAACTGACTGTAACAGCGCTCAGAGTTTCAGTAAAACAAGGAAATAATATTGTTCTAACCTCTTATATATAAAAATATTATTTACTAGTTTTACTGAAACTCTGAGCGCTGTGATGAGCAGCAGTCAGTTACTGTAACAGCTTTGCCTGACACGGGGCAGTATTACAATGTTGGTGCTAACTTAACCAGAGCTGTTGTAAACTGAAAACTTCCATAGGCTATAATGGCTCTGGGAAGTTTACAACAGCTCTGGTTAAGTTAGCACCAACTAAGTAATATGGCCCACATTGTGCTGAGAGTGAGAGATACTGTAACAAGCAGTCGATATCAGCCCTCTGAGGAGCCACTACAATAGTAATTGTATCCACTGGTTTTCGGATGAATGAAATTAGTTTTCATACTAAAGAACTGAAAACGAATTTCTTTAGCAACTAAATAAATTGCATTTTAGGACTAATCCATTAGTTCAAAACTAAATTTTGTGCCGTGCACATGTCTAGTCCAGAGAGACAGAGATCAGACCAAATGTTAAATAAGCTTGGGGTTAATAAATGTGACATAAAATTTAGGGGAAGTTTGCTAGAATCACACAAAAGCAGAACTTATGATAGGAACAGTGTTTTGGAAATTTAAACTTCTAGAGATTCAGTGAGAACATAGCTTAACTCATCTGCTTTATGTTAAAAAAATTCCTTCAAATATCGTGCCTAGGAGGTCCCCATAACTAGGGATGAGCTGTTCGGTTCGATCAGTTCGGAGTTCGACTCGAACATCGGCAGTTCGAAAGTTCACGAACTACGATCTTTTTGGCGTGTTCGGTTCGAGTTTGAAAAAAAAATAATTGAAAAAAGTATAAAAAATGCTTAAAAAAATACAAAAAAATATAGAAATAAAGAGACTCTTTAGTGCAGAATATTATAAGCAACGGCTTATTAGATATTGAATTAAAAAATAATGTCTACGTGCAAAGATTCTCACCTCTAAATGACCTGTGCTCTCAAACGGCGTAAACAACAGGTGTTTAATTAGTGTTTGGAAATAACATGTGCTTTCAATTAGTCTGGTCTAATGAATTTGATACATTGTCTGTAGACTGAGGGGGTCTGGAGGTGTCTCCTGAACATGTATCAAACAACACCTGTGCTTCTGAGAAGTGTTCATTTCTCTACTAAATGTTCCTCTGATATGCTGTTTAATAGGGATGTGCGTTTCGGGTTTCGGAATTTCCACGAAATTTCCCGATTCGTGCATTCGGATTCAGACGATCTTCCGAAACTTTTCGGATCCGAAAACGGCATATCCGAACAAATTTTCGAGCTGAAACGAAAACTTTTCGAATGGACTAGAAATGTGTAAAATCGAAATTCATTTTCGTTCCATTCGTGATTTCGGCTCCATTCCTGATTTCCGTTCCATTTCAGTAATTTCGGACATCGTATTTATATCGCTGATTCTGTAATTAAATTTTGTATCATTCCCATCTCAATGTATCCTTCGTGTAAAACCAGAGAAATCTCAATGTATCCATTGAGGGAAACCAGAGAAATCTCAATGTATCCTTCTTGTAAAACCAGATAAATCTCAATGTATCCTTCTTGTAAAACCAGATAAATCTCAATGTATCCTTCTTGTAAAACCAGATAAATCTCAATGTATCCTTCTTGTAAAACATGAAAAATTTCATTGTATCCTTCCCGGGAAACATGAGAAATCTCAATGGCAGAATTATCGTATCAGCAGAATTATCGTATCGTATAATTATCGTATCCGAAAAACCATTAGTTTACGTCAAAACGAATAGACACTTTGAAACGAGGAGAACAGAAGTTCCGAAAAACAAGAAAACACGAAATCACGAAAAAAAAAAGTCGATACGAAAAACGAACCGAAACGAACCGAAACGGAAATAGGCCGAAACGAGTGTAAACGAAAATTTACAAAATCCGAACGAACCGAACCGAAAAAAATAAATAATAATCGGTGCACAAGTCTACTGTTTAACCCCTTAAACCTGCATTTCACTGCTGTGTGCTCAGCTAATTTTTACCGCTTTCGCTCATCATGTTTAAACGCAATTTGAAGCCACATTTTATTATACGAGCCAGACATATTAGATATCGTTCTTTCCGGCTGACTCGGCAGATTCATAATATGTATACGTCATGTTCTGCCTGTATATTATAACAAAAAATGCAATAAAACTTGAATTTTTAATCATCTGCAGCGTATAAAGTGTTTTTTTTCACATTTTAGCACATGAGCGTTTGCAGTTATGTTTTCTATGGAGTGCGCTTGTACAAAAATTAGAAATGGGGACTTGTTACATTTTGTTGGGGGAATTATGTGATTTTTAGCAAACGCACACCATAGAAAAAAATCATTGGTGCAGCATCATTGTTCACATTATAATTGAAATGTGAACAATATTGCTGCATTAATAAAAATAATGGAAAAGCAAAAAAGGAGGGATAAACCCTCAAAGGGACAAGAAGTGCTAACTTAAAACATAATTGCGATATATAACACAGTAAACCGACAGATTTAAAAAAACATAAACACAAATACGATGAGAAACGGCGCGGTGAGGAGCATATATGATTGCCAATTGGCAGCCCTAGGGAACAGATTAGTAAATATTCACAGATAGGTTACCAGATAAACGATTAAGTATCAATGCTTGGAATGGGCAATAACTGCATACTAAATTCTGAGTGCAGTATAAACAGGACAATAACAAGGTAGCCAGGTCAAATGAATACTCCATATCGTTTCCATATTCTGGCATAATAATACCTTACAATATTCATCTGCAGGTTTTCAGCGTTCACATTTGTACCATAACCTACACTTTGCATATCTATATATAGATTTATAACAACATTGTTGGGAAATCGCCTAAACATATTGTGTTATTGTCCTGTTTATACTGCACTCAGAATTTAGTATGCAGTTATTGCCCATTCCAAGCATTGATACTTAATCGTTTATCTGGTAACCTATCTGTGAATATTTACTAATCTGTTCCCTAGGGCTGCCAATTGGCAATCATATATGCTCCTCACCGCGCCGTTTCTCATCGTATTTGTGTTTATGTTTTTTTAAATCTGTCGGTTTACTGTGTTATATATCGCAATTATGTTTTAAGTTAGCACTTCTTGTCCCTTTGAGGGTTTATCCCTCCTTTTTTGCTTTTCCAATATTTATCAGGTTTAATCCTATATGGGAGTGTCCATACCCGGAGTGAACTTTCACTTTGGGCTGGGGTAATTGTGTACCTCCCTTGTGGAGGTTCCTATGTTTCTCATGATTAATAAAAATAACACAATTTTTTTTAATTTTTTTAAAATAATTTTTTACTTTATACCTGGTCATGTCGGGCATCATTCGAAAGGCCATGCTCAGGCCTTTCGATTGAAACCCTCCATGACCCCCTATCTACCACGGTTCTGGAGATATCGGGGTTCAAATGAACCCACTATCTCCACCAGGGGATTCCAGGCAGCTAGGGGTTCCCCGGCTATCTGACGTCATCACGCTATGCGTGAGGATGTCAAGCAGTGAGGGGGGACCCGGGGGTGGAGCCACGATCCAAGATGGCAGCCCCCACCGGAGATAGGCTGCACTTCGGCGCCGCAAGGCGCCGAAGTGCGACCCGGTGCCTAAGGAGTTAAAGCCAGGCACCGCTTAAAAGGGGAGACTCTCCCCTTTTAAGCGGTGCTTGGCTTTTTTTTGTGTGACCTCCCAATCGGGAGGGAGAGGGATCTGAACGGTTCACCCCTCCCTTCCAGGCGATCTCCCGGGGGGTCACTTGGAAATGACGTCATCGCACATGGCGCGATGACGTCATTTACATCGGGTGGAACTTGACTTCAGCGTCTGAGGACGCTGAAGACAGAACGCAGCGGGACCCCGGACAGAGAGGTGAGTATCTCCACCGGGGTCCCGCAAAGCTGATGACGTGTGGGACACATCCTCCTCAGCATACAGCGGGTGTAACTGAGGACGTGTCCCACACGTCGTCAGCAGTGAAGGGGTTAAAAACGTCTTTTTTTAACTTTTTGTCCTTGTTTCCTGTTCCCCAGGGCACTACCCGGACCCAGACGTTGTTTTTAAATGTTTATATACATCCTAGAAATCCCTCACTTCACGGGCAGGTTATGGGGACCTCCTAGGCACAATATTTGAAGGAATTTTTTGTTTTTATTTTTAACCCTTATTTCATGGAAAACTCACTGTCCCTTTAAAAAGATTTTTTTTACTTTTTGTCCTTTGTTTCCTGTCCCCCAGGGCACTACCTGGACCCCCATACACCTTTTATGGCAAAATATCTACCATATATGCCCTCTTGGAGGGCACTCTAAAAATCGCATTTTGAGTCCCTTTGACTTGTATTGAGTTCGAGTTCGAATTCAAACTTTTGAAAAGTTCAAATGCGAACCGAACCCGGGGGTGTTCGGCTCATCCCTACCCATAACCTGCCCATGAAGTGGCGGATTTGTAGGATGTATGGAAACATCGCCATCACAGACCCACACATGACACCTAGCACTCCCAGTCTGCATACAATGTATCAAATTCATGAGAACGGACTAATTAGAAGCACATGTTATTTCCAAACACTAATTAAACACCTGTTGTTTATGCCGTTTGATAGCACAGGTCATTTAGAGGTGAGAATCTTTGCACCTAGACATTAGTTTTTAATTCAATATCTAATAAACCGTTGCTTATAATATTCTGCAGTAAAGAGTTTCTTTATTTCTAGATTTTTTAGTATTTTTTAAGCATTTTTTATACTTTTAAAAAAAATATATATATTTTTCGAACTCGAAGCAAACACGCCAAAAAGTTCGAAGTTCGCGAACTTTCGAACTGCCGATGTTCGAGTCGAACTCCGAACTGATCGAACCGAACAGCTCATCCCTACTCATGGTGTCACCCCCCCTCCGAGTTTTACGATTTATTTTTTTGCTCATAAATCAGTACTCCCATATAACACTGAATGCTCAAACACAGCGTACATTACTGCAAGGTTTATTGCTGTAGAGTCCTGTGATATGCTCACACACAAGTTTTGGCGAACTGACAGCAATTACGGTACCTGTTCGAAGGCAGTGAAAGTCCCCATAGAGAAGTAATGGTTAACCTATTCAGAGAACACTGAAAAGCAGTGAAATTACCTGATGTTCGGTGTTTTCATTCGGCAGGTTTATTCAGGCGAAAATCCATAGGTTTAAAAGTTAAAAATGTTCCTGGTTTTATCCAATAACTAATCAACCTTTTATTATTTTAATCCGCAGTAAAAAGTCTATTTATTGATTTGTTTTTAGTATCTTATAGGCATTTTTCTGAATTTTTTCGGCAACTTTTAGAGGATTTTCTCTTTTCTGTAACAGACCTTTTATAATCATTCATAGGACTTGTATGTTAATTCCAAACACTTTCATTTAGTAGTTTTTTTTTTTTAAAAAACAGTGTTTCAATTTTGAGACTTGCAATCTTATTTTTTTCTTTACCCTTCCGGCGGCTTGTCGTCTTTTTATTGCGGCTGGTCAGCGCTGTGTCCAGCAGCTCATCAGCTGTGTTTAGTGGCTGTTCAGCGTGTTTGCGGCGGCTGTCCGGCGGATTGGTGTTGGCGGGTTTGCAGCAGCGGCATTCGGCGGCCGATTCCCTGCACTTCACAATGGTGAATTCACCCCAGGGTGGAGAAATTTGATTCCCCGAAGTGCAGGGAACAACAGAACTCCGAAATATCGGCGTGATTTTGGTGCTCTGTGAATAGTGGTGTTTTTTTTTGTGAATAGTGGCGCTTCTTTTTGCCGGCCCTGGAAAGTGCTGGCCTAGGCCTTGCCTACCCAGGACATACTTGAAGTTGGGAGAAATCTCAATGTATCCTTCCTGGTAAAATCCTTTTTTTTAAAAAAAATATATTTTTTTTAGTGTGTCACCTGGTGCGGGCTGCACCCCGCACCCCCCTTTATGACGCCACTGTCAGTAGGCACTGCTCTACATTTGTGCTGATCACCTAGATCTCAACGCTTAATTTGAAGCAGGCTGCCAGAGTGCATCGGTAAAGAGGAAACCACTGCACCGCATAAAAGTAAGGCTTTTAAAAGATAAAGATGGTGGTCAACAGGGCTTAACTATTAAAATATAATGAAAATTAAAATTGCCATATAAACCTACAGGGTTATCCAAAGAGATTCGAAAAGTCACCGCACGTTCGGTGACTTTTCGTTCTCTTCAATTCGGTTCCTTTTGCCGATTGCATTTCGGTGACCCTGCGGTGTATTCAGCAAACACCACAGAGTCCCCGAATTGCAGGGAAAAGCTGCCGCAAACCTGACGAAAACTAACCGAATGCACGCTGAAAACAAGCAAAAACATCTGGATTAACCTTCGAAAAAGCCGAACAGGAGCCGAACAGGAGCCGAATCACACAGAGCCGAAGCAGCTGTGACGTAGAGGAGGCAGTGAATAAATTAGAAAAACCATTTGTATGAATCTGGGAAAATGAAACTCTGTTTGCAAAGAAACTACTGAGCGAAAATGTCTGAAATTTTCACAGGAGGTCCAGGGAATGATAATAAAGAGGGCTGTTACAAAATAAATAAGTAAACTGAAAAAAAATCAAAAAAAAAATCGGACTTTTAAAAAAAAAAAAAAAAAATCAGAAAAATGCTTAAAGTATCCTAAAAAATCTATAAATAAAGAGACTTTTTGCTGCAGAATTTTATAATGAACGGTTTATTAGATATTGAATTAAAACGGAAATATTTTTAACATTGAAGCCTATGGGATTCTCCTGAATTAACTTGCCGAATTAAACCACCGAATGGCAGGGCATTAGGGGAACCTTTCACTGCTGGTTTGTGTTCTCTGAATAGCCGAAGCAGTGCTTTTTCATGGGGATTTCACTGCCCTCGAACAGGGACCGAACAGGCACCGTATGTTCAGGCAATTCGCCAGGATATGGCGAATTGCCTGCTCTCTGGATAGCCGAATGGTCAGGAAAGGTAACCGAACACTGATTTTCAGCGTTCGGTTACCTTTCTCAAGCAATTCGGATCTCTTTGGATAACCCTGAGTATTTACATATTTTTTCTAATGGAAGAATAGTGTTCTCACAGGGGAGAAATGAAATTCTCTGAGATCTCACTCCCATCACCATGTATTACTGTAAAGAGACTAGAAGGAACAGTCCTCTTCCTGAAAGTAACAAAAGCATTACAACAGACAGTGAGAGGGCAGAATACAGGGAGAGCTCTGGGCCAATGCACTGCTGTACAGGGATAGGATTCAGGAGGTTAAACTTGCTGAGAATTCCTGTACAGTACAGATACATGGTGTTTCTGTAATTTCCATACACAGGCATATATATATAGCTTGGAAAAAAAACGAGACAGAGGAGATATGATAGAAACATTTAAATATGTAAATGGAATCCACAAGGTAGAGGAAGGGAGTATATTTAAGGCTAGAGTCAGACGAGCGCAGTATTAACGTGCGTTTAGCCATGCTTAATTACGGCCGTGCTAGCAGCAAATGACGTCCAATGCCGGGCAGCATACGAAGAATGGCCACACGAAAGTGTGACCGCGCAACGCAAGTGGCAAACGAACGCATTTTTTTGAGAACGTCAAACCGCTAGTACTGACGTACAGAGTGCGCTGTGTCCGCTAGCGGCATGTGTGCGTGATTAGGAAATGTCAGATACTGCTAATGTCCGGCCAACAGAACGTCCAAATGCAAAAAGTGTTTTATTGATGATCCGTACAAAATCGCAGATGATTATGCGCATCGTATGACTGCTATAGCGTATTCCGGGAAAAAAAATGTCCATTCGTTCGAACGCACTTTTTCAGGGACAACGCGAAAAATGCGTTCGTCTGATCCTAGCCTAAAAGGAAACAAAGTAGCAAAACAAGAGGACATACAGGGTTATTCAAAGAGATTCGAAAAGTCACCGCACCTTTGGTGACTTTTCGTTCTCTTCAATTCGGTTTGTTTTGCCGATCCCATTTCGGTGACCCTGCGGTGTATTCAGCAAACACCACAGGGTCCCCGAATTGCAGGGAAGAAGTCACCGCAAACCCGCCGAAAACTAACCACAAAACCCAGCGAATGCAAGCCGAAAACCTGCAAAAACATCTGGATTAACCTGCCGAAAACCACAGAAAAACCCGAGCAGGAGCTGATCACATTCTGCGCAGCTGCAGGAAAAAGCCGACACCGCAGACGAATGGAGTGAATAAATTAAAAAAAACAGTTTGCTTGAATGTTTGAAAAGTGAAACACTGTTTGCAAAGAAACTACTGAGCGAAAATGTCTGAAATTTACATATGAGGTCCAGGGAATGATAATAAAAAGGGCTGTTACAGAAAAAATAAGTAAAGTTTAAAAAAAAAATCAGAAACAAAAATCGGACTTTAAAAAAAAACACATAAAAATGCTTAAAATATCCTAAAAAATCTATAAATAAAGAGACTTTTTACTGCGGAATTTTATAATGAACGGTTTATTAGATATTGAATTAAAACGGGAATATTTTTAACATTGAAGCCTATAGGATTCGCCTGAATAAATCTGCCGCATGAAACCACCGAATGGCAGGGCATTTCGGGAACCTTTCACTGCTGGTTTCTGTTCTCTGAATAGTGAAGCAGTGCTTTTTCATGGGGATTTCACTGCTCTCGAACAGGCACCGAACAGGCAATTGCCTGCTCTCTGGATAGCCGAATGGCCAAGAAAGATAACCGAACGCTGATTTTCAGCGTTCGGTTACCTTTCTCAAGCAAGTCGGATCTCTTTGAATAACCCTGATAGTCTTAGATTAGAGGGGCAAAGGTTTAAAAGTAACATCAGGAAGCATTATTTTACTGAGAGGGTGGTGGATACATGGAACAGTCTTCCAGTTGAAGTGGTAGAGGCCAAAACAGTAATTGAATTTAAGCAGGCATGGGATAGGCATAAGGCTATCCTAAACAAAAGATAAATCCAGGTCAAGTATCCATGTAATTGGGCAGACTAGATGGGTCGAAAGGTTCTTATCTGCGGACATTTTTCTATGTTTCTATGTTATGCCACATACATACAGTATTTTATTTGTATATTTTATTGCTATTTTTTGAATGCTGCATTGTCAATAATATCATTATGATCACTACAAATCCCCCTAAGCAGGAGATCTGAACATTTATTATCTAGCTGCATCACATTTATTGTTTGACAAAACGGACAAACCCCCATTTGAAATTGTGCAATATAAGAGACGCCATCTTGAGTTTAGAAACATTCATTCCAACAATATTTCTAACAATTGAACGTGAAAAAAGTAAGAATGTGCATATTTATAATATTTTAATTTTTTTAACGGCCCCAGAACAATCTCAAGGCAACATTGCTACATTGCCCACCATTTAAATGTTAACTATACATCCCAAGTTTCAAATAAATGGAACGTAAAATAAATATTCTGGTAATATATTTCTAACCACTTGGCCGCAGACTAGAGTACGCGCTCAGCGTGTCGCCGGTATTGCTTCCGTATGCAGACGTGTATTCCCATCCACCGACCCCTTATGTGATACATACAGGGTTATTCAAAGAGCTCCGAATTGTGGCCGAAAGGTAACCGAACGCTGAAATTCAGCGTACGGTTACCTTTCCTGGCCATTCAGCTATCCAGAGAGCAGGCAGTTCGCCAAATGTTGGCGAATTGACTGCACATACGGTGCCTGTTCGAGGGCAGTGAAATCCCCATAGAGAAGCAATGCTTCGTCTATTCAGAGAACACAAACCAGCAGAGAAAAGTTGCCAAAATGCCCTGCTGTTCGGTGGTTTCATTCAACAGGTTTATTCAGGCGGATCCTATAGGCTTCAATGTTAAAAATATTCCTGTTTTAATTCAATATCTAATAAACCGTTGATTATAATATTCTGCAGTAAAAAAATTCTTTATTTTTAGATTTTTTAGGATCTGTTAGTAAATTTTATCTTTCATACAGAGTTATACAGAGAGCGTGAAAAGCAGGAGAATGACTGGAGAATGACTGGAGAATGACTGGAGAATGACTGGAGAATGAAAAATTCTAGGTCAAAATAGCCAAACCAGAAAAATTCTCCCTTTCATCTCACTTTCCAAATCGGCTATTTTGACCTAGAATTTTTCAGTCTCCAGCCATTCTCCAGTCATTCTCCAGTCATTCTCCTGCTTTTCACGCTCTCTGAATAACCCCGATAGTCTTTTCTTTTTCTGTAACAGACCTTTTTATTATCATTCATTGGATCTTATATGTAAATTTCAGACATTTTCGTTCTGTAGTTTCTTTGCAAACAGCGTTTCACTTTTCAAGCACTCAAGCGACTGTTTTTCTTTTTTTTCACTACATTTTCACTTTTTTCTCACTCCATTCATCTGCGGTGTCGGCTTTTTCCGGCGGCTGCTCTGCGCTGTGATCGGCGGCTGCTCGGGTTTCTCCGGCGTGTTCGGCGGGGTTAATCCAGATGTTTTTGCGGTTTTGGTGTGCATTCGCCGGGTTTTGCGGTGAGTGTTCGTTGGGTTTGTGGCGGCGTTTCCCTGCACTACAACGGCCCTTTGGTGCTTGCTGAATACAACGCATGGTCGCCGAAATAGGATTGTCAAATCACACCAAATTGAAGAGAACGAAAAGTCACCGAACGTTTGGTGACTTTTCGATTCTCTTTGAATAACCCGGATTGTGTTTCATTAACATGGCAAACTCACAGCCATGATTATTTAAGCTAGCGGACTTTGTTTTCTGGGTAATTTAATAGCCACAGGTTAGGTGGTAGTAAAATAGAGGCGTTGTGGGCATTATTACATTTATATTAAGGTAGGTGGTTGTTACTGCACATTTCGCTTGGATATATTGCTATATTCATTTTTTTGCAGAGTTTTTGCTTTATATTTGTCCCTTTTTCCTAATTGGCATGTGCAAATTGTAATAATCGTTCAAGCTTCTGATGTGGCCCTAATTTTTATATTATTGTTCCCCGTCCCTCCGGTTTCTAATCCCCTCACCTCTAGTGATTGTAACTTCTCACAGGAATAGGGCCCTCATTTCCTCCTGTATCTGCTGGCAGGAATACGGACTGGCCTCCTGTATGTATTGTAGAATTGTCCTGTCTTTACTCATTGCATCTTTTGTACAGCGCTGCAGCAAGTGTTGGCGCTTAATAAATAATTGTTAGCATATGCACATCTGTAGCAGTGGTTGTTCCATTTATTTACTTAAGGTATTGTAAGGAGCTATTTGTGTCTTCTTGTGAGTGGGGTTATGTGTTTTTATTTTGATTTAATGCTTCAATTAAGTTTTATTTTATTTTGAGGTCACTTTAACCTCAGCTTTGAGTTTTTGTAGAGCGAAGGACAAATTGAGCATGTCCTGCCTTCACTGCCGCAATCGGCTGATAATTCGCCAATCGCTGCAATCCAGCACAACTGGCTGACATCTTGGATGCCTGTCCTCACTGTGGAACTGGCCTTGCCCACTGACATCAATCTGCATGCAAGGGATAAAGTCAAAAACAGGGATTCCCCCCTGCCTGTAATCCTATAACCAGAGATTCTGGGGTGGTTTAGACCCATGTATCTCCAGATCTGCACATTGTAGACGTTGAATCAGGTTGGTGTGGATATTCAGAAAGTTAACATTCTGGCCTGTTCAACTCTGTTTCATAGTCATTCTGTCGGAGAAGGAATTAATAAAATATATAGAATAGTTTTTAATCATAAAAACATTGTGGTAATGAATCTTTAACCACTTGGTGTCACGTCTTGGCCTTGCCCCCTGCTGGTGGTAGCAGGGATTCCTGTTTATTTTTGTTTTCAGCCTGCAGGCCATATGTTGGGCTGATTGGCCTGCGGTCACATGACCTGTTCTGCCCTATAAGTACGACCAGGACTCCCCTTGATCCTTGGACCAGGATAGTCTTTCATACCTAGTCCCTGTATTGCTGGGTTACTTATATTTGCTGTGTTACTTATATTTGCTGTGTACGACCTCTGGCTCATGTATTTAGGATCCCTCTCTTGCCTGACCCCTCTAGAATGATATTCCGTGTATGACCTTTTGGCTCTTGTATCTGGATCTCTCTTCTGTCTGTCCCCTGTACTGTACCGTGCTTTGGAATTTGTATGCTTGCATTTATTGTCTGTCTGGTTTATGTTTTGTTTGTCTTGCAAACCTAGCCTAGCTAGTATTTCGAGACCACCTTTCAAGGATCTCAGTCAGGGCTTAGGGATCTTTCTAGTTTCTGTTTATATCTTGCTTTGTTCCCTGGAACCTGTATACCTGCATTTATTGTCTGTCTGGTTTATGTTTTGTTTGTCTTGCAAACCTAGCCTAGCTAGTATTTCGAGACCACCTTTCAAGGATCTCAGTCAGGGCTTAGGGATCTTTCTAGTTTCTGTTTATATCTTGCTTTGTTCCCTGGAATCTGTATACCTGCATTTATTGTCTGTCTGGTTTATATTTTATTCATCTTGCAAACCTAGCCTAGTTAGAATTTCGAGACCATCTTTCAAGGATCTCAGTCAGGGCTTAGGGATCTTTCTAAGTTCTGTTTATATCTTGGTTTGTCCCCTGGAAGCTGTATACCTGTCCTTAAGGCTTCATCTCTGCAGATTGGGGGTTCCCCCTCACCCTATAGGGGGCTCCCCGTTACATTATCCTGGTCCCAAATAGAAGCTGGCAGGTATGTCTCATATGTATGAAGCTGTATTGAACTTGGTGCTTGCTATGCTGAAAGAGCTGCAGAGGTTAATAGAGGCTCTGAGCCTATCACCTGCTGCAGCTAACGATGCAGCACCACCCTGCACTACTTGCAAACCCATACCGGAGAAGGAAAGACGCAGGTTGTATGGTCTCTGTTTTTATTGCGCAGATCCAAATCACACTATTGAACATTGTGTATTAAAACCTGTTAAGCAATGGCAGGGGAACCATGTATCCAGGTATCGCTATGGAGGTACTGGTGTGTCCTCCATAGGCATCCAGACTGGCAGAATAGCCACCTCAAATCTGTTGAATCATGGGATCACTATGCCCTCGTCTCCCAGTGTGGTTGCATTGTCTCCGGGTGGGAATGCTATGCCAGCCATGTCTGTATCCACTGGCACGCTGCCAGCCATGTCTGTATCCACTGGCACGCTGCCAGCCATGTCTGTATCCACTGGCACGCTGCCAGCCATGTCTGTATCCACTGGCACGCTGCCAGCCATGTCTGTATCCACTGGCACGCTGCCAGCCATGTCAGTATATGCTGGCACGCTGCCAGCCATGTCTGTATCCGCTGGCACGCTGCCAGCCATGTCTGTATCCACTGGCGCGCTGCCAGCCATGTCTGTATATACTGGCACGCTGCCAGCCATGTCAGTATATACTGGCACGCTGCCAGCCATGTCAGTATCCGCTGGCACGCTGCCAGCCAAGTCAGTATCCACTGGCACGCTGCCAGCCATGTCAGTATCCACTGGCACGCTGCCAGCCATGTCAGTATCCACTGGCACGCTGCCAGCCATGTCAGTAT
Source organism: Leptobrachium leishanense (assembly GCA_009667805.1). NCBI lineage: Eukaryota > Metazoa > Chordata > Amphibia > Anura > Megophryidae > Leptobrachium > Leptobrachium leishanense. Next base: position 30,104 of record RXON01003935.1, on the reverse strand, counting down.
CCACTGGCACGCTGCCAGCCATGTCAGTATCCACTGGCACGCTGCCAGCCATGTCAGTATCCACTGGCACGCTGCCAGCCATGTCAGTATCCACTGGCACGCTGCCAGCCATGTCAGTATCCACTGGCACGCTGCCAGCCATGTCAGTATCCACTGGCACGCTGCCAGCCATGTCAGTATCCACTGGCACGCTGCCAGCCATGTCAGTATCCACTGGCACGCTGCCAGCCATGTCAGTATCCACTGGCACGCTGCCAGCCATGTCTGTATCCACTGGCACGAAGCCAGCCATGTCTGTATCCACTGGCACGAAGCCAGCCATGTCTGTATCCACTGGCACAAAGCCAGCCATGTCTGCTTCCCCTGGCACGAAGCCAGCCATGTCTGCTTCCCCTGGCACGAAGCCAGCCATGTCTGTATCCACTGGCACGAAGCCAGCCATGTCTGTATCCACTGGCACGAAGCCAGCCATGTCTGTATCCACTGGCACGAAGCCAGCCATGTCTGTATCCACTGGCACGAAGCCAGCCATGTCTGTATCCACTGGCACGAAGCCAGCCATGTCTGTATCCACTGGCACGAAGCCAGCCATGTCTGTATCCACTGGCACGAAGCCAGCCATGTCTATATCCACTGGCACGAAGCCAGCCATGTCTGCTTCCCCTGGCACGAAGCCAGCCATGTCTGTTCCTACTGGCAATGAAAAGCCAGCCATGCCTGCTTCCCCTGGCACGAAGCCAGCCATGTCGGGTACTGGTAATGAGAAGCCAGCCATGTCGGGTACTGACAATATGTCATTCGTGATGCCTGAGGCTGGTACCTTGCCAGTGGTGTCCGGGACAAGCTGTACGTCAGCAATGACAGCTGTACCCAGGTTAGACGAGACAGCTGTGACCACGTTTTGTTATGAGGCCGATGTGCCTGGATTGGCACATGAGACCACTGTGCCCTTGCCCCACAGTGAGTCCAGTGTTGTCCCCACCATTGTCAAGCCTTGTGAGGTGGTCACAAAGTCTATGTCTTGCTCTAAGAGAAGACAAGAAAAGGTGATCAACCCTAGCCAATCTGGTTCTGACACTGCCACACTTTGTTCTGGTTCCATTGATACTACACCCTCTAAGTCCGAGGTTGCCTTACTCCGCACAGTAATCAGGGAAATTCAGCAAGCTGGTGGTTTAAAGGGTATTGAGATCCCTAAATCACATTGTGTTCCCACGGAATATATACGGACGCCTTCTGGCTTTTGGATGCGTGAGAGGCACTGGGTAGTGCTCCAGAGACACCCTGACATTCTGAAAGGGCTGGTGGAAGACTCTGATTCAGATGATTCACAATATACTCCTCCTGGGGAGAGGTGTAAGACTATTGTGGCGCCAACTGTACCATGTCCTGGTGATGTCCCATATCCCGAGAGTGTACCAGTCATGCACACACCCTGTACTGTATCGGTCGGGGCCACGTTTAATGGCAAGGTCATTGTCTCTGGGGTAGACAGTAAGTCCACTGTGTCTAGTGGTTCCACTCTGGGTTGTAATATACAATCCCGGGGCACGACTACTGTCACTGGATCTGGCAGCACCTCTAATACCTCTATGTACCATGGTGTGGACGGAACTCCTAGATCACGGTCCAGGAGACGCAAGAGGACTAAACATAAACAACCTGGGACTGATGATTCACTCCGTTCAAGGTCCAAGGTACTCATGCCGTCGGACCCTCAGGTACGAGACCCTAGCCCGGTTGGCGAAGGTTGTGTACGGGCCTCTAATGGTGCAGTGATCCGCAGAAAGGACCTGGGGGTTTATGAAAGAGCTTTGCTTGCTCAGGCACAAACCGACTACTCTGAGTCTGAGTGGGATTCCAATGGGTACTGGTGACTGGTCTTGTCCATTTTCATGCCATCCATGTTTTCTTTCTTGGGTGCCCAGGAGGTCACCCGTAAGGGAGGGGGTTATGTCACGTCTTGGCCTTGCCCCCTGCTGGTGGTAGCAGGGATTCCTGTTTATTTTTGTTTTCAGCCTGCAGGCCATATGTTGGGCTGATTGGCCTGCGGTCACATGACCTGTTCTGCCCTATAAGTACGACCAGGACTCCCCTTGATCCTTGGACCAGGATAGTCTTTCATACCTAGTCCCTGTATTGCTGGTTTACTTATATTTGCTGTGTACGACCTCTGGCTCATGTATTTAGGATCCCTCTCTTGCCTGACCCCTCTAGAATGATATTCCGTGTATGACCTTTTGGCTCTTGTATCTGGATCTCTCTTCTGTCTGTCCCTGTACTGTACCGTGCTTTGGAATTTGTATGCTTGCATTTATTGTCTGTCTGGTTTATGTTTTGTTTGTCTTGCAAACCTAGCCTAGCTAGTATTTCGAGACCACCTTTCAAGGATCTCAGTCAGGGCTTAGGGATCTTTCTAGTTTCTGTTTATATCTTGCTTTGTTCCCTGGAATCTGTATACCTGCATTTATTGTCTGTCTGGTTTATATTTTATTCATCTTGCAAACCTAGCCTAGCTAGTATTTCGAGACCACCTTTCAAGGATCTCAGTCAGGGCTTAGGGATCTTTCTAGTTTCTGTTTATATCTTGCTTTGTTCCCTGGAACCTGTATACCTGCATTTATTGTCTGTCTGGTTTATGTTTTGTTTGTCTTGCAAACCTAGCCTAGCTAGTATTTCGAGACCACCTTTCAAGGATCTCAGTCAGGGCTTAGGGATCTTTCTAGTTTCTGTTTATATCTTGCTTTGTTCCCTGGAATCTGTATACCTGCATTTATTGTCTGTCTGGTTTATATTTTATTCATCTTGCAAACCTAGCCTAGTTAGAATTTCGAGACCATCTTTCAAGGATCTCAGTCAGGGCTTAGGGATCTTTCTAAGTTCTGTTTATATCTTGGTTTGTCCCCTGGAAGCTGTATACCTGTCCTTAAGGCTTCATCTCTGCAGATTGGGGGTTCCCCCTCACCCTATAGGGGGCTCCCCGTTACACTTGGGTGCTGAGCGCGTCCTAGCACAGGAGGCAGCGATCGGCCAGTTTTCGGCCGATCGCTGCAGCCCCCGGTGCGGGCTGACATCCTCATCTTGGATGTCGGCCAAGCTTCCCGGATCTCCCCCTGACGACTGGCGTCATCGTGCATAGCGCAATGACATCAGTTCAGGAGTTAACCCCTAGCTGCCACCTATGGTGGACATAGGGGATTCATTGGAACCCCCTATCTCCCGATCCATGGCAGCTAGGGGTTAATATTTGGTATCGTTGGAATGGCCATAGCATGATTCCCAGTGCATTATTTGACGGAACCAATAGAGGCTCCTTTTTTACTCACGGGTGTTTGTGATTTATTGCACCAGGTGGTGCTTTTCTGGTTTTATTTATTCACACTACAGCAATAATCCGGTGATACCTAAGGAATCGTCCAAGGGGTACCTGAAGGAACACTGTTAAAAACCCAAAAAGCTGTTTTCCCTAGAGCCGGCTATGGGCTCTTTCAAATGTGAGTTGAACATCAATGTGATATTTTCCAACTTTGCTCTGATGTACTGCGCAATTCTGGTCTCTTTTGTGCTTTGCAGCATCTGGCTCCATCGCTAACATCGTAAAGAAAACCTATTGTTTGGGAATGAAGATCAGTGCATATGGACATGTAACATGTTTATTCCGCTTTCTTGTAGACTGAGATCTATGAGCGCTGTGTTGTGATATGATATACAGCATTCAGCGAGTGGTTTAGTCACGATCATTTGGTGGGCGCTTCACCCATTTCTTATTGCAGTTATTCATAAATGCCATTGTTTCAGCTTAACAAAGGGGGATTGGAGAAAAAGGGGGGGTTCCTAGTGGCGCAACAGTTATGTACAACACATCACAGTGCCGTACTTATGAGCCAATGGATACGTGTAAATCCTTACAGTTCATATAATTGCAACTTAACTGGTGCAAAATTAAATAAGGTGCTGATGTCACAATTTGTGATATAAAGTGCAACAGTTTATGCAATATAAAGTGCAACAATCAATGCGACATTAAAGTGCGACAAGGTATGCGTTATTAAAGTGCAACAGTGACAGCCTAGGTGCATGAAGAGAGCTAGCACAGCATGCTGATGGATACTAGAAAGAGGATAATGCCGATATCCGCATCGGCGCTTGTGGTGACCAGTGCAGTCTGAGTATAAATACTCGACGTCTGTTGGTGAATATGCAAAAATGACCTTACACTGATTTCTCGTGTATATTGGAGATCTATTGTCCTTAATGTCTTTGTTTTCCAGAGGTCCTAGGGTGGCAGAATATACACTAAAACGTGTTCTGCTTTATGCTTGATGTAGCAGCTCCTCCTATAGCGTTGAGGAGCTGCTACATCAAGCATAAAGCAGAACACGTTTTAGTGTATATTCTGCCACCCTAGGACCTCTGGAAAACAAAGACATTAAGGACAATAGATCTCCAATATACACGAGAAATCAGTGTAAGGTCATTTTTGCATATTCACCAACAGACGTCGAGTATTTATACTCAGACTGCACTGGTCACCACAAGCGCCGATGCGGATATCGGCATTATCCTCTTTCTAGTATCCATCAGCATGCTGTGCTAGCTCTCTTCATGCACCTAGGCTGTCACTGTTGCACTTTAATAACGCATACCTTGTCGCACTTTAATGTCGCATTGATTGTTGCACTTTATATTGCATAAACTGTTGCACTTTATATCACAAATTGTGACATCAGCACCTTATTTAATTTTGCACCAGTTAAGTTGCAATTATATGAACTGTAAGGATTTACACGTATCCATTGGCTCATAAGTACGGCACTGTGATGTGTTGTACATAACTGTTGCGCCACTAGGAACCCCCCCTTTTTCTCCATTGATATTTGCACACTCAATTCGAGAGTCTGTGCCCTTTCCTAGACGGCAGCAAACTATAATAAGCACCTACACCTAGACAGGAGCGCCCATACCGACCTTCCTTCTTTTAACAAAGGGGGATTGTTTTTGGAGAACTTGAGTGGCTGAACAACGGTGATCTACATTGGATTCCCTATCCAGTTCAAGTTTCTCTGAAAAAGAGAAGCTGAGACAATCAAAATCAAGGTAACGGACGTTCCACTGTTGTTTTCACCATAGTTTCCAGAGTTCATGCAAAAAAATGTATCAGCAGCTCACATCACATTCCTTACATTCCAATCCTATAGCAGAACAGATCCTGAAAATGAGCCTGTCAAGCACAGCCAGAGAACATGTTCATTTATCAGCTCACTTAGAATAATCAAATAGTAAGTTTCACAGACACACAGGTGATCTGTATAATGTATCCTAGCCAGAAGTCAGAGAACTAACTATATACAGTGGCAAGAAAAAGTATGTGAACCCTTTGGGATTATGTGGAGTTTTGCATGAATTGGTCATAAAATGTGCTCTGATCTTCATCTAAGTCACAACAATTTGAAAAACACAGTCTGCTTAAAATAATACAACACAAACATTATCAGGGTTATCCAAAGAGATTCGAAAAGTCACCGCACGTTCGGTGACTTTTCGTTCTCTTCAATTCGGTTCCTTTTGCCGATTGCATTTCGGTGACCCTGCAGTGTATTCAGCAAACACCACAGGGTCCCCGAATTGCAGGGAAAAGCTGCCGAAAACCTGACGAAAACTAACCGAATGCACGCTGAAAACAAGCAAAAACATCTGGATTAACCTTCGAAAAAGCCGAACAGGAGCCGAACATGAGCCGAATCACACAGAGCCGAAGCAGCTGTGACGTAGAGGAGGCAGTGAATAAATTAGAAAAACCATTTGTATGAATCTGGGAAAATGAAACGCTGTTTGCAAAGAAACTACTGAGCGAAAATGTCTGAAATTTTCACAGGAGGTCCAGGGAATGATAATAAAGAGGGTTGTTACAAAAAAATAAGCAAACTGAAAAAAAAAAGAAAAAATCGGACTTTTTTAAAAAAAAAAAAAAAATCAGAAAAATGCTTAAAGAGACTTTTTGCTGCAGAATTTTATAATAAACGGTTTATTAGATATTGAATTAAAACGGGAATATTTTTAACATTGAAGCCTATGGGATTCTCCTGAATAAATTTGCCGAATTAAACCACCGAATGGCAGGGCATTAGGGGAACCTTTCACTGCTGGTTTGTGTTCTCTGAATAGCCGAAGCAGTGCTTTTTCATGGCGTTTTCACTGCCCTCGAACAGGGACCGAACAGGCACCGTATGTTCAGGCAATTCGCCAGGATTTGGCGAATTGCCTGCTCTCTGGATAGCCGAATGGCCAGGAAAGGTACCCGAACGCTGATTTTCAGCGTTCGGTTACCTTTCTCAAGCAATTCGAATCTCTTTGGATAACCCTGTATATGTTTTCATGTGTTTATTGAACAGAACATGTAAACATTCACAGTGCAGGGTGGGAAAAGTATGTGAACCCCTAGCCTAATGACTTCAAGAGCTAATTGGAGCCAGGAGTGAGCCAACCTTGAGTCCAATCAGTGTGATATTATTGGTTGTGTTGCTGAAAGCTGTCCTGCCCTTTAAAAACACACACCAGTTTTGGGTTTACTGGTTTCAAGAAGCACTGCCTGATGTGAACCATGCCTCGCAGAAAAGAGCTCTCAGAAGACCTACGATCAAGAATTGTTGACTTGCATGAAGCTGGAAAGGGTTACAAAGGTATCTCCAAAAGCCTTGACGTTCATGTGTCCACGGTAAGACAGACTGTCTACAAATGGAGAAAGTTCAGCACTGTTGCTACTCTCCCTAGGTGTGGCCGTCCTGTAAAGATGACTGCAAGAGCACAGCGCAGAATGCTTAATGAGGTAAAGAAGAATCCTAGAGTGTCAGCTAAAGACTTACAGAAATCTCTGGCACATGCTAACATTTTTGTTGACACATCTACAATAAGGAAAACATTAAACAAGAATGGAGTACATGGGAGGACACCACAGAGGAAGCCATTGCTGTCCAACAAGAATATTACAGCACGTTTGAAGTTTGCAAAAGAGCACCTGGATGTTCCACAGCACTACTGGCAAAATATTCTGTGGATAGATGAAGACAAAATTGAGTTGTTTGGAAAAAACACACAACACTATGTGTGGAGAAAAAAAAGGCACAGCACACCAACATCAAAACCTCATCCCCACTTTAAAACATGGAGGAGGGAGCATCATGGTTTTGGGCTGCTTTGCTGCCTCAGGGCCTGGACGGATTGTTGTCATTGATGGAAAAATGAATCCCAGAGTTTATCAAGACATTTTGCAGGAAAATGTAAGACCATCTGTCTGCCAACTGAAGCTCTGCAGAGGATGGGTGATGCAACAGGACAATGACCCAAACCATACAAGTAATTCAACAAAAGAATGGCTTCAACAAAACAAAATACACCTTCTGGAGTGGCCCAGTCAGAGTCCTGACCTCAACCCAATTGAAATGCTGTGGCATGACCTTAAGAGAGCGGTTCACACCAGACATCCCAAGAATATTGCTACACTGAAACAGTTTTGTGAAGAGGAGTGGTCCAAAACTACTCCAGATCGTTGTGCAGGTCTGATCTGCAACTACAGGAAACGTTTGGTTGAGGTTATTGCTGCCAAAGGAGGATCAACCACTTATTAAGTCCAAAGGTTCACATACTTTTTCCACCCTGCTCTGTGAATGTTTCCATGTTCTGTTCAATAAAAACATGAAAATATATAATGTTTGTGTTGTATTATTTTAAGCAGACTGTGTTTTTCAAATTGTTGTGACATAGATGAAGATCAGAGCACATTTTATGACCAATTCATGCAAAACTCCACGTAATCCCAAAGGGTTCACATACTTTTTCGTGCCACTGTAGATCTATACAGATAAGTTTAACGCTTGGCATTCATATTACATTCCTGACGCTACACTAGGGTGAAATCCGTTACTGCCACGCAGATTGCGGGAGTCTACCATACTTTGCACATCCTATATCTAACATGGTGAGCACAATCAGTAATTAGCATTTCGATAAGCGAGCTATTACAATGTGCAGGCGCAAATTACTGATGTGGACAGCCAAACGTTAGCACCTCCTAAAAGCTGGTGTTAAAATTATTTTGCATTTTCAGAATCATTTAACACCTCCTGTAAGCCCCCCCCCTAAAAATCCGACAGCAAGACCAGAGGCCCGATCCGCCACTTCTTCTTGCCGAGAGCAGAGTGAGACTGGGAACAAATAGTTCCTAGTCTCCATGCATGATCATTCCGTGGCACTGCATGATCCCGTGAGAGTGAGGACCTATGGACTCCAGGTGGTGATAACTCACAGCGACGTGGAAGTGTACCGCGAGTATCACCACGGTTAGTGATATGTTCTGGGGCAAGGTGCCAAGGTAACGCCTACACCAGAATACTGCGCTAACATGGGGACTCCTCAGGAAAATCTGCAGGTGCAGATTTTCCCCATTAGCATCCATGTTAGCGTTAACTATGGAATAGGGTCTAAAAAGGGTAATTCTGGGGGGTAAAAAAAACACATGCAAGAAGGATTCTTTAATGGACACAAATACAAGTCAACACGTTATCAAACAATGCAAAAAGGGCAAAAAAATACAAATATTTATTCTGCTGGACAGAAGGAAATAAGAATAACTATCTAGGGGAAAAGCAATTGCAACATTGTTGCTTCCTGTGAATTACGCAAGTATTAAATGTGTGCTCCAAAACAAACCTCACCAAGATCACATCCTTAATGAAGTTACTGAAGTGCACGCACATTAAAAAATTGAAAAAGAGGTATAAAACAAATAGACAAAGTTGTTTTTATTTATAAAAACATTAAATCTGAGCTCATCTGTTTTGTTTTACAAATGTAAAGGGAATTTTACTAGTCAAGTGCTGTGTAGACTTGCACTGTAGGTTTTATGGCAAAAAAAACAAATAAAGCAGCAACTTATTTCAGCTTTTTCCATGTTTGGCTATGCTGGCCATTTACTGATTCACCACAACATACATGTGCACCTGATACATACGTACCTATCTATCCATCTGCAGCCATTCTCACCATGTAAAACTGCCTTCCGTACATCACAGCCTTAACTCACCTTTTTCACAGGAAGCCATTTGTAGTTCTTTATTGTTATCTGCTGTTTTGTTGCTTGAGACCTTTCCACATACTGCTGCACGAGAATACTGCGGTGTGTGGCTGAAATATACACAGTATTATAGCTAATTAATGTTATATTACTTACAAACCAGTTTTACAACTGTGATCTTGCACAATCTGACAAAGTGGGAGTCATATTTTCTTTTATTGTGGTTTGCATGGTATTTATGGTTTTTTGTTTGTTTGTTTTTTGAGAAAGGATTTTACCAGGAAGGATACATTGAGATTTCTCCCGTTTTCAAGTATGTCCTGGGTGGCGAGTATGTACCGTTAGGTGTCTTGCCCAAGGACACTTACTGGAGTAGAGAGGTTGCTCGCTGGGATCGAACCCATGGCTCCACAGGCTCTCTCCACGCAGAGCAGTGATGTTACTTCTACTCCACCCAGCCGGTAATAATCAAATGACACTTGAAAGATGAAAGCAAGTAGTCTCAGACCGACTAGTTTTGTAGAATAAATTTGTTGTGCAGATTTAATATTTTAGTATATTCTATGCTGAGGATTAATTACTTTGAACCCTATTACATGTTTGTCGGCAAAATGGAGATGGTAGGTAAGAAAACTTGTATCTGCAGATTTACCTTACTATCTTCGTTTTACTGTATGAATCCCGGGGTAGGTGCTATATTAGCACCTGGCCTCAGAACGAAGCACAGGGCTGCCTGTTAAAGTCAGCGGTAAAACGCTGTAAGCATCAGGGACGTGCAGTCAGGGTGGCAAGGGAGGCAGAGCCTCCCCTGCCATTCCAGTAAATTAACCCTTTCGCTGCTGAGCCATTTCACACCTGTATGCTGAGCTAATTGTTACCGGTTTCGCTCATCAGTTTTAAACGCATTTTCAAGTCATATTTTATTATATGACCCAGACATTTTATATATTTTTCTTTCCGCAGATTCATAATATAACATAACAAAAAAAAGCAATTTTAATTTTCAATTTACAACGTGTAAAGTGTTTTTTTCTCACATTTTAACATGCGAGCGTTTAGCGCAATGAGATCTATTGTCCCCGCCGGGGTCCCGGAGTGCTGGGCTGACATCAAGATGTCAGCCCCCACCAGGGGGCGCAGCAATCGGCCAGAATCCCGGCTGATTGCTGCCTCCTGTGCAAGGACGTGCTCAACGCGTCCATAGCACAGGAGAACCACTTGGCTGGACACGCTGTGCTCATTGTGCTGTAATGACATGTGTGTATTTAAACTGTAAATAAAATGTTATTTATTGAAAAATGTTCTCATACTCACCTCTCCACGTTCCCTCGCTGCTTCTCTGTCCTCCGCTTTTTTCCCCTGCACTTTCAGTTTGCCAGCTGCTGTGTTTGTGTAATTCACTACAGAGACAGCAGGACCGCACTGAGCCAGCCTAGCCTACACAATTTTGCGCAGCTGAATGCTACACTAATTGCATAGCTCAAGATAGCTTTGCTTCCTGGTTCTACGCTCTTCAGTGCCTCCAGAGGCACTGAGCGTAATTGAAAGCTTGAGTCAATGGGAAAGCTCCATTGGTCTCAAACAACTTTTTTTTTAAAAAAAAAACGCCCCTATGGGAAGCAGAGCTCCCCATGGATTGATTGACGTAGGACAGTCATGTGACTGTCCTCGTCAGCCGTGGGGGTGGGCAGGCAGAGCTCAGCAATCAGCATGTGTGTAATAGCACCCTCTATTAGTCAGTATTGTAAGTGCATGCTCTTAGAACTGTAAAAAAAAATGTGAACTTTACTTTATAAATAGTGAAACTCTATTCTCCTATATAACGATAACCAAATGTCTAAATTGCGACTGCGTAACCCTATGTATATCTGGCTCTGATACTAGCCAGTGCCTCACCAGCCACGGACCTCATCGCACGTCACTGGTAAGCATCGACTCCATGGAGGCCTATGCGTCCCAGCTGCGAGTTCTGCATGAGCTCGTTCTCGCAAGATCGTGCAGCACCGCAAAGGAAGACTAGGAACTGTTTGTTTCCAGTCTCACTCTGCTCATGGCAGAGGTAGAGTGTCACAATCAGTCACAGGGAGGGCACCTTGCATAAGCCAAGGTGAGGTACTGGTACAAAGGAAAGCCCCAATATGCAGAGGATACAGATTAGACAGTTTAGGCCAGAGACCCAGCATGGTAAATAGCTGCCCTATTCTGAAAGACCAGTCTTTAGAATAGCCGTATCTGCTCTAAAGGAAATATAATACGACGCCGTGCAGAGGCTAAGGACCTACAGACAAGACAGGAAATATATCTCAATATATAAACGGTACAGACAAGGAGTATCCAGATAGAGAAATCAAGAGAAAAGCCAGAAGTCATAAATCAAAACGTATACTTTATACAGAGCGAGGGGTCCAGAACCAGAATATCAGTCAGCCAGGCAAATGGGTCAAAACCAGGGAATCAGTCAGACATATAACCACCAGGCAAAGGAGAAACACTTAAACGAATAACACAGGAATGACTGGACATGAACTAGAACCTGGACTAACTAAAGAAACAGCAGACAGAATAAAGTAAACTAGAAAACACAAACTTGACCAGAATAACAGCAGGGAGCTCTCAGGAACATACACTCAGCAGGAAACAGGAACTGAAGTGAATCAAAATGCAAGAGCAATGGGAAATGGGCCCATTGCTTTATATAGGGAGGTGATCAGCCCACATCACCAACAGGAGAGCTTAACGAGCAAACCACACTTAACCCCTGAGCTGTAACCCAGGGAAAGCAACACATAGAAACACATGGGAGACACAGACATAGAGAATACAGAGGGCAAGGGGACAGGGTTGGAACATGGAAACGTGACATAGAGGCGGATCGCGTTGCCCTCTCGAGAGGTGCGTATGGGATTTAACGATTTGGTTAGGTTTTCATAATACAGTGGTCAGTGAATTTGTTTTAACTTCAGATTGTCAGGATGGAAAAAGAGCACCGTTTGATTCTCATATGACATTGCTAAATAAACTATATGAACTGAGACCATGCACAGAGCATGTGGAACTTTGAAAAAATGAAACTATATGTCTTATGTTACATTGCGTGTAATTGTGTAATAAGGAACAGGCAGTGTTCCAACCTATATAAAATAACTTTTTCTTTTTCTACTCATCTGTTTATCCGAGTTTGAAGTTGTTCTTGGTGTGTCAGCTCAGCAGCCAACCACGAGCCCTATTCCACATTTAATGCTAACTTGAAGACACCAACTGGGAACATCTACGCCTGCAGATTTTTCCATAGCGCCCCCATGTAAACATGTTATTCCGGGGTAGGCGATAGCTGAGCACCTCGCCCTGGAACACAGCGCTAACTGGAGTAATACACGTTGTATTGATTCTGCGCCACCACGAGTGTCACCTCCTGGAGTCCATAGGACTCCATGGAGGATTGTGCTTCCGGACTACAAGATCGCTATTTGTTCCCAGTCGTCTCACACTGCTCACAGCCAGGAGAAGTGGTGGATCGGGCCACTCTTTGCATTTGCAGAATCATTTAACACCAGCTTTTAGAAGGTTCTAAAATTTTGCCTTGCATGTTCCAATGGTAATTTGTGCTGGTCGAGACGCTAAAAAAATATGCTCTCCCCATGTTAGGTATTGGAACCCCTTAAGTACTGTAAGCTCATGCAAGCTGCAAAACATTTTCACCTGAGTGTATCGTTAGGATTGGAATATCGATGCCAGACATTAAACTTATCATCATTAGCACCAACTATGGAATAGTGCCCCAGCTCTTCACTCCAAAGTAGGGATGAGCCGAACACCCCTGTGTTCGGTTCGCATTCGAACTCGAACAATTTCAAAAGTTTGAGTTCGAACTCGAACTGAACTCAATGCAAGTCAATGGGACTCAAAAGTTTGATTTTTAGAGTGCCCTCCAAGAGGGCATATATGCAAGATACTTGCCATAAAAGGTGTATGGGGTCCGGGTAGTGCCCTGGGGGAGAGGAAACAAGGACAAAAAGTTTAAATATAAACGTTTTTAAAGGAACAGTGAGTTTTCCATAAAATAAGGGTTAAAAATAAAAACAAAAAATTCCTTCAAATATCATGCCTAGGAGGTCCCCATAACCTGCCCGTGAAGTGGCAGATTTGTAGGATGTATAGAAACATCGCCATGAGAGACCCACACACGACACCTAGCCACCCTTAAGGGGTTAAAATGCACAGGGACTGGCTACTATCCTGTTAGATGAGGGAATGTATTATATGTATAAAGGTAAGGTATATATGACAATGGATAGTCAGAGACTCTAGGGACTCAGCTTGTACGCTTTATGATAGACATTTCTATCACAATAATAATTGTATGGTCATATAGGACCTTCGGGAGAGGTACATGACATACAAATACTGGAATATTAAGTTTAACTCTAAGGAGTGTGATAAAGATTTTATTAAGCCCTTGATGACAAATGACGTAACATCTACATCATTAATGACTGGCTTTACAGAGCCCTGGTCCTTAAGGGTTAAACAGCATATCAGAGGATCATATAGTAGAAATGAATTCTTCTTAGAATTCAGAACACGGACAGTGTTTGTTCATACATGTGCCACACCCAGTCTGCAGGCAATGTATCAAATTCATGAGACCAGACTAATTAGAAGCACATGTTATTTCCAAACACTAATTAAACACCTGTTGTTTACGCCGTTTGAGTGCCCTGCTGTAAGCACAGGTCATTTAGAGGTGAGAATCTTTGCACCTAGACATTAGTTTTTTAATTCAATATCTAATAAACCGTTGCTTATAATATTCTGCAGTAAAGAGTCTCTTTATTTCTAGATTTTTTAGTATTTGTTAAGCACTTTTTATACTTTTTTCAAAAAAATAATTTTTCGAACAGAACACGCCAAATAGTTCGAAGTTCGCAAACGTTTCAAACTGCCAATGTTCGAGTCGAACTCCGAACAGCTCATCCCTACTCCAAACCAACACCAGGAACCGACCACAAGTCTCGTATTCTGGACTGTGAAGTTAAATGTTATCTTACATGCCCCTGTCTTTCAGTGATTTCATAGGATACAGTCAGGTCCAGAAATATTGGGACATCGACACAATTCTAACATCTTTGGCTCTATACACCACCACAATGGAGTTGGAATTAAACAAACACAATGTTCTTTAACTGCAGAGTGTCAGCTTTAATTTGAGGGTATGTACATCCAAATCAGGTGAACGGTGTAGGACTTACAGCAGTTTGCAGATGTGCCTCCCACTTGTTAAGGGACCAAAGGTAATGGGACAATTGGCTTCTCAGCTGTTCCATTGCCAGGCGTGTGATATTCCCTCATTACCCCAACTACAATGTGCAGATAAAAGTCCCAGAGTTCATTTCAAGTGTGCTATTTGCATTTGGAATCTGTTGCTGTCAACTCTCAAGATGATATCCAAAGAGCTGTCACATCAGTGAAGCAAGCCATCATTAGGCTGAAGAAACAAAACAAACCCATCAGAGAGATAGCAAGAACACTAGGAGTGGCCAAAACAACTGTTTGGAACATTCTCAAAAAGAAGGAACGCACCGGTGAACTCAGCAACACCAAAAGACCCTGTAAGGGAGCTGGTTCCGGGGTGGCAGGTTTGAGCCCAATGTGCAATGATAGAACGTAGAAAAGATATATATATATATATATATATATATACATATATACATATACATAAACAAAAAGGGGTTTATTAGGAGTAAAGCAAAAAAGACAGTAAACAAATATGAACAAACAATTATGATGTAGCTGGGTAATACTGATAGGAAGGGAAAACACTGTATAAATAATAATCAGCAATAAGATCAACTAAAAGGCAAGCTGAGAGAAAGGTAGACAAAAAGGAGCAATACTAAACTACACTAAACTATACTATTTACATATAAAGAAAAAGAGTAGATAGAAATAGAAATTAGAGCAGGATTAAGCCAGATATGGAGAGCAAAATAGGAAATAGAAGCAGAAGAGTCTTTGAGGCAGAGGGCCCTGGGTCTGCAGAGGGTCCTGGGTCTACAGGGGGTCCTGGGTCTGCAGGGGGTCCTGGGTCTGCAGAGCAGCCGATTCTGAGGATTCTGCGGGATGCAGGGTAGCAGGCTCTGAGGATTCTGCGGGATGCAGGGCAGCAGATGGAGTCTTGCAGCAGAAGGGGTCTTGCAGCAGAAGGGATCTGCAGCAGAGGGGGTCTTGAAGCAGAAGAGGTCCTGCAGCATAGGAGGTCTTGTAGCAGAAGGAGTTTTGCAACAGAGAGATCCTTGTAGCAGAAAAGTCCTAGAAGCAGAGGTAACTGAACATGGGGTTATGCTGAAGACAGGATACAATAAAGGTCCAGGCAGGTAACTTAGAACTGGAGGCAGCTTCCTACTAGTGAGGAGATCACTAGTTTACTAGAACAATGCAGAAGCCTTTTGGGATAGGTGTGGACCTCTTTTGTAGGGAAGAAATCAGCAGGCATTAGCAAGCACCTGGTTACTGGCTCAGCAAGGCTTTTCAGGAGATTCACTGTTAGTCTTATCACTACGAGGCAACTTGCCTTTAGCTCTCTTATGGCGCCGGCGGCTAGGAACATGACAGACCCGGGAGACCACGGAAGACAACTGTGGTGGATGACCGCGGAATTCTTTCCCTGGTGAAGAAAACACCCTTCACAACAGTTGGCCAGATCAAGAACACTCTCCAGGAGGTAGGTGTATGTGTGTCAAAGTCAACAATCAGGAGAAGACTCCACCAGAGTGAATACAGAGGGTTCACCACAAGATGTAAACCATTGGTGAGCCTCAAAAACAGGAAGGCCAGATTAGAGTTTGCCAAACAACACCTAACAAAGCCTTCACAGTTCTGGAACAAGATCCTATGGACAGATGAGACCGAGATCAACTTGTACCAGAGTAATGGGAAGAGAAGAGTATGGAGAAGGAAAGGAACTGCTCATGATCCTAAGCATACCACCTCATCAGTGAAGCATGGTGATGGTAGTGTCATGGCGTGTGCATGTATGACTGCCAATGGAACTGGTTCTCTTGTATTTATTGATGATGTGACTGCTGACAAAAGCAGCAGGATGAATTCTGAAGTGTTTCGAGCAATATTATCTGCTCACATTCAGCCAAATGCTGCAGAACTCATTGGACGGCGCATCACAGTGCAGATGGACAATGACCCAAAGCATACTGCAAAAGCAACCAAAGAGTTTTTGAAGGGACAGAAGTGGAATGTTATGCAATGGCCAAGTCAATCACCTGACCTGAATCCCATTGAGCATGCATTTCACTTGCTGAAGACAAAACTGAAGGGAAAATGCCCCAAGAACAAGCAGGAACTGAAGACAGTTGCAGTAGAGGCCTGGCAGAGCATCACCAGGGATGAAACAACCCAGCGTCTGGTGATGTCTATGCGTTCCAGACTTCAGGCTGTGATTGACTGCAAAGGATTTGCAACCAAGTATTAAGAAGGGAAAGTTTGATTTATGATTATTATTCTGTCCCATTACCTTTGGTCCCTTAACAAGTGGGAGGCACATCTGCAAACTGCTGTAAGTCCTACACCGTTCACCTGAGTTGGATGTACATACCCTCAAATTAAAGTTGACAGTCTTCAGTTAAAGCACATTGTGTTTGTTTCATTCCAACTCCATTGTGGTGGTGTATAGAGCCAAAGATGTTAGAATTGTGTCGATGTCCCAATATTTCTGGATCTGACTGTATTTAGTTTTCAAACCCGACATCAGTTTTATGTACTACATAGGTTAAATGTGTCAAGGTAACAACCGGCATGTCCCGTGGTGAGACCCAAAGTTCAGCTGAAATATCAGTATCCCAAACGCTGGGGGTGAGCCTTGCAGGCAGAGATGGAGACAGGAAGTGCATGATTTGGTACCTAGTAGGCAGAGATGGTGGAATTAGCAGGTCTTGATATCAGGATCCCTTGGAGATAGTAACCTCTGTGTCACATCCTTGGCACCTGCGGCCCTTCAGGGGGTCTGGACACTAGGCTTGTGCACCGATTTTTTTGTCGGTTCGATTCGGTTTTTCGGATTTTTAAACTTTTCGATTCGGCTCGTTTCGACCGATTTTGGTTTCATAGAAACATAGAAACATAGAAACATAGAAAAATGTCGGCAGATAAGAACCTTTCGGCCCATCTAGTCTGCCCAATTACATGGATACTTTACCTGGATTTATCTTTTGTTTAGGATAGCCTTATGCCTATCCCATGCTTGCTTAAATTCAATCACTGTTTTGGCCTCTACCACTTCTACTGGAAGACTGTTCCATGTATCCACCACCCTCTCAGTAAAATAATGCTTCCTGATCTTACTTTTAAACCTTTGCCCCTCTAATCTAAGACTATGTCCTCTTGTTTTGCTATTTTGTTTCCTTTTAAATATACTCCCTTCCTCTACCTTGTGGATTCCCTTTACGTATTTAAATGTTTCTATCATATCTCCTCTGTCTCGTCTTTTTTCCAAGCTGTACATGTTAAGATCATTAAGCCTTTCCTGGTAACTTTTCTCCTTCAAGCCGTACACCATTTTAGTAGCCCTTCTCTGAACTCTCTCTAAGATGTCTATATCCTTCTGGAGATACGGTCTCCAGTACTGCACACAGTACTCCAAGTGAGGTCTCACCAGTGCTCTGTACAGTGGCATGAGCACTTCCCTTTTCCTACTGCTAATACCTCTCCCTACACAACCAAGCATTCTGCTAGCATTTCCTGCTGCTCTATTACATTGACTACTTACCCTTAGATCTCTGAAAATAATGACCCCTAAATCCCTTTCGTCAGATGTTGAGGTTAGGACTGTATCAAATATTCTATATTCAGCCCTTAGGTTTTACGTCCCAGGTGCATTATCTTGCACTTATCCACATTAAAACTCAATTGCCACAAATCAGACCATTTTTTTAGTTTACCTAAATCATTTGTCATTTGGCTGATCCCTCCAGGAACGTCAACCCTGTTGCAAATCTTTGTGTCATCAGCAAAAAGACATACTTTTCCATTAATACCTTCTGCAATATCACTAATAAAAATATTAAAGAGAATGGGTCCAAGCAGGGCTCGAGTCCAGCAGGAACGCGTGGGAACGGCGTTCCCGCACTTCTGCCGTGGCAGGAACGCAGCGGGAACGTTGTTCCCACGTTAATCAATAGGCTGCGAAGTAGTCCCCTTGCAATCGCGGCCACTCTGGAGCTCTCACGGCTGCTTGTGATCTGAGTTCCTCTGCTCAGTGAGTCCGGCGCACGGTGCACTCTGATGACGCATCAGAATGCCGCGCTGGACTCCCTGTCAGGTGGCCAGCATGTGAGGAGACCCTGCCCCTCCCACCAGAGGCCCGACCCAGACCAGCAGGAACCATGCTCTCCATATCTGCACACCTGTGCTAACGGACCAGCAGGAGAGGGGTAAATAATCCATTCTAATTGTATGGGCTTTTTTCTGGCGGCAGGTACTATGTACGGTAGCAGTACCTCACCAGCCAGCAGCCCGAAGGAGCAGAGGAGACAGAGCGTGATGCTCTGATCTCTTCCTGCAGTGTCAGAGAATCAGAAGCGCTTGGCTCCCGAACGCTTCTGATTGTCAGGGCAGTATGAGGCAGGGGGGGGGTGTCAATTTAGAGGAGCAGGGTGCCGCTGCTCACAGCACGGTCCGACACCTCTGCAAGTAAGAGCCCTGGTAGAACACTGTCCTGCCTGAGCTCTGTTGAACAGCTGCAGCCTTTATTAATGGGCAGCGGCTGAAGAGTTCAGAGATCAGGCAGGACAGGGTTCCACCCAGCACAGCTCCTGTCCTGACTGTGTTGCCAGTCAGGATTAAGGGTGGAATGCCCCTCCCTCTACTTAACCCCTTCTTCGAGGCCCTCTGGTCCTACAGCAAAAACCACCATCCCTTCCTCACTGAGTGACCACACAGCCCCCCCCCTGCACTCAGTCTCACAGGTTACTGTGAAACTGTAATGGAGGCTGTGGGGGCCCCAGAAGCTGCAGCCGTCCTAGTCTCCCTCACATAACCACCTGCCAGTCTGCCAGGTATGAATGGAGTGGGTGGAGGGGGAGTGATAACCCAGGCTGCCAGCTTGATTACTTTACTTATTAAACACATTACAAGGTATTTTATTACTATTGAGCTCTGTGTCACCCTCATAAAAACCGCACATTACTATAGAGCTCTGTGTCACCCTCATAAAAACCGCACATTACTATAGAGCTCTGTGCCACCCTCATAAAAACCGCACATTACTATAGAGCTCTGTGCCACCCTCATAAAAACCGCACATTACTATAGAGCTCTGTGTCACCCTCATAAAAACCGCACATTACTATAGAGCTCTGTGTCACCCTCATAAAAAACCGCACATTACTATAGAGCTCTGTGTCACTCATAAAAACCGCAAATTACTATAGAGCTCTGTGTCACCCTCATAAAAACCGCACATTACTATAGAGCTCTGTGTCACCCTCATAAAACCGCACATTACTATAGAGCTCTGTGTCACCCTCATAAAAACCGCACATTACTATAGAGCTCTGTGTCACTCATAAAAACCGCACATTACTATAGAGCTCTGTGTCGCTCATAAAAACCGCACATTACTATAGAGCTCTGTGTCACTCATAAAAACCGCACATTACTGTGGAGCTCTGTGATACCCTCATAAAAAACGCACATTACTGTGGAGCTCTGTGATACCCTCAAAAATTGGAAAACAAAACTTTCGTCATATAAATACAAAAATATTTTCAAAAAAGTTTTTTGCTGCTGAAAATTAAAAGAGTAAATGGTCTTAATAATAAAAAAAAAGATATTACATTGAATCCTATGTGATTCCCATGTTTAAACCTTTCAGACAGAAACACCGAAAATGTATTGTAAGTGTGTGTATATATGTATACATACGTACACACATTATGCTTTTTTTTTCGGTGGTGGGGATAGTGGATTTCTTTGAGTTCCCTCACTTTTTCCCAGGACTTGACCCCTGGGCTAACCCTAATACTAACACCCTAATCCTAGGTTTATGGGGGTTAGGGCTAGGTTTAGGGGGGGTTAGGGCTAGGATTAGGGGGGTTAGGGCTAGGTTTAGGGGGTTAGGTTTAGGGGTTAGGGCTAGTTTTGGGGGGGTTAGGGCTAGTTTTGGGGGGGTTAGGGCTAGGTTTAGGGGGTTAGGGATAGGTTTGGGTTAGGGCTAGGTTTGGGGGTTAGGGTTAGGGCTAGGTTTAGGGGGGCTAGGGCTAGGTTTGGGGTGGTTAGGGATAGGGCTAGGTTTAGGAGGTTAGGGTTATGGCTAGGGTTGGGGCTAGGTTTAGGGGGTTAGGGCTAGATGTAGGGGGTTAGGGTTAGGATTAGGGGGTTAGGGCTAGGTTTAGGGGGTTAGGGCTAGGTTTAGGGGGTTAGGGAGTAGGGGTAGTGTTAGCCGCTGGGATTTCGGATGTCTGGAAGTTGGCCGTCAGGGAATTGTCTGTGTAGGGAAGTTGGTCGTGTAGGGAAGTTGGCCGTCAGGGAATTGTCTGTGTAGGGAAGTTGGCCGTCGGGATTTTGGCATTAGGGAACCTGGTTGTAGGGAATAGGATTTCGACCCAAACCCCAAAAACGCACGTGTGACCACAGCCTAAGTGTTATCTGCAAATGCTGAGTTTTAAATAACAGTTTGCTAATATATATTGAGGTGTTCACAGTTACAAGTATTTATAAAGCGCCAACAAGTTCCGTATCGCTGTATATAATAAAGTTTAGAATTGCAGAAGACATTTACACATCCCAGCAATTCGTGCCGGCTGTGGAGTAGAGGCAACATCACTGCTCTATAACTGTGGAGAGAGACTGTGGAGACACAGGCTCAATCCCAGCAAGAGCACCTCTCCAGTAAGTGTCCTTGGGCAAGACACCCAATGGTACATACTCGCCACCCAGGACATACCTGAAAACGAGAAAAATCTCAATGTATCCTTCCTGGTAAAATACTTTAGAAGAAAAAAATAATTCTGAGAACTGCTTACAAAGCTCATGTAGCACACAAGTCCTGTAAGCAGTTTTCTGAATTGCTGGGATGTGCAAATGTCTTCTGCAATAAGGCTAGGGTCAGACGAACTCAGTATTAACGTGCGTTTAGCCACACTTAATCACAGCCGTGCTAGCAGCAAATGACGTCCAATGCAGGGTAATGTACGAAGAACGGCCGCACGAAAGTGCGTCCGCGCAACGCAAGCGGCAAACGAACGCATTTTTTCGAGAACGTCAAACCGCTAGTACTGACGTACAGAGTGCGCTGCATCCGCTAGCGGCATGTGTGCGTGATTAGGAGACGTCAGACGCTGCTCATGTCCGGCCAACATAATGTCCAGACGCAAAAAGTTTCCTGGTTTGGATCCGTAAAAAATCACGGCCGTAATTTATTTATTTATAAAGGATTTTACCAGGAAGGATACATTGAGATTTCTCTCGTTTTCAAGTATGTCCTGGGTTCAAGATCATTGAAGTGTTACAGTTACAGAAATTGCGCATCGTATGACCGCTATCGCGTCTTCCGTGAAAAAATACGTCTGTTCGGACGCACTTTTTGACGGTTGACGCAAAAAATGCGTTCGTCTGACCCTAGCCTTATAAACATTATTATTTGCGGTGTGGAGGCTTTTAACCTCACTTTTGGCCCTCTACTACAACTTAAATGTGTGTATATATAATTATTTTCGGTTCTTCATTTTTGTATAGAATAAGTTAAAAAAAGGGGGGGGGAACCCAATAAGAAAGGTGAAAAGAAGGAAATCAGGAGAGGAAGGATCTGTCATATAACACTAAAAACACAAATATTAGAGGACTTACAGAAGACTGTGAAGCAGGTGACAGAGGAAAGAGACAAAACAGTCTCCCCTCTGTCATCTAGTAAAAGTGGTTACAAGCTGGGGGTTGGGATAAATTGTTAAAGATCAGTAGGCACCCAGCAGGAGAGAGCATTAAGGCATTTTTACAACAGCGTCTCTAACTGATAGCACACCATAACTTAACATTTTTGCACAATTACAGGTATTTTTAGGATTTTTTTGTATTATTTGAGAAATTATCATTTTTATCTGTTTCACCACTCAAGCATATGGGCAGACATACAGTATATAAACACTCTATCATTATGCCCCCTTGAATGTCTAGCATTTTGTCACTGCATTTTATACAGTACGTACTGTATGTGTATATATTTTTTATTTAGATTTTTTTTATTTAAAACTTATGCTGAGTTTCTGTGAATTTTTATCACAATAGCGGATTTGTAAGAAGAATTCAAAAGATGGAAAATTTGTCCAATTCACCTAAGTCACAGCTTACAACCCCAACATACAAAGGTAACGCGTATTACTAGGTACTTGTTAAAATAATTACCACAAAAAATGTACCAATGTGAATAATGTTCAAACATAAAAAAATAAATAACGAAAAAAAAATGCCAGATAAGAAATTACTTGACTGAAGAATCTTAAGCTTTTACAAATTTGTTATAAAAGTTATGATCACCGTGACCAGGTCTACAGAATCTCCTGACATTGACTAATAACTATGGTTCTTGGTCTCATGAAATGAAAGAAAAATATATAAAGGTCCCTATTACATTCTTCACGCATACATTTGCCTCTGCGCAAAGACGCATTAACGCGAGGGGCAAAACCCTTTGCGCTGAACGTCGTATTACATTGTCTGCGCAACAAATGCGCGTTAACGTCTACCGCAGGTGAACCTGCGTGAGCTTACTGTGCGTCGCGCGTGCTATACTTAACATTGCGAGCGCAAATGCGTTTGTGCGCTGGTACACGGATGGTATTACAATCTATGCGCAGTTTGTAACGCACAGCCTTTGCGCGCATAATTTTAGCAACTCCTAAAAGCTGCTGTTAATGGCAAATTCTATCAACCTGGCCGAAACAAATACACCAGCCCGAAAAAAAAAACAATGCAGCAAAGTATAGTTACACATTCTACACATACCAGACCAATAAATTTGAGAAGTTGTGTGTGCATTTTTTATTGATGCAGCATATATGCGCAGATTGACTTTGACAGGTGCAAAAACTTAACGTGAGATAATTGTGGTTCTCTTAATTCTGATTGGCTGAATCGCGTGAAAAAAACAGTCTGCACACTGATTTGTGCGCACAACATTGCTGTGCGCGTGTCCGTTTTACGTGCACTATTGCTCAACGGATGAAAAAATGCGTCAGGATTGTTATTCCAGCGCTAGTTTACGCTCGTTAACGTTTAACGCTGGGCGCACAAGTTCACGCGTTGCGCAAGCGTTTTAACGCGAAGATTGTAATACAGCCCAAAATTGGGGCATAAAGTCCCTGAAGACCACCTTGAATTTCCCACCCACCCAAATACTAGGGGGTAACCCGCAAAGATATGGTATATAATTTTTTTAAAAAAGGAATATCAGGAGAAAACAAAAAATCTAACTTTATTGGTTAGGATGGGCAACACACAAAAAAGAAGCAACGCAGTTAAAACCATTATAAACAAGGGAAAATGGGGAGAAAAGCCCAGCAATGTGACAGTTTTCCCTTCTGTTTTTAATTGCTTTTAAATTGATGTTTTTTTAGTGTGACAGCCATCCTAATCAATAAACTTTATTTTTTGTATTGAAAATTTTTATTTTGTAAAGATGTCGTCATACAAGCAAGCATAAAATAAAATAAAACGAGGGCCTCGCAGGGCCGTATATAGACATCTAAATGAACTCTGCGTGAGAAATATAACTAAGAAAAATAAAAAAGCCAATAGGCAGTACAACAAATCAAAAAGTCAAAAACGTCCTCGAACACAGGGCCAAAGCACATCAGCGGCAAGACATATAATATAAAAAAAATGAAAGTCATCTTAGGGCGGTGAATAGGCAGCGTTATCAAAATGAAAAAGAAAAAAAAACAGCTCAGCAGGTAAAAATAAAAGTCCTTTAGGAGAGAGAAAAAAAAAAACAAGCAAAAACTGAAGACAAAAAAGAGCACTAAGGGGTTCCTTCAGCCGGCAACCCGGAATGAGATGACTCGCACAGCAGGTAGGGCACCGCTAAAGAGGCCAGAGTATGCAGCCCGTGTAGGCCCAACCACGGCGAACACGACACACAACACCCGGTGTTGTCGGGCCACACAGCAGTTTGCGTCGTCGACTCTCCGGGCAGGAACCACAGACGGCAGCATGAAAGGAGATGGGGCGAGAGACCCAGGACGTGACTCCCCCCAGTCGACACGAGAGGGCATCCCACCACCACCAAGTACCTGCCAGGAATCTCGGGCCTCCACAGTGCTCCCGCCAACGCAGCATGAGTCGGAGATCCACGGCCAGCAGGCAGTGAGGACAGCCCAGCTACTGGCAGGATAACCGGCTCTGTTCCAGCCTCCGGGTCGCCGCTCCCACCTCGCGGATCATCAGGCTTTTCCAAGGCCGCACAGCCGTGCGCACCAGTCTGCCACCGGGAGCTTTCGCCGATATCGTCGCTCGGAGCTCGTAAAGGTAAGGTCGTCTCATGCTCTCCCAGATATGTAGTGTCTGCTCCCCTGCAGCTCCGCAGCGCGGCGACCATCTGCATCAAGATCCCCCCCGTGAGCGGGTGTGAATCATCTCCTCCCAGCAATGCCAGGCAGGCATCCAGGCCTGCTATCATGCCCATCTGTCTTTCTGTGGAGGGAGGAGAGAAGTCCCGACACCAGGCCTCACCTCCACTGACCCCCTCCACTGCATCATCCGTCGTAACAACCGGGAGATGGGGGCCCTCCATTCCCCCGGTGCGTGGCTTCAAATGTCCCGACTGAGGTCTCCACAAGGAAGCGAAGGGTCAGCGAGGAAAGGCCCTAATAGGGGCAAAGGAGTAGGCCTCAAAATGGCCACCAGCAGCGTGCTCCAGGGAAGAGATTGCCAAAGCCAGTGCCTCTGCTCCGGAGGGAGGGCAAAACGGGCTCCGGAGCACTCAGCCCCGATGGCCAACCGTTCAGGGACCGCAGGCACAGAAATCAGCTATCAAAAAGTCCTCAGAAACACCTCATGTGCCAAAGAAAGAACGGAGCTCTGCAAATACACGTCCTCTCCCCTTCACGGCCGGCCACGCCCCCATCAATAAACTTTATTAGCTTCTTCATATATATTCCATTTCTAATATGTGTATTTCTTGCTTTTATGCCATTATTTTAACCACAGTGTGTACAAGCACATTTTTTATTATCTTAGCCAAGAACAAACTATTTTCTACTATTTACACATAAATCTAATACTTTATCATTTGTTCAACATCAAAATAGGAGGTCGGTTGTGACTATGATTAGGGTTGCCAGATTGACCATGTTATCATGGACATCTATTGCTATTTTATGCAGAGGGAGAGCACATGGTGGATGCTGCTCTGCGACATGTATAGTTCACATGATGAAGAAGAAAAATCGTTTGTCTATTTAAGACAGATTGCTTGGGATTTCTCTTTGATTTGTTATTTAGCTGCGGCGTATGAATTTACATACTAGAGGGCTGTAATTTCCAAGCACTGGCCATTATCATGAGTAAATTTATATGTCCAGATCAACATAGAGCATCTGGGAACCCTAGCTGTAAGTATAAAGATACATAAGAAACATGGGGCACTATTCCCAGTGAATGCTAACGTTTACGTTCGGATGAGTAGTTGTTACCACCAGGATAAGTGCCTTTAACGCATGCCGCCATATTACCTTCCTGACGCTAAAACTGTAAGAAATCACTTAGCGCATCATTTATTGCGCTAGCTTCAGCAAGCTTACTGTACTTTGCGCATCCTATACTTAGCATGGTGAGCGCAATCATTAACGTTTCGATAAGTAAGGTATTACAAAGTCCTAGCCCTAATTACCGCAAGGACGCGCAAGACAAAATTAAAATGACTCCTAAACGCTGGTGCTAAATGATTCTGCATTTGCAAAATCATTTAGCATCCCCCATAACCCCCAATAAATCTGATACTTACCTCTCATCCTGTGGCGAGCACAGTGGCCCGATCTGCTGCTACTTCTGGCTGTGAGCAGAGTGAGACTGGGAACTATTTGTTGACGATCACTCCGTGGCGCTACATAATCTCACTAGAGCAAGATTGCGTAGGGCTCGCGGCCCGAAAGCCCCACCCTGAATGGAGTTCTATGGACTCCATGAGGTGATACTCGCAGGGGCACGTAAGCATCCCAGCACTGCCCTGCGTTCTGGGCAAGGTGCCACAGAAGCACCTGTACGGAATTTCATGCTAAAATGGGGATTCTATGAGGGAAACCTGCTCGGCGCAGATTTTCCCCATTAGCGTACTGATTCTAGCGCGAACTACAGAAGGGGGCCCACAGTGTCTACAATAAAAACAAAGAAAGGAATCTTACATACTGTACTCCTGCAATGAACTATATCACAATGATAATACCGTAGATACTTGAGTATAACGCGACCCGAATATAACGCGATGGGTAGAGATTTATTATGGAAATGAGAGAATA
Source organism: Leptobrachium leishanense (assembly GCA_009667805.1). Classification (NCBI taxonomy): domain Eukaryota; kingdom Metazoa; phylum Chordata; class Amphibia; order Anura; family Megophryidae; genus Leptobrachium; species Leptobrachium leishanense. Next base: position 3,515 of record RXON01003935.1, on the reverse strand, counting down.
CTCAAGACTCGAATATAACGTGAGGAGCAAAATTATAATCGAAAACTGTACTGGTAAACAATTAAAATCTTTTGCGGTTCTCTTAACACAGCCAGGCTCTCCCTTAAAGCAGGGTGCTCTGCTTTGGAATGATTGTAGTTGATACTAAGTATGAAGCCGCCGGCCACCCGTCTTCTTTACTTGCGATAAGATGGCCAGTGGAGCGATGTGCCAATGAAGTGAATCAGTCACCAATAGCCAGCACTCCAAGTGGCTTCAGCAGGCAGGCTCATCCACCACGTCGTCCGCTAATAACCAGCCCCTCTGAATGAGCTCCTGACGTCACTGCAGAGGCATCGCGTGATTCTCCTCACATTCAGATTGTGAGGAGAATCGTGCAGCGTATCTGCAGTGATGTCAGCATGGGGCAACAACGGGGTGGAGCTGGCTATTGGCAGACAACATGGTGAATGAGCCTGCCTGCTGGAGCCGGAGGTCAGAAAACTACACCTCCCGGCATGATTGGCCTAAACTGGGCATGCCCTCTGGCCGTGATGGATCCCACCTCTCCCGAATTTGGAAGTTCCCGAAGTGTTTGCGGGTGTTAGGAGCCCCATCCAATTCTGGGAGACTACCTGAACTTCCGGGAGAATTGTGATCCATGAGCAAGTCAAGTTTTTTTACACGCGATGCAGATGTCTTGAATATATCGCGACCCCTCCAATTTTAAGGTAAAATTTTGTCACCAAATTCTAGCGGTACACTCGTCCTGTAAAATGTCGTCCTTTTTTTTTTTTTCTACTCCATGGCTTGTATACAGCTGGACTACATAACATGTGGTCTGTAAAGGATTATTCACTTAGTGGCGACTTGGATATTTTCATGGGGACTACAGGCTTTTGGAAAACTCATTCCTTCCCCTCACGCTTTAGAGCAGGGGTCAGCAACCTTGGCTCCCTGATGTTTTGGGAACTACATCTCCCATGATGCTCAGTCACCCATTAGGCTGACTGCGCCACATGGGAAATGTAGTTCCCAAACATCAGGGAGCCATGGTTGCTGAACTCTTAATGTTCTTTAATTAGCGGCGCTCCATGTTTTTGTGAATTGCCCCTTTTAGCACCTACTTTACGCATACAGGAGGGCAGATCCTAAATCCCCCTTTTTTTTTTTTTTTCCTCTCTTTATAACTGCAGGATTCATACAGTGTTACAAATTTTACAGCCTGGGGAAATGCATGATCTTGTCTCTCCTGTTGCACGCTTGAAGTGGCTCAATCAAACCTTGTGTACCTTTCTGTATTCTTTCAGCAAATTTCTTTTGCTGTGGTTTTATTTATTTTTTTATGTTTTTGTTTTCATAGGTGAAACCTTTTTACATATGATAATGGAGATGCATTTTTAGCACATTGCTGCTTTTGGGATCCCTGTAGTTTGCCTCGGCCACGTTAACTGTCAATGCTTTTTCATTGACAGTTTGTTCTGTCCTAGTAAGTGATCTGGTCTAAACTGTCCCCCCCCCCCCCCCATGTGCCACGTTAACAGTCAATGCTTTTTCATTGACAGTTTGTTCTGGTCTAAACTGTCGTTCCCCCCCCGTATAGACATGTCCAGCATGATGGAGTGTGATCTGTATAGATTTATATATATATATCTCTCATGGGTTTTTATTTATTTTGTTTTATGTGTGATAGTTTTCAATTTACGGTCTTCACACAAAATTTATGGTAAGAGAACTTGCATAATGTGATTGCTGGGCGGATGGTCACTTTTTTTGGTTTAATCCTGGGATTACTAACTTGTGTGTGCCTTCTAGATTAATGTTAAACTTTCCATGTCTTTAGTCTACATTCTGTATCCTCATACATGGGTATCATTGGTAAAATACATTCGACAAATACAGGAGGGTCCTATTCGTGTATGTATATACAACATAATCCTTTATATTGATGTCATCTTGACACTAATGGTATACCAACGACTAGTAAATCGTGCTCCTGTTTCCCCCCCCCCCCCACAAGCAGTCATGGGGTCAATTACAAATTTAAGGAAAATGATGCATCTTTTATTGGGTGTCATGGGTTTTTTACTTTTTAAGCTAAAGCAAAATGGCATTGAATATCCAGTTTCTACTATTACTCGCGAAATTCATTTCAATGCCTCCAATTTTCTTTTAGACGAGGAAGCCTCTGATGGAGAAGAGGAGAGCAAGAATTAACCAGAGTTTGCAAGAGCTGCGTGGGATCCTTCCTGACACGGAGGTGTGTGTTCCTGTGCTTTTACAACTGTTTAGGCTGGGGTCAGACAGCGCACTTTTTTAACGTGCGTTCTGGCGCACATAATTACGGCCGCACTAGCAGCAAATGATGGCCAATATACGAAGTACGGTCGCACGAAAGTCCGGCCGCGCAACGCAAGTGGAAAACGAACGCATTTTTTCGAGAACGCAGAACCGCTAGTACGGACGTACAGAGTGCGTAGCTGCGGCGTGTTTGCGTGATTAGGAGATGTCAGACAATGCTAATGTCCAGCCTACATAACGTCCAGACGCAAAAAGTTTTATTGACGATCCGTAAAAAATCACGCACGAAAAATGCGCATCATATGACCGCTTTCGCGCATTCCGTGGAAAAATACGTCCATTCGTTCGACCGCACTTTTCCACGGACGATGCGAAAAATGCGTTCGTCTGACCCTAGCCTTAGTCATCTGTTGCTGCTGGCTTTTGGACTAAAAAAAATAAACCTGTACAAAGTGCCAACTGTGTATGAAAGTGCTTCTTTAAAATTTATATAAAATACTGATTTAAATGTTTTATATAGCATTTCACTGTAATTTTATATCAAGGCAGGAGGTTTCATATTTTGCAATCTCTTTTCTTTACTAAACAAACAGCAGCAAAGGAAAGTTTACATAGCAACAGCAGTAACCAATAGATAACAAGAGAGTAGTAAGTCCTTAGGCACGCCCTCTTTTCTTTGCTGCTGGCGACCAGGTGAGACGTTTCCTTAACTGCTCCTGGTTGCCAGGCTTATTTTGTATTATATCTTGTTTGCATTTATTTTAATTGAACTTTAATTGTGTTTAATGTAATTTCCAGTACATTTACTGTATTTTCCTCCACAGGTCTGCCTCTGTTGTGCGGGCACTCTCCCGCCTACAGAACGCGCTCTGCGAACCACTCGGTTTCCCGGCGAACGAGGGCCCCTGCCCTTTAGTACCCGGGCGACCATCGCCGGCAAATTCCTTCCCGAATTACGGGCTTAAAGAGAATTTCTTTCTGCTAACCCTCCGTAGCAAGGTGACGGCTCCCTCGATACGGCGCACGCGCACTGTTTTTCCCTCATGTTAGAATTTCCTTCTCGCGCCTGCGCGCGCTGGCGGCCATCTTAAGTGTTGAACTAATAGGTTTTGCCGCCAGTTACACCTCGCGCTTCTCCATGCCACAGCCTCTACGGATGCCCGCTCGGAGACACGCGTTTGCCAGACCGGAACACGCTGCTTCTAAAAACTAGCAGGACCCCTCCGCTCTCGGGT